>JAABKJ010075445.1:262826600-262861286 GCA_011634705.1 Andricus grossulariae
AAGATACCCTTTTAAGCAAAAATGGAATAGGTAAATTTTTAGTTGAAAAATAAATTTTGAACCAATTAAAAAGGAATTGTTAACAAAATAGTTCAATTCATTATTAATTATTAAAATAAGGAATCATTAAATGAAAAAATAATTTTAAACACGATATTTGAATTTTCGACCAGAAAGATGAATTATCAACCAATAATGGAATAGTTAAATTTTTTACCAAAAAATGACGAATTTTTAACAAAATACATGAAAAAACTTGTTTTTTTTTTGGGTTAAAAATGATTTTTTTTTTAAACTGAAAATTTAACTATTTTGTTGAAAATTCAACCGATTGGTTGTAAAATATTTTTGTTGTTGAAAACTCATATTTTCGGGTTAAAAGTTCAACTGTTTTGATAGAAAAATCGTCTTTTTCGACTTGAAAATTTCACAATTTCGTATAAAATTCAACTATTTGGTACAAAATTAAATAGTTTTGCCAAAAAATCTTTTTTTTTAATCGAAAATTCATTCTTCTTATTAAAAATTACATTACATCAATTTTAGTTCAAAAATGATCTTTTTTAGTTTAAAAATTCAACTATTTAGTTAAAAATTTTTAGAAACAAAAAAATACAGACTAAAAGTTAACCAAATAAAATTTGGACTAATTCAAAATATTTAGTTGAAAATTGATGTAATTTGTTAAAAATTTGTATTTTTTTGTTGAAAATTAAACTATCTGATTAAAAAGTTGTGTATTTTGTCGAAAATTCATATTTTTAGGTAGAAAATGCAGTGTATGCCTGGTATTACTGGTGGGCATGGGCCTGTTGTTCAGCCGCCTGCCCTCCTCGTTCCTGCCGGTGGAAGACCAGGGCTACACCATCACTGATATCCAGTTGCCGCCGGGCGCCAGCAAGAACCGTACGGTGCAGGTGGCCGAACAGATCGAGGCACATAACGCAGGCGAGCCTGGGGTGGGTGATACCACCATGATCATGGGCTTCAGCTTCTCCGGTTCCGGGCAAAACGCCGCGCTGGCGTTTACCACGCTCAAGGATTGGTCAGAGCGTGGCGGTGATGACTCCGCTTCCTCGATTGCCGATCGCGCGAACATAGCCTTCAGCGAGCTCAAGGACGCGATTGCCTATGCAATCCTGCCGCCACCGGTAGACGGCCTGGGCACTTCCAGTGGTTTCGAGTTCCGTTTGCAGGACCGCGGTGGCGTCGGCCACGCCGGTTTGATGGCCGCACGTACCGAATTGCTGGACGCTGCAGCGAAAAGCCCGATCCTGGCCAACGTGCGTGAAAGCGCCTTGGCTGAAGCACCACAAGTGGTGCTGGAAGACGAAGTGCAAGTGATCCTGCAACTGCCCGGCGTGGGCACGCTGTCGCTGTCGCTGGGCATGCAGCGGCGCTTCAGCTTCGAAGAAACCGGGCTGTTGACCACGCTGTCGGCGTGGGTGTTGCCGCTCATGCACCAGCATTGGCAGCAAAGCACCCAGCGGGCACCGGCCATGGACAGCCAGATTCGCGATGCCCTGAGTCATTTCGGCAGCGGTGTGCTGTCGGACCGCGAGCTGGAAATCGCCCGGCTGGTGTTGCGTGGGTTCTCCTCCAAGGCCATGGCCGAACGCTTGAAGATCTCGCCGGACACCGTAAAAGTGCACCGCAGGCATCTGTACGCCAAGCTGGACATTTCGTCGCAGCCCGAGTTGTTTTCACTATTCATCCAGTCATTGGGGCATGACCTGGAGAACCCATAAACCTCATTCGAGCTGAAAGCGTGGTTGGCGCCTGTCAACGCCCCGTCCGTATGGTATTCCATACCCGAGTACGCACCCGGTCGATATTCAACGGCATGGCTTGCAGGTGGTGGTGCGCGAGGACTTCATGAAATTTCTTGCGCCTATCGACGACGGCCCGCAACTGCTCGAAATCAGATTGCCGGAGGAACCCAAGTGGTTGTACCTCTGGGCCTACGCTTTCCTGGGCGTGAGCCTGGCCATCGTCCTGTATTTCTGGGTGCGTCCACACTGGCGCGACCTGGAGCACATCCGCCTGGCAGCGCAACGTTTCGGTGACAATGACCTGGGCTCGCGCATCTTGCTGCCGACTCGCCCCACCGTGCGTTCACTGGCCGGGCACTTCAACCAGATGGCCGAGCGCATCGAAGGTTTGATCGCCAACCAGCGCGAACTCACCAACGCGGTCTCCCACGAATTGCGTACGCCGATTGCGCGGCTGTCATTCGAGCTGGACCAGCTCAGGCAGCAGAGCGACCCACGGCAAAGCCGAGCATTGATCAACGACATGTACGCCGACCTCGGTGAGCTGGAAGAAATGGTCTCCGAGCTGTTGACCTATGCCAGCCTTGAGCCAGGCGCTACCCAGGTCACTCGCGAGCGGCCAACACCGCACCCAGTACCCCCAGCGGCACCACCAGCAACACCGAGGTGGGAATCGACCAGCTTTCATACAGCGCGGCCAGGCACAGGAACACGATCAGCAGCGACAGGCCCAACAGCAGCGGTGCCTGGGAACCGGACAAGCGCTCCTGCAACGACAAGCCCGTCCATTCCTGGCCCAGCCCGGCGGGCAGTTGGCTGACCAGGCGCTGGATTTCGTTCATGGCCTCGCCGGTGCTGTGCCCCGGCGCCGCTTCGCCGCTGATGGCGATGGCCGGGTAGCCGTTGTAACGGGTCAACTGCGTGGGGCCCTGGGTCCACTTGGCTTCGACGAAGGCTGACAGCGGCACCATCTTCCCGGCGTTGTTGCGCACGTGGATTTTCATCAGGTCGGCCACCTGGCTGCGCTGGTCGCCTTCGGCTTGCACCACCACGCGCTGCATGCGGCCCTGGTTGGGGAAGTCGTTGATATACGCCGAGCCGATCGCCGACGACAGCACGTTGCCTACGTCGGCAAACGACACACCCAGGGCGACACCTTCTTATGATTGAAAACTCTGAAATTGAAAGTAATCATGATCAAAGCAATCCAGTGCATCATTTTGCTTTTATTAATAATCTTTCTCGTTTAGTCACTAGACAAATAACACTTTGCAAAAATAAACTTTTTCTATGTGACAGATGCTTGTGTCATTTTAGTACTGAGAAATCTTTTTTAAATCACAGATCAGACTGTGAAAGTATTAATAAATGTAAAATAATACTGCCGAAAGAAGGGGAAAACATTTTGGAATTTAAAAATTTTAATTACAAAGAAATGGTTCCATTTTCAGTTTATGCTGATATCGAGTCTATTTTAAAACCTATTGCAGAAGCACAATCAGATGCGGAAGACATTCTTGCACCTAACACAGTAGCGTATCAAAAGCATGTCGCTCACAGTATTGCCTTTTATTTAAAGTGTGATTTTAATGATTCGCTTTCTGAATTTGAAATTTATAGAGGAGAAGATTGCATTGAATATTTTATTAAAAAATTGAAAATTTTAGCTGAACAAATTGATGTTTATACGAAAACCAAAAACGTTGCCGCTTACAACAGCAGCCAAAGTAGCAGGTAGAAAACACGAGAAACACACAGGTTTTGAAGATTTCTTAGTGACGGACGACGAGGATAGTAGTACCAACAGCGAGAGAGAAGATAAGAGCGGGAGTAAGCGTAGCAGAAGTAAAAATCGCATTTCACGAAAAAAGGAAGGTAAAGCTGGAAGTGCGAGTAAAAATCCAAAAAAGTGGTTTAAAATAATGTTTTAAAAACAAAAATGAGTTTATTACACGATACTTACTATGACCCCTCTCACCCCGCGTCTTATGGGGGTATTGATAAATTAGCTAATGCTGTGCGTGGGAAAATTTCACGAGCAAATGTAATTGACTGGTTAAAAAGTCAAAATGCTTATAATATGCACGTCCCTATCCGTCACAAATTGAAGCGAAGACATTACAATTTAAATAACATAGATCAGCTTTGGGAGAGTGACTTGGTTGATTTGAAAAGTTTAAAAACTTACAACGATGATTTCTCATACTTACTTGTGGTGATTCACGCCCGCGACTGATTTTGAGAATAAAGGGTGGTCACGTGTCAAGGGTCAGTTTACAATAACGACTTTTTTCAAGTTAAATGTTGGAAATATTGAGTGCTTTAAGTGCACCTCTCTGAGATATTCTCGAGAGTGTAAAAAGAGAAGAAATTCCTGAAATTCTGTGGAGGTCTTGATTTGTTCTGAGTAAATTAACTAGGAAAAATATTGGAACAATTTTATAAAACTCAGCTAAAACCATTCAATTAATCCCTTTCTTTCTTAATTGACTATCTAATTCCATTCAAACTCCTAAAATCAATTCACAAATATAAATTGGTATAATTTGCTTATCTAGCAAAGTAGACTCCAACATTTTCTATTTTCTTGCCGATTTTCAGGTTACACCGTTATAAAAAATCAAACTTTAGTATTTAAAATTTTGTTTGTTTCCCAAATTCTGGGAGACACGACTTTTCTCTACAAAGGCACGCCCGCGACTGATTTTGAGAATAAAGGGTGGTCACGTGTCAAGGGTCAGTTTACAATAACGTCTTTTAATTAAAAAAATTCTTTGCTGTTTTACATCATGTTACTTTTGAACTGTTTCGTGAAATGTACTACAGGTGGATTTTGGGGGTTGTTTAATATTCTTAAGGGGTTGAGAACATAATTTGGTGTTTTCTGAATGTAAATATTGTGACTATTTTTATTTACAAAATTTATTTGATGTTTTACATCAAGTTACTTCTGAACTGTTTCGTGAAGTGTACTAAAATAGTGGTGGATTTTTTTTATATATATTCTTAAGGTGTTGAGAACTTAATCTGGAGTTTTCGGAATGTAAATATTGTGACTATTTTTGATTATAAAATTTATTTGCTGTTTTACATCATGTTACTTCTGAATTGTTTCATGAAATGTACTAGGGTTGGATTTTGGGGGTTGTTTAATATTCTTAAGCGGTTGAGAACATAATCTGGAATTTTCTGAATGTAAATATTGTGACTACTTTTAATTAAAAAAATTCTTTGCTGTTTTACATCATGTTACTTTTGAACTGTTTCGTGAAATGTACTACAGGTGGATTTTCTACCAGGAAGAATAATTTTATACCCAAAAAGATAAATTTTAAACAAAATACATGATTTTTCAACCAAATACTGGAATTTTTAACTAAAAAAGATAGATTTTCAACCAAAAATGGAATAGTTCAATTTTCAACCAAAGAAATTAATTTTCAACCAAAAATAGAATACTTGAATTTTCAGTTGATATAATAAATTGAAATAATTTCACTTTTCAACCAAAACGTTGAATTTTCGTCTAAAACAGATACATTTTCAGCTTAGAATAGTCCAATTTTCAGTTAAAAAAATTAATTTTTTACCAAATAAAATTAATTTTCAACGAAGAATATTAAATTTCTACAAAAAAAAAAGCATTTTCAAGGAAATAGATAAATTTTCTACTAAAAAAATTAATTTTCAACCAAATAAAATTAATTTTCAATAAAACAGTTAAATTTTCAACCAAACAGATCAATTTTCTACCAGGAAGAATAATTTTATACCCAAAAAGATAAATTTTAAACAAAATACATGATTTTTCAACCAAATACTGTCGTTGATTTGTTCAATTCCTTGTATTCTGTGAATTCTGTAGATCCCTTGTATTCCGTGAATGCTGTGAATTCTGTGAATCCCTTTATTCTGTGAATTTCTTGTATTCCGTGAGTTCTTTAAATTCTGTGAATTCCTCGAATTCCATGAATTCCGTGAAATCAATGAATTCCGTGAAATCAATGAATTTCTGGAATTTCATAAATTCCTTGAATTCCATGAATTCCTAAAATTTCATGAACTTCTTGAATTCCACGAATTCCTTCACTTGCGCGAATTACTTGAATTCCTAGAATTCCATGAATTCCTTGAATTACATGAATTCCTTGAATTTCATAAATTCCTTAAATTTCATGAATTCCTTGAATTTCGTGAATTCCGCGAATTCCTTCACTCACGCGAATTACTTGAATTTCGTGAATTACATGAATCCCTTGTATTCCGTGAATTTGTTGTAATCGTTGATTTGTTCAATTCCTTGTATTCTGTGAATTCTGTAGATCCCTTGTATTCCGTGAATGCTGTGAATTCTGTGAAATCTCGCTTTGCGACAATGACGCATTGGACCTACGTGTCAATGCGTGTAAATTCGTGAAGATGGTATTTCAATTTTGAATCTTTCTATACGTGCAAATACGGTGCAAAAGTCTAAAGTCAGCGAATACACTTCAATGCATCAGCACGCAAACGCTACAACATTAGTCAATGCGTCTGAATTCGTGAGAGTAAAATCTGGTAAAAGACACACTTAAATTCGTCTCAATGCGTCACGGCGACTTTCAGCAAGCGTTGATTTATAAAATTTAACCGGAAGCAGAAAAACCAACGTGCGCGGCATATAGTATTTATTGTAAATGTTTAGTCAATTGTCTCGTAGCTCAGTGGCGGGTACTTTGGGCTGATACACGAGGGATCGCTGTTTCAAGTCTCGACGCATGCATATTTTATTAATTTTTTTTTCTAATTGACCTTGACCACGCATTCAATTCGCGCTGTCTCAATTCATCTAAATGCGTCTCAATGCGTTTGAACGAATCAGAAAACGGGATTTACGCGCATTACAAAAATGGGGTCTTTTATATTTATATGAACTACAACTTTTGGTGGAATCGACCATGATATTTTCTCAGATCAGCAAAAACACTTGTACGAATTAATTAAAAGATTCTCCTAAATCGAGTAAAATATTTGCTTGAATCAACCAAAAGTTTTACTTGGATCAACAAAAAGATTTACTTGGATCAACTAAAAGATTTACTTAGATCAATCAAAAGATATGGTGTATTCAACCAAATTTTACTAACCAAAAAATTGTTTTGGGTCAACCAAATATTTCGTGGTCCATATTGTAATAACCATATTGTAAGCAAGGTTCACCTAAAATTTTGTAATTTCAACTAAATCTTTTTCTGGCTACAGGCGGATAGATATAACATATGAGGTGCCCCTCATGCACAAATGTATGATTATAGGTATTATAAAAGAAACTGTATGGTAAGTGCATTCTCTAGATCTAGAGCATAAAATAATTATTAAAGGGGATGGCGAAATGTTAATTCGGAAATGACAGTATTATTTGTCTTTCCCCCATTCCGGCATTCTAAAAAGGTTCATCAATAGGTCAATCGATGCGTCTCAATGACGCAAACAAAGACTCTGCATGTGATATTATCGTATTTTTAATTTCAAAGAAAATGTTCCCATATAAACAGAATAAACCATATTTTGTAATTCATAAATAGGTACTGGTGGGTTATAAAAGGTTCATTAATAGGTCAATCGATTACTCTGAAGGGCGCGAATAAATACTCTACATATAATATTGTCGTGTTTCGAATATCAAGATCGTTTTTTTCATATAAACAGAACAAACAATTTATTTGAAATCAGTACTGGTGAATCACAAAAGTTTCATCAATAGGTCAATCGATGCGTCCCAAGGACGCGAACAAATACTCTACATATAATATTGTCGTATTTTGAATATCAAAGAAAATTTTCTCATATAAACCGAATAAACCATTTATTTTTAAATTCATGAATAGGTACTGGTGAATCATAAAAGGTTCATCAATAGGTCAATCGATGCGTCTCAATGACGCAAACAAAGACTCTGCATGTGATATTATCGTATTTTGAAATCTTTGAAATCTTTGTGAAATCTTTGGGAAATTATTGAAATCTCTTTAATCAACCTAATATCTTTGAAGTCTTTGCGAAATATTTGGGAAATCATTGAAATCTTTGTGGAATCTCTGTAGAATCTTTCAGAAATCTTAAGAAATCTTTGAGAATTATTTTTGAAATTTTTAAAATATTTTGAAAGATTTGTGAAATCCTTAAAATCCTAGTCAAATCTTGGGAAAATCATTGAAACCTTTATGAAATCTTTTGAATCAACCTGAAATCTTTTTGCAATCCTTAGGAAATTATTGAAATCCTTTGAATCAACCTGAAATCTTGGAAATCTTTGTTGAATCTTTAGAAAATTATTGAAATCTTTTTGATCAACCTGATATCTTTGACGTCTTTGCGAAATCTTTGAAATCTTTGTGAAATCTTTGGGAAATTATTGAAATGATTTGAATAAACCTGAAATCTTTGAAATCTTTGTGAAATCTTTGGGAAATTATTGAAATCTCTTTAATCAACCTAATATCTTTGAAGTCTTACAGCTCACAGAAATAACTTGAGTCACTCACGACCTCCTTTCCAGCCTATCGTGGGGGCGGGAAGGCACCCCTGTGAGAGGTCACAGAAACAAATTAGGTCACACATGACCTCCTTTCCAGCCTATCGTGGGGGCGGGAAGGCACCCCTGTGATAGGGCACAAAAAATAACTCAGGTCATATACGACCCCCTTTCCCAGGTGTTGTGGGTGCTGGAAGGCACCCCTGTTACAGGTTACAGAAATAACTTAGGTCACACACGACCTCCTTTCCAGCCTATCGTGGTGGCGGGAAGGCACCCCTGTGCCAGATTACATAAATAACTTAGGTCAAACACGACCCCCTTTTCCAGGTGTTGTGGGGGCGGGAAGGCACCCCTGTGACGGGTCACAGAAATAACTTAAGTCACACACGACCTCCTTTCCAGCCAATGTTGGTGGCGGGAAGGCACCCCTGTGACAGCTCACAGAAATAACTTGAGTCACTCACGACCTCCTTTCCAGCCTATCGTGGGGGCGGGAAGGCACCCCTGTGATCTCAATGTCAATATCATCTTCGTCGCCAGATGATGATAAAATATCATTATAGATTTCATCCATATTTCAAACTCAACTGCTGCACTTCACATTCACTTCAACTTTCAGATTATGCTGACCCCCGTTAATCGCTGGTTAAGTGGCTAACCGGCCGAAAATGGCCGATTAAGTTGAAGGGCGATTAGGCTTTCTGAATCGTGGTTTAAAAGTTAGTGCAACGCAAGGTACTGATTAACTGAAGTTAATCAATGATTAAAAATTAATCACAGTTGGTGAAACCGGCCATAAAACCGTGAAGGTTCCAAACAATTATTTTAGCAGTTACAGAGTTAACGAACTCAAGAAATTGTCTAAAGATTTGTTATACTGTGGTTGTTTAGTGTCCAGCATAGGAAGTCCACCTCTATTTCTAGTTATCCGTTGGGAGGGCGTCTCCAGGAGTGTTTTCATCTTACACAGATTTGGGTCATACGTCTTTGTGGATTTGTCACTTCCGTTGTTTGTCCTTGCCGCCTGCTGTCCCCGATGCTCGCTTTTGTAAATCTTATGCAGAATACTCAATATTATCTCAATCGAGTTGAAACTATACATTTCTTTTCACAATTAGCCATAGAATACGAATAAAATATCAATTTTCAAATATC
The DNA here is from genome assembly GCA_011634705.1 of Andricus grossulariae. Classification (NCBI taxonomy): domain Eukaryota; kingdom Metazoa; phylum Arthropoda; class Insecta; order Hymenoptera; family Cynipidae; genus Andricus; species Andricus grossulariae. The sequence continues at coordinate 262,836,045 of JAABKJ010075445.1, forward strand.
ACCCCATAAGTCTGTTTTATAGGGTCCCAAAGAAATCCCATAAGTGAAAAAATGGGTTTTGCGAGTTTTTGGCGCTAATTATGATTTTTTTTGCGGTTTCTTTGATGCGAAGTGTTTCTAATAGATAGAATATTACCTTATACTGGATATGAGATATTTTCATGAATTGTTTAAACAATTTATTATTGTTTTTAGCATATTTTCCCATAGAATGGAGTTAGAAAGACGCGGGTTTTTCACAAATTTTCCATTTTTTGTCCAATTTTCAATTAGATGGAAGTGACAATTCATCAATGTTAATAATAGTGATTTTTCAAACAATGTATTACAATTAGTAATAATACTGTATTTGAATAATGCTAGAAAGATGCGGTTTTTTTTGTAATTTCTGGCTTTTTGTCCAATTTTCATTTGGAGTGAAGTTTTTTTCTGTTTGAATAGAAGTATGTCAGAGATCTGCGTATGTCTACAGATCAAACCTTTCATAATTTAGCGAAGATGTTTAAATTTAACATTTTTACGCTCTTAAGACACACTCCCATTTAAAAAATCACTGATACTTTAAGCAATTGATTTTGATAAATTGAAGGGATTTCAAAAAAGTTTAAATACTATAGGGTATTTTTTTAAATCCAAGGAATTTTCGAGAGCTTTAAACAATTGCAAGAAATTTCAAAAGATTTCAAGAATTTGAAATATGTTGAGGTATTATAAAAGATTTTGAGGAGTTTTTAATTTTACTAATTTAATAGGATTTCAGAGGATTTAAAAAATTTCAATTGATTTTAAAAGATTTCAAATTTATATATATATATATATTGTAGGAAAATATTTGAAAGAATTTCAAAAGATTCTACGGAAATTATTATCTATTTTATTGATTTGAAGGAATTTTAAAGGACTGGGCATATTTTAGGGCATTTGAAAAGAATCCAAGGCATTTGAAAGAGATGTCAAAAAAAATTAATTTTTAATGTTTAAAAATGAATTTTAAACAAAACAGGTCAATTTTCAACAAGAACAAAAATTAAATTTTAACTAAAATGATGAATCTTCAACCAAAAAAGTTAATTTTTTACCAAATAGTTGAATTTTTAACCCAAAAGATGAATTTTCTACTAAAAGACAAATTTTCAAAACATACATGAATTTTCAAGCCAAAAAGATGAATTTCCTGCAAAAAAGTTGAGTTTACAACTAAAAAATATGAATTTTCACCTAAAACTGATCAATTTTCAACTTAAAATATATTAGATAAATTTTCAGTGAAAAAAAATTATCTTCAATAAAGAAAACTAATTTTTATCCAAAGAAGTAAATTTTCAACTGAAAAGATGAATTTTTAACAAAAAAATGAATTTTCAACTAAAAAAGAGAAATTTGCAAGCGAAAATGGATGTTACATTTTGAGCTGAAAAAATTAATTTTTAATGTTTAAAAATGAATTTTAAACAAAACAGGTCAATTTTCAACAAGAACAAAAATTAAATTTTGAATTCTACTGAATTCCTTGAATTATATTGACTTCTTTGAATTCTATCGAATTCTTTACTTGTATTATATTCTGTTGAATTCTTTGAATTCTATTGAATCCTATGAATTCTATTGAAATCTTTTAATTCTATTGAATTCTTTAAATTCTATTGAATTCTTTTAATACTATTCAATTCTTTTAATACTATTGAATTATTTGAATTCTATTGAATTCTACTGAATTCCTTAAATTATATTGAATTCTATTGCATTTTTTCATTCTACTGGATTCTATTGAATTCTTTTGAAGTATTTGGAATTCTTTGGAACACCTTTCAATTTTTGAAATGATTTCAATTCTATTAAATTCTTTTTAAACTATTGAATTCTTTAAATTCTATTGGATTCTTTGGATTCTACTGCATTCCTTGAATTCTATTAAATACTTTAAATTCCTTTGATTCTATTTAATTCGTTGAATTCTACTGAATTCCTTGAATTATATTGACTTCTTTGAATTCTATCGAATTCTTTACTTGTATTATATTCTGTTAGCGAAACCTGAACCTACGCAGAAATGGATAAGAGTACAATTAACGCGGTGGCATGAAATTCGGGCACAATATCTGAGCAGGAGTTATTTTTGAAATTGGTTTTCTTTTTGGTCTCAAAATAATTTTTTCAACTGCAGATTTAACTGTCTCATTTTTTGTTAAAAAATTATCTCCTTTAGTTGAAAGATGAAGCACTTTGTCGAATATTGTGTTTTCTGGTTTAACATTATTAATTTTTGTCAAAACGATTTGTTTGAAAATGAGCTGTTTTGTTGAAATTTCATTTTTGTGGTAGGAAATTACAATTCTTGCTAGAAAATTTATTTTTTACTGAAAAGGTAAATATTTGAATGGAATTTCAACAATTTGGTTAAAAATTAATGTTTTTTGTTAAAAATTCGTCTATTTTGTAAGAAAATCATTAAGTCTGTACTTGCACCTGCTTTGCTGTGTGGTAGCGAAACCTGAACCTACGCAGAAATGGATAAGAGTACAATTAACGCGGTGGCATGAAATTCGGGCACAATATCTGTCCCCTAAATTGAAAGAATTCATTGAATTCCTCTTAATTGAAAGAATTAAGTGAATTGTCTAAATTCCTTGAATTCCTCTGAATTCCGTGAATTCCTCTGAATTCTGTGAATTCCTCTGAATTGAAAGAATTAATTGAATTTTCTTAATTCCTTGAATTCCCTGAATTCCTCTGAATTGAAAGAATTCCTCTTAATTATATCTGAATTCCTCTGAATTGTAGGAATTCATTGAATTGTCGCAATTTCTCTGAATTGAAAGAATCCATTGAATTCCTCTTAATTCAAAGAATTAATTGAAATCCTCTTAATTGAAAGAATTCATTGAATTCCTCTGAATTGAAAGAATTCATTGAATTCCTCTTAATTGAAAGAATTAATTGAATTGTCTAAATTCCTTGAATTCCCTGGATTCCTCTACATTGAAAGAATTCATTGCATTTTCTAAATTACTTGAATTCCCCTAAATTGAAAGAATTCATTGAATTCCTCTTAATTGAAAGAATTAAGTGAATTGTCTAAATTCCTTGAATTCCTTCACTTGTAGTATGATGTAGTCCAGTGCAATCCTGGATAATCCACTTGTAAACTGAAGTGATGGATTTAATAATTCTAGTAAACCAGTACAATTCTCTACAATATACTTGTAATCATAGGCAATACACTTGTATCGTAGGTATTCCACTTGTAATCTGGCGTAATCCACTTTTAATATGATGTAATCTAGTTTATTGCAGCATAATCCACTTTAATACTAGGTGAATCCACTTGTAATCCAAGGAAATCCACGTGTTTTCCTGGCTCATTCACTTGTAATCTGGATGAATCTACTTGTAATCTAAAGTAATCGAAGTAATAGACTTGTATTCCAGCGAGGAGTCCATTTGTTATCTGAAGAGATCCTTGTAATCCACTTTTAATTCTAATTAATATATTTTGAGTCCTGCTTAATACAATTGCAATCCTGGACAATCAAATTGTAATCTCAGGATATTCACTTGTAGTATGATGTAGTCCAGTGCAATCCTGGATAATCCACTTGTAAACTGAAGTGATGGATTTAATAATTCCTATTTCGATATTTTTTAGGGATTGTTCATATTGCATGTCTTGAGATGTTCATTGTAAAATAGAATTTGTCATACCAAAGTATTGCTTTTTTATTATCAGGGTGCACAAAATCAAGAAAATTAAGAAATTTCATTTTCTGGACCACTATATTGAAATCTTTCCTTTAAGATCAATTGTCTTCAAATATAGCTCAAATTTAATTCCTGGCATGTAGATACGTTTGAAAAATGTGATTTGTTAAAGTGTTTTTTTTTTTGATCATCAGTAGTTTAAAGATATAACAAATGAGAAATTTTCGTTTTTAAGAACACTATGCTGGAAACGTTACATTTATGCCGATGTTTTTTAGACATGGTTCGAATTGAATGTCTTGAAATGTCTATATGTGCATTACAAAATAAAATGAGCTATATCATAGTATTGTTTTGTCAGATTAGTCGATAAAAAATGAACAAAACCTATAAATTTAGTCTTTTGGCCCATTATGCTGGAAGTTTCTCTTTTAGTCAAATTTTCTTCTGGTATGTCTCAAATTTGGAAATTAATTTTTTTTTAACTGAAAATTTAACTATTCCGTGTTTGCTTTGACATTTATTTTCTTTACTTGGAAATTCAGCTATTTGGTTGAAAATTTCTGTATTCTGTTAAAAATTAATCTTTTTTGGTAGAAAATCATTCTCTTTGATTAAAAATTCGTTTTTTTAATTGAAAATTAATTTCTTTAAGCTGAAAATTTAACTATTCGATTTTTGTCGAAAATTTATCTTTTCTGATAGAAATTTTATTTTTTTGGTTAAAAATTCATCTGCTTGGTTAAAAATTTAACTATTTTGTTGGAAATTTATCTATTTTGTTAAAAATTCGTTTTTTTCGGGTGAAAAATTCAACTATTGGGTTAAAAATTCATTTTTTTCGAAGTTTCATTATTTTAGTTGAAAATTAATCTCTTTGCTTAAGAATTTAACTGTTTTGTTGAAAATTCGTTTTTTTTTTGGAAATTAATTTTTTTTTAACTGAAAATTTAACTATTCCGTGTTTGCTTTGACATTTATTTTCTTTACTTGGAATTCAAAGATTGCAAGAAGATCTCAATGATTTCCGAAAGATTTCACAAAGATATTAAAGACTTCAAAAATTTCACAAATATTAGCAAATATTTCAAAATAATTTCAAATATTTCGCAAATGACTTCCAAAGAATTCAGAAAGATGCTACAAGCATCTCAATAATTTTACAAAGTTTTCAAAGGTTTCACAAAGATTTTAAAGATTTCACAAAGATTTTAATAATTTCGCAAATATTAGCAAATATTTGAATTATTTTAGAAAGATTTCAAATATTTCGCAAACATTTCAAAGATTGCCCAAAAATTTTGAATATATTTAAAGGATTCCACCAAAACTTCGATTATTTCACAAAGATTGCAGATAGATTTTAAAATTTAAACAAAAATTTCAATGTTTTCCCAAAAATTTCAGAGATTTCAGATCAATTTAAAATATTTCACAAAGACTTCAATGATTTCCCGAAGATTTAAATATTTTACAAATATTACTAAATATTTCTCAAAGATTTCTGAAGATTTCAGAAAATTTTCACAATTTAGTAGAAAATTCAACTACTGGGTTGAAAGTTGAACTGCTTTCTTAAAAATTCATTTTACTGGTTGAAGATTTAACCTTTTTACGGAAAATTATTTTTGTTGTTGTTGAAAATGAATTTTCTAAACTGAAAATTTAGCTATTCCATTTTTTGTTGAAAATGGATAGTTTTTAATTGAAAATTCATATTTTTAGGTTGAAAATTCAACTATTTGATTGAAAACTCTTGTGCTTTGATATAAATTTAATTTCTTTATTGAAAATTCATCTCTTATTTTGGTAAAAAAATAATCTTTTTGGTTGAAGATTCAACTATTTGGATAAAAATTCAAGTATTTGTTTGAAAATTCGTCCCTTTTGCTTGAAACTTTAGCTATGTGATTATAAATGCAACTGTTTGGTTGATAATTAATTTTATGTTGTTAAAAATTCAACTATTTGGTTGAAAAGTTATCTTTTTAGTAGAAAATTCAACTACTGGGTTGAAAGTTGAACTGCTTTCTTAAAAATTCATTTTACTGGTTGAAGATTTAATTACAGTGTATTCTAAACATAGCTTGTTTTTTTAAAAATTATTTTGATTATAATATTTTGGTTACGATGAAAAATTTAGGAATAGTCTATATGTAAAACATTATTTGGAAACCAAAAAACAATCTCAATGTGGAAAAATACCTATAAAATATTTATCGAGACAGAAAACCGAATTTTCTAATTCATGCCAATACAGAGTAAGCCAGCTGCTAGCCAAAAGACGTGTTTTACAACTATTCCCATATTAAAATTTTATATAATATGTTTAATATTGAGATATGTGCATTAAAATAATTATAAGGCTTTTTTCTTGCATATAACAATTTTCTAAACATACATATTGGTTTTGAAGACTAGATTGAATCATTTATATATCAATCCTATAAAGTTATCGCTTGTTTTATCAAAGAAACGCAATTTTGATAAAATCAATAATTTAGTAGTCGATTATTTTAACCCTATCACATCCCTTCATTTGATGATAATATAGGTTCTACTAGTACATGTCTGTACTTTAAAAGGAAACCAATTTGTATTGTAAAGGGCTTTATAAGCATTACTGAATTCTAAACAAATCTCACTAATATTATTATAAAATTTTTAAAAAATTTGGAATTATAATAGTATTTTTGCTAGTAAATGCTAATATAATTTTAGGCTGATTCAAATTACACTCAACTCCCGATATAAGCACAGTTTAGGGAATGGCTTGAAGTGGCCTTGATCCTGACCAGGGGCGTGCTTACCGCCGTATCAATGATACGGGACTCCCGAGGTCCGGGGGCCCCGGACCTCCCTCGTTTATTATCCTAAAAAGGGCCTCCCAAGAGGGTACGGGACGTTTAGGCGCCGCCGTTTGGACGCCGCCGTTTAGGCGCCAGACTTTTAAGCGCCAGACGTTTAGGCGCCAGACGTTCAGGCGCGGGACGTTTAGTCGCAGGACGTTTAGGCGCGGGACGTTTAGGCGCCAGATCGTTTAGGCGCCAAAATGTTTAGGCGCCGAGCGGTTTAATGACAGTAAACCATGAGGTATCAAAAGTTGGAAATTAAAAGACAATAATGAATAATATTTTATTTTTGGTTAAAAATTCTACTATTAGGTTGAGAATTTTATTATTTTGTTGAAAATGCAACTATTTTTTTTAAGCTCACCTTTTCTTGGTCAAAAATTGAAAGAAAAAAGTTTGAAAGTTAAACTTCTTTTCCAAAATAATGATCTTTTCGTTAGAAGATTCATCTTTTTGGTTGAAAATTTAACTATTTCGATCAAAATTCGTTTCATTTTGGTGGAAAAATAAATTCTTTCGAACAGAAAATTTAATTATTCGATTTCTAGTTGACAATTTTTTAATTAATTAAATAATTTTTTGAAAAATATCTGTTTTTTATCCTGTTATCAATAAATTTCCTCTTTTTCTGCATTTTTCGTTTAAATTTTACTTTTTGTTAAAAATTCTACTAGTTAGTTGAGAATTTTATTATTTTGTTGAAAATCCAACTATTTTTTTTAAGCTCACCTTTTCTTGGTCAAAAATTAAAAAAAAAAGTTTGAAAGTTAAACTTCTTTTCCAAAATAATGATCTTTTCGGTAGAAGATTCATCAGATTAATTTTCTATCAAATAAGGCAAATTTTCAACAAAAGAAATGAATTTTAAACCAAATAGTTGAATTTTTAACCAAAAAGGTGAATTTTCAACGAAAAACATTAATTTTCTACCAAAAAAGAGTTGAATCTTTAACCAAAACAGATTCATTTTCAACCAAACAGATGCATTTTTAACTAAAAAATATTAAATTTCTACCGAAATACTTGAATTTTTAGCCCAAAAAGAGAAAATTTTAACAAAACAGTTGAATTTTCGAACAAAAAGATGACTTTTTAACAAAATAGTTAAATTTTCGACAAAAAAATTAAATTTTCAACCAAATAGTAGAATTTTAAACCAAACGATGTGAATTCTGAAAGAAAAAGGTAATATTAGCATTTTTAACCAAAGAACATGAATTTTTAACCAAATAGTTAAATTTTCAACTAAAAAGATGAGTTTTCAAATGAGAAGATTAATTTTCTATCAAATAAGGCAAATTTTCAACAAAAGAAATGAATTTTAAACCAAATAGTTGAATTTTTAACCGTATAATATTTTTGTATTCAACCCTTCGAGTAGACACTGGGTCAATTTGACCAACAACAAATTTTTGATCGAGGAAGAGTTTCCATATAAACTTTTAATATAAAATATTAACAATTAAAAAAGTTATAACTTTTTTCGTAAAATTCAATTTAAAGCAAACAAAAAATTTCGTGCATTTTTTAAAATATGTTAAAGACTTTAAAGACACATATAATGCTTATAAATTACTTTAACATACTTGAAATTATACCTCTAAATTTTGGTAAGTAAAAAAGTTCAGTTGTTGTGAAGTTATAGACAATCAAAAAATGAACAGGGCCAGATTGACCGCGAGTGTAGGAGATTTTCGAAAATATAGGTGTGTACTCGAAGAGTTAAAATAGAAATTTAAACTTAGTAAAATATTAATTTCCTGAAGAATCGAGTATTGAGTATCGTATTTTTTGAAAAGTAATTCTGATTATACGTTCCTTCAATTTATCACTTAGTACTTAATTAACTTCTTTAACTATCCATACGTGAATTATTAAATTACGATTTCCGCAAACTTTGAGATAGTATTTGCAGAACAGGCTAGTTTACTAACAATAAAAATTTTTCGATTGAAATAAGAAAAATGTATCTTATGACCAATGAATTCAAAATACCTTATCTAACACTTTTATCATGCTAATTCATAACTTTTTTGAAAATCAAACATTCAAGCATGTTTGGTAGGAATCTGCAGCTCAAGAAATCAAAGATTGTTATATGAGAAATATTTGACAAACAAATTGGAACCACCGAGTCAATATTGGGCTTGAATATTCTTGAAAACATTTTGTTGAATAATTCAGATCGCTTAGGTATCTATCTATATACCTTATTTTGACGAAATAATTTGGAAGCAAGTATCCTTCCATTCAGTGGTCTGGAAGAAAATATAGTTCTTGATGTGAATTACACCACTCATGTATTTATTAGGGAAGTGTGGCGTGACCAATTACATATTTCACGTTCGGCTGCTCTATAATTAGAGAATTTGAAATTTTTTTTCCTTCAAGTAGTGCAATATTATTAATTTTCAATAGGAACTCTTTGAATTCCAGGAAATCTTTAAATTCCAGGAACTTTCTGAATTCCAGGAACTCTTTGAATCCTAGGAACTCTTCGCATTCTAGGAGCTCCTTGAACTCGTAAGAATTCTTTAAATTCTAAGAACCATTTGAATTCTAAGACCTCTTGGAATTCTAAGAATTCTGGATTCTACACATTCTTAAAGTTCTAGGAATTCTTCCAATTCTAGGAATTCTTTGAATTTTAGGAACTCTAGAATTCTTATAATATCTTTCGATTTTTTAAATTCTAGGAATTTTTTGAGTTTCTTAAATGATCTAAATTCTTGAATTCTCTTAATTCCTTGAATTATCTGAATAATGCTACGAATTCCGTGAATTCTAGAAATTCTTTGATTTCTCTGAATTCCTATAATATCCTAAATTTTCTAAATTCTTAATATTCCAGCAATTCTTTGCATTCTTCGAATTTTAGAAATTGTTTGAATTTTAGGAACTATTTGAATTCCAGGAACTCTTCGAATTCTAGGAGCTCCTTGAACTCGTATTATATTTTCAACCAAAAAATATTAAATATTTTCCAAAATAGACGAATTTTCTACAAAAAAGTTCAATGTTTCAACCGAAAATATAAATTTTTAACAAAAAAGTTAATTTTCAACAAAAAAAAATTTAGTAGAGAAAGAACAAAAATTTTAGGAAGTGAAAGTTGTAGTCGTGTGATTGTAAAAAGTTATAAATAAGTAAATGAATTTAAGATGAGCAGTAAATTTTTAATAATCGGTTTGAAAATTGTAGTAACAAAATAAAAATTTGGAATAACTATTTATTTTTTAAGTTTATTTGTTTTTATTTCATATAAATATAATTTTCCTAAGAGTTTTGAGAAAATTCAAAAAGATATTAAAAAATGTCAGATGTGAAAATTCCAAATTTCAACAAGAAAGTTCATTTTCAAATAGTTACGAAAAATGTAATAGTTAATATTTAAATAAAAAAAGATTTTTATTTTAAATAAAAATACGGTTGAATTCACTTAGAAAAGACAAATTTTCCACAAAATAGTTGAATCTTCAACAACATATATATATATATATATATATAAGGAAGTGATTTTCTGTTCAATAACTTTTTCGTCTGCAAACGTTGAAAGCACGTAAGAAGGTAAAACATTTATTTTAATGTATAACAGGAAACTTCCACCCTCATTTGCGTGAAATATTTAGTTTACCCTTGTCTTCGTATTGGCAAAAAGATTTGCAAGATATTTTTAGTGCGTAGTAATATCCACGGGAAGCAGTTCCCACTCCCCTGACTTTTTACATCTGGAGTGAAACTATGTCAGAGTTCGTTCCCGCCCACCCTCAGCCTCAAAACCGGCACAGTCTCAACTGTATTATTATTTTATTATGTATTTTTCTATCACAGGTCATTTTTAGTGGTCAAGGTAGGAAGTTTCATGTATTTTTATTTAATATTCATTGCTAAAATAATTGTTATTTGTTGAAACAGTTTTATGGAAATTTCGTTATCTTTTTCTGAATGACATCAACTAATTAGTTTATTTTGCGCGTTCATTATCCATTTGAATTAAATAGTTCGAGTTACTTAGAGAATTTGAAGCTAGGCTTTCGAAGCTTCGGAAAAAAGAAAATTTTTGAGAATCTTGAAAGCTTCGAAGAGAATAGAAAAAAATTTATTAAAATTCCTAGGAAAGTCTAAAATGGTTCTTTATTGAAAAAAGATAATTTGGATGGAATAATTCAAAAAGATTTTAAAAGATTATAGTATTTCCAATAAGTGAGTAATATTGATTGAAAACTCGATTTATAATTACTCAAATTCAGAAATTTTCTAACGTCTGAAATTTAACAATGTCGGATGTATAATAATTTGCAAATTTTTTTTCAAGTATTTCATTGTCCGGGAATTTTTCAATTCCGGATAGTCATATTTCGACAATTTTATAATTTCGGGAATTTTTCAATACAAAAATTTCATTTTTTGTGAATTTTAGGAGAATTTGATTATTCGAAAATCTTCAAATTCTATAATATCATAAACTTTTCAGAATTTTTATAATTCAAGAATTTTCCACTCCAAAATTTTTATACTACTACAATTTTTTAATCTCGGAACTTTTCTGGTTCTCATAAATGATAGATTTTCAACCAAAAATGGAATAGTTACATTTTCACATAAAAAAATTAAGTTTCTACAAAAAACAAACGAATTTTCAACAAAATAATTAAATTTTCAAATAAATATTTTAATTTCCAATCAATTCCAATCCCCACCTTTTTCAGAAAGAATTGTTTACTACCAAAAGTACAAATTATTTCAGAGGGGGGTCCATTAATTACGTAGGGGGGCGTTCAAAATGAATGATTTAATTTTCAACCAAAATTATGAATTTTTGACGAAATAATTAAATTCCTACCGAATAGTCCAATTTTCTACCAAATTTTTGAATTTCGTACAAAACAGTTGAATTTTCAACTTATAAATGATGGATTTTCAACCAAAAATGAAAGAGTTAAATTTTCACATTAAAAAATTAAGTTTCTACAAAAAACAAACGAATTTTCAACAAAATAGATAAATTTTCAAAAAAAAAATGGTTTAATTTTCAGTGAAAATTATGAATTTTCAACAAAATAATTAAATTCCTACCGAATAGTTTAAATGACCTTGAGCGACCTTTGAATGTTATTGTAAAAATCTGAAAAAATCGGAGTACAATATTGAATTGTAAAGAACAAAACTAATACATGCCAGAAATAAATAATCAATAAATATCGTAATTTTAATTAAGGATAGCAACTTTGGCCTTAAAATGACCTTGAGCGACCTTTGAATGTCAGTGTAAAAATCCTTAAAAAAATCTGAGTGCAATATTGAATTATAAAGAACACAATTCATACGCGCCAGAAATAAATAATCACTAAATAGCGTCAATTTAATTAAGTATAGCCATTTTGGCCCTAAAATGACCTTGAGCGACATTTGAATGTTATTGTAAAAATCTGAAAAAAATCGGAGTACAATATTGACTTGTAAAGAACAGAATTCATACGAGCCAGAAATGAAGAATCAATGAATAGCGGCAATTTAACGAGGAATGAGCAACTTTGGCCTTGAAATGACCTTGAGCGACCTTTGAATGTTATTGTAAAAATCTGAAAAAATCGGAGTACAATATTGAATTGTAAAGAACATATGTCTTTTCCTGTAGAGAATTCATTTTAGTTAAAAATTCAAGTTTTTGGTTAGAAGTTCATCTACATTGTTGACGATGCATTAATTTAAATTTATTTTCTGAATAATAAATTTAATTATTCTATTTTGGTTAAAAATTTCTCTTGTTTAGTTTGGAATGTATGTATTTTGCTAAAAATATGTCTTTTCCAGTAATTAATTCATTTTAGTTGGAAATTCATTTTTTTTAAATTAGTTTTTTATTAATAAATTTAAAAATTTTATTTTGGTGGAAAATGTATCTTGTTTAGTTGAAAATTCGTGTATTTTGTTAAAAATATGTCTTTTCCAATAGAGAATTCATTTTAGTTGAAAAATAATTTTTTTTTATTAATTTGTTATCTAATGAATTTAACCATTCTATTTCGGTTGAAAATTTAACTTCTTTAGTTGAAAATCAATGTATTTTGTTAAAAATATGTCTTTTCCTGTAGAGAATTCATTTTAGTTAAAAATTCAAGTTTTTGGTTAGAAGTTCATCTACATTGTTGACATATTAAACTATTCGGTTAGAAATTTATGTATTTTGTTGAAAATTCATCCTTTTTCTCGAAAATCAATTTCCTTGCTTTCAAATTAAACTATTCGGTTAAATATTTATGTATTTTGTTGAAAATTTATCCTTTTCATAGAAAATTAATCTTTGTGGTTAAAAATTCAACTATTTGTATGAAAATTTGATGTACTTTGTTAAGAATTTGTCCTTTATGTAAAAAATTAATCTTCTTGGTTACAAATTCAACTATTTGCTTAAAAATGTATGTATTTTACTAAAAATTCGTCTTTTTTGTAGAAAATTAATCTTCTTGGTTGAAAATTACACTATGTGTTTAAAAATGTATTTATTTTGTTCAAAACTCGTCTTTTTCATTGAAAACTAATGTTCCTGGTTGAAAATACAACTATTGGTTTAAAAATGTATATATTTTGTTGAAAATTCATCCTTTTTGTAAAAAATTTAATTCTTTGTATTAAAATTATACTATTCGGTTAAAAATTTATGTATATTGCTTAAAATTAATCTTTTACATGATTCCTCAACCAAATAGTTGAATTTTCAAATTAAAAAAAAACTACATTTTTGAGAAAAATGGAATAATTTCATTTTTAGTTAGAGAAATTAATTTAAAAAGAAATAAAAACAATTTTCAACAAAATAACTTAATTTTTAAACACAGAAGTGAATTTTCAATTAAAATCTTCAACCGACAAAATGAATTTTTAACAAAATGGATGAATTTTTAACGAAAAAGATGAATTTTCAACAAAAAACACAAATTTTCAACTAAATCTATAAAATAGTTCAATTTTTAGTTACAACAATTAATTTTCAACTGAAAAAAAATTTTGTTAACAAAATAATTCAATTTTCAAAAAAAGAAGCAAATTTTCTACCAAAAGGATGAATTTTCAACCAAGAAGATTAATTTTCTACGAAAAAAGTAAAACTTATTTTCAACCAAGTAGTTGAATTTTCAAATTTAAGGAAAAAATCTATTTTTCGACCAAAAATCGAATAGTTTCATGTTCACTTTTGAAAAAAAGAATTTTTAACAAAATAGATTGAGAACTCAACTATTTTGTTGAAAATTGGTCTTTTTTGGTTGAAATATCAACTATTGCATGTTTAGTTGAGAAAGAATCTTTTCAACTAAAAATGTGACTATTTCATTTATGGTTGAAAATTAATATTTTAAATTGAAAATTGATCTTTTCTAGTTGAAAATTCAACTATTTGGTTGCAAATTCATGTATTTTGTTAGAAATTCCTGTTTTTGGTAGACAATTAATTTTTTTAGTTAAAATTTGATACTTTTTGTTTGGTAACTCAACTACTTTGTTATAAATTTGTCTTTTTTGGTTGAAATTTCAACTATTACATGTTTAGTTGTAAAAGAATCTTTTCAACTAAAAATGTAGCTGTTCCATTTATGGTTACATTTGTCTTATTTAGTAAAAAATTAAACTTCTTGGTGAAAAAAAAAACTTTTTGGTTAAATATTTAACCATTTGAATAAAAATTCAACCTTTTTTTGAAAATTTAACTAGTGGATTGAAAGTTGAACTACTTAATTAACAATTGATTGTTTAGAATAAAATATATAATCAGGCTGGTCTTCAAGTACTTGGCCAAATCATCAAAAAATGCAATGCTTCTAAAGATCTTGGAGAACAATTTCAACTTCTCTCGCTTACGCCAAAATCTTGGGATGAAGGAAGCTGATGCAGGTGTTCAATACATCAGAGCGAAAAGCAAGAAATGTCAAAAAATTAGTTTGAGAGCATGGAATTCATACGCTTCCGAATTCAAAAAGAGGAAGAGCATTGACTCTTGAGCTGAAACTCCTGTGAAGAACTTATATAAACGCGATTACAAAGGTTGAATGATGCCTGGGATGAAAGACTTTGTGTTGATCAAAAATGATGACGAAACTCGTTTCTATGTTCAGAAGAGGTTACTTCTGTGTAATGTGAACGAGCTATATGCTCAATTTACATCAAAACAGGCCTGAATATCAGTATTTTGAAATTCACAAAACTCAGACATCGTCATTGTGTTCTGACAGGAAGCAGTGGCACTTACAATGTGTGCGTTTGTGTGCATCATGAGAATATCAAGTTGATGTTGATTTTGTTATTCAGGAGTTTTAGCAATTAGGAATTTTGTTATTCGGAAATGTTATTATTCGAAAATTTTGTTATTCGAGAATTTTTCAATTCGGAAATTTTATTATTCAGGAATTTTATAATTCAGAAATTTTCCAATTCAGATATTTTATTTTTGGGGAATTTTAGTATTCTGAAATTTTATTATTCACAAATTTTATTATTCGGGAATTTTATCATTCAGGAATTTTATTATTCGGGAATTTTAGCATTCAGGAATTTTCTTAGGAAATGTTATTATTCGAAAATTTTGTTATTCGGGAATTTTCCAATCCGGAAATTTTCTTATTCAGGAATTTTATAATTCAGTAATTTTATTATTCGGAAATTTTATAATTCGGGAATTTTCCAATTCGGAAATTTTATTATTTGGGAAATTCCGATTCGGGAATTTTTTTTAGGAATTTTATTATTCAGGAATTTTGTTATTCAGGAGTTTTAGCAATTAGGAATTTTGTTATTCGGAAATGTTATTATTCGAAAATTTTGTTATTCGGAATGATTGCATAGATGATCCATATAGACAGCAGCTCAAATAATATTAATGAAAAAAATATATGTATGTTCTTAGCAAAATATATTTTTCATCATTACAAAAATTAAATTTGGTTGTATAATTTTACACAGGATAAAATTCAATTTTTATTATCCGTGAATATGTGTATGAGTACGGGCATATGCTAACGACAGAAGATCCTGTTTCTTCAGTTGACTTTAGACTGTCATTTAATCGAACAAAATGGGTCCTTTATATTTAATTGGACTTTAACGCGTTAAGATTTATGCTTTTAACATTGAATGTCAGCGGTAATTTTTCAAGTTTTGTTTTTAACTTATACTATGTGCTCATTTGCCTTCATCCATCGAAATTTATTCTTCAATCATAATATAATCGAAGCGAACGACAACATTTAAAAATTCGCAGTAAGTCATTTCATTATGAAAAGTAGTATTGGGAAACTATAGAGATGTTCTAGATGACAGACTTTCTAGATGGGAGAAAAAAAGGTACATGAATGAAAATATAGATGAAATATTCAAAGAACTTTTTCAATTTTTTCAAGAATCTTATAAAATTTATAATTATATAAGATAAAAAAAACTGATAATACTTATTTTCTTGTAAGTAATTTTGATATTTGTGTGACTAAAAAAAAATTCAAAGCATTTAGTGTTATATCAAAATATTGTTATATTTATTCTTCATTTTAATAAACGAAAATAAAAAATATATATAAATATTTAAAAAACGAAAATAACTTTACGTAATATATGAAAGCTCCCTTATTATAATTTTTTTTGTAATTTTACGATTTTTTAATCAATTTCGAAGATTACGAGGGTTTCCAAGGATATCACAGAATTTCTAGGGATATTTTGCGGTTTTTAAGTATTTCATGTATTTTGAAGGATTGAAACATTTCTAAAAATTTCAACTATATTTATATATTTCGAGGAATTTGTTTAAAGAACTAAAATTCTAGATTGGAACAGGGAATTTTTCAAAAGAATTATAATTCCGACTTGGAACAGATCGTTTTTTAAATTTTGAAGAATTCTGACTGTTGACAATAAATGATAATTTCTAGATGAAAATTCAACTGTTTTGTATATAAATTGTCTTTTTGAATTTTTGAAAATTGATTCCAAATGGTTAAAAATTCTTCAATTTGTAAATTGATATTTTCCAGTTCAAAATTCCACTATTTTGTGGATAATTCGTCTTTTTGGATTTTTGAGAAATAATTTTGTTTGCTTCAATATTAAACTACTTATAACTAATTTATTGAAAACTCGTTTTTTTTTTTGGTTAAAATTAAGTTTTTTGACTGAAAATTTAACTATTTTATTATTCGTTGAAAATTGATAATTTCTTGTTGAAAACTCAAATTTTTTGTAGAAAATTTGTTTTCGCGGCTTAATAATTTAACTATTTTGTAAAAAGTTCATTTCTTTAATTTAAAAATTAATTTTTTGAACGAAAATTTAACTATTCAATTTTTCCTGAAATTGATCGTTTTTAATTTTGAAAATTCAACTATTTCATTAAAAATTTATATAATTATTTTACAATTCGTCTTTTTAGCAGGAATTATTTAAATAATTGAATTTTCAACTCGAAAATATGAATTTTTAACAAATTATTGAGCTTTCAAGCCAAAAATACCATTTTCTACAAAACAGTTGAATTTTCAACAAAAAAGTTAATTTACGACCAAATAGTTAAATTTTTAACTGAAATGATGAATCTTCGACCAAAAAAATTAATTTTTACAAAGTAGTTCAACTTTTAACCGAAATAGATTCATTTTCACCAAAATACATGGATTTTTAACTAAATTGTTGAATTTTGAAGCCAAAAAGACGAATTTACTAGAAAACAGTTGAATTTCCAACTCAAAAATATGAATTTTTAACAAAAAAGGTAATTTTTTACCAAATAGATAAAATTTCAAAGAAATACTTCAATTTTCCACCAAATGATTAAATTTTATACCAAAAGAGTTGAATTTTCAACCAAAAAGACTTAGAACCAACAATACGAATTTTCTACGAAATAATTGAATTTTCAACTCGAAAATATGAATTTTTAACAAATTATTGAGCTTTCAAGCCAAAAATACCATTTTCTAAATTAATCTTTTTGGTTAAAAAGTCATCTTTTTGGTAGACAATCAAACTAGTTGTTTGCACTTTTTTGCTAAAAAATCATGTTTTAAATAGATTTATCATTGTTGGAAATTCGTTTTATTTGGTAAAAAATTATTTCCTTTGGTTAAAAAATCGTCTTCTTCGTTAAAAATTTGACTAATTGGTTGAATATAGAAAGCTGCTTCGAAAATTGATTTTTTAAGATTCATGATTTTAGTTGATAATTAATTTTTTGTTCAAATTTCTTTTCTTTTCTAATCTTTTTTGTTGTGAATCAAAATATTAGGCTACACGTTGAACTCTTTTGTTAAAAATTCGTTCTTTTTTTAGAATGCTAATTTTCTTGGTTTAAAATTCAACTATTTGGTTCATGTATTTTGTTGTAAATTTGTAATTTTTGGTAAGAAATTAATCTTCTTGAGTTCGAAAATTTCTTTCCCTAAGATTCATCATTTTTGTTGAAAATTCATTTGCCTTCCTGATCTCTTTTCTTATAAATTGAAATATTTGACTGTTCATGTATTTTGTTGAAAATTCATCTTCTTGATGTAAAAGTAATCTTCTTGGTTGAAAATTAATCTTTTTTGTGAAAAATTAAATTCATTGTTTGAAAATTTAACTATTTTGTTGAAGATGCGTTTCTTTTCGATTGAAAATGCATTTGTGGTTAAAAATGAATTTTTTAAACTGAAAATGTAACTATTCCATTTCTGTTGAAATTTGTTTTTTTTTTCTGGTTGAAAATTTCAACTATTTTGTTGAAAGTATTTCTTTTTGGTATAAAATTGATCTTTTTGGTTGAAAATTAATATTTTTGGTCAACAATTGATTTCTTTGGTTGGAAATTGAACTATTTTGTTGAAGATGCGTTTCTTTTCGATGGAAAATGCATTTGTGGTTAAAAATGAATTTTTTAAACTGAAAATGTAGCTATTCCATTTTTGGTGAAAATTTGTCTTTTTTGGTTGAAATTTTTGTACTATTTTGTTGAAAATTTAGAATTTTGTTGAAAATTCGATTTCCTTAGTAGAAAATGAATCTTCTTGTCATATTTATACAGTGAAAAAAATATTTTTAAATATTACACCTTAAATTCCGAAATAAACTTAAATGCAGTCAAAATTTGTCTGAATTTAAGAAGGACATTATCTGAATTTTAGAATTTAATTATACGATTCCTTGAAACTAAACAATTTCAAAAAATTAAATTATCAATCATTTCCCTCTTTCCTCAATTTTTAAATTTTTTAGACACTTATTCTTTACAGCGTTATTAATTTTTTTTAAACATTAAACGTTAAAAATTAAAATTTTATTTACTTTTGTAACATATTGTCCAAAGAAATTTTAATTATTGAATTTTGCAAACGCAAATTAATTTACGTAGTTATATATATATCTTTATAAATAAATATTTATTGTTGAAAAATTTTTTTCCCTAAAAGTATTTGTTATTAATTAATTAATTTATAATTTTTCAAATAAAAAAGAAAAAGTGCATGTTATTGTTCCTGAAAATCAATGTTAAAGCTTATTTCAAAAAATTTAAACCTTACTCTTATTTGTTTAATTTTTATTATTAGAGAATAGAAGAGTGAAGGAGAGGAGGAGTCTTTTATTTGCGATTAGAGAAGAGTGGAGGGGAAATAAGAGGGAGGGCAAATAAAGGAGAAGGAGGATGAACAAGGGAGAGGTAGTAGGATTAAGGGAGAGAAGAAAGTTGGAAAGTGTCGCTGGAGAGGGGAGTTAGTGGAGAAGGGCGATGAGGGAAAGAAGGTTGATGGGAGTGTTTGGAGAAGGAGGAGGGAGAAAATGGGAAACGGGGCGGGTGATGGAAAAGGAAGATGACGCGTTGAGAGCAAGAAGGTTAATAGTATGAGAGAAGGAAATAGGGTAGAGGAAGAGGGAAAAGGGGATGGAAAAGGGGCAGCAGCGGATAGAAAAAGGGGTAGGTGATTAGTAGAGAAGGGATAGGAAAGGGAAGGTAAATATAGGCTTTTTATTTGCGATCAGAGAGGAATGGAGAGGAAGAAGGCAGAGAGCAAAGGAAGGGCGAGAGAGAGGACGTAGAAAAAAGAGGTAGAAGTATTATGGGAGAAGTGAGAGTTGGAAAGGGCTGTATGATTATTCGTAGTATTTGTTAGTTTTGAATACGCCCGCGCTTTTCGACGCATGCGCAGTTGAAACCGTCGGCACCGTCAATGGCCATCTATCGGATATCATACGATTTCAAGAGATTACAAAAATTTAATGGGTACAAGGTCTGTCCGGAAAGAATTCGACCTAATATACGAATATTTAACTAAATAGTTAAATATTCAACTAAATAAATAATTTTCAATCGAAAATCAATTGGTAAAATTTTCAATTTAAAAAAGTAATTCTCAACCAAGAAATTTCACTTTCTGCCAGAAAAGGCGAATGTTCAACAAAATACATGAATTTTGAACCAAATAGTTGAATATTCCAAATAATAATAATTGGCCACCAAAAATTGAATAATTTCATATTCTGCTGAAAAAAAGTCATTTTTAACCAAGAAGATTAATTTTTAACCAAGAAGTTTAATTTTCTACCAAGAAAGTCGAATTTTCAACAAAATACTTGAATTTTTAAATAAGAGAGAAAAATTTTCAAACAAAAGTGTAATCTAGTGTACGCATTTAGAGTCCTAGCTTTCTAGTTCAACTCGGTTACAAAATTTACAGTATTCTTCTGTATCTAATCTAATTCACTTTTCATCAATTGTAATACTCGCAAACCTTGTAGTCATGAGACGACATTTTTCCATTATCTTCAAATGAATCATGGGTAGTTTGAAACTCAAGTACGGTTGTTGCCCTTCGAATATTTTCATATGCGAATATACCTCAAGACTAGTCGACTGCACGACCCTCTTTCTATCTTTGTCTCTAAATTGATCAATATACCCTTTAATAATTTTTTGTTTAGTGACAGTTAAGGAGTCCTGAGAGTTCAACGCATCGCCTCACACTTCCTGAATTTCATTCACTACGTGCTGAATTTGCAGGAACCTGTGATATTTAATCTATCGATTTTCGTTGCACTAATATATAATTAGCATATTTGAACAAATTTTAGGCAACCTAAAATGATCCATTGTATATAATTTCTCCAGCCAGTTTAAGGAGCTCCTTAAAGCCTCACTAGATAAGGGAGGATCTATTGACTTGAAATAAAAATGATTCAAATTTGAAAAATAATAAATTTTAAATTTAACAGAAGAGAAAATTGACATTTTTCGACTTCTCAAGATTTCGAATTTTGAAACGTTATTGAAATTTCTGTCAGTTTCGAGATTTGATATTTGTCCTAATTACTGAAAATTAAATTAAAAAAGTTCAACAGTATAATTTACAAATTGAATAATTTTCAAAATTTGAGGCGATGATAAATTTGGATAAGTTTTAAATTGTCGATTTTAAATTTTAAAAGATTTGCCAACTTTGAATCTTTCAATTTAAAATCATTCTTTGAATTTTGAATTTGAAAATGAAAGGTTTTGAATTTAACTTACCCGCTTTCAAAATTTGGGTTTTTTAAATATCTTTTAGTCTTTCCGAATTTCTGGCATTTTCAATTTGTAGCTTTGCCCGAATTTCAATTTTCTGAATTATTAGAATTTTGTTAATTTTTTTAAGCTTATAGAATTTATTGCTTCCATATATTTTAAAAATACTTTTGGTTGAAAATTAGTATTTTAAACAAAAGAATTACATTTTCTACAAAATAATTCAATTTTCGTGAAAATAGTTAGATTTTCAACAAAACAGTTTAATTTCCAACAAAATAATTGAATATCCAACAAAATAATTAAGCTTTCAATAAAATAGTGTAATTTTGAACAAAATAATTTCATTTTCAACAAAATAATTCAATTTTCAACATAATAGTTGATTTTTCAATAAAATAATAAAATCTTCATAAAAATAGTGGAATTTTCAACAGAATGATAAAATATTTTTTCAGATATTGGAATTTTCTACAAACTAGTTCAATTTTTAACAAAAGAGTTACATTCTCAACAAAGGAATCAAATTTCCTACAAAAAAGTTAAATTTTGAACCAAATAATTCAATTTTCAACAAAATAGTTGAATTTTAAACCAAAATAATTCAATTTAAAAAAAATAGTTAAATCTTCAACAAAATTATTCCATTTTTAACAAAATAGTTGCATTTTTAATAAAATGTTTTAATTTTCAACAATATAATTCAGTTATCAACAAAATCCCGACTGACTCGACAGTCGCGATTACCTCGAAAGTCCCGACAGCCTTAACGGTCCCGACTACCTTAACAGTCCCGACTACCTTAACAGTCCCGACTATCTAGACAGTCCCGAATACCTCGACAGTCCCGACTACCTCGACAGTCCCGACTACCTCGACAGTCCTGACTGCCTTAACAGTCCCGACTATCTTGACAGTTCTGACTATCTCGACAATCCCGACTGCCTTAACAGTCCCGACTATCTCGACTGCCTCCAAAGTCCCAACTGACTCGACAGTCGCGACTACCTCGAAAGTCCGGACAGTCTTAACGGGCCTGACTACCGCAACGGTCCCGACTTCCTTAACAGTCCTGACTACCTTAAATAGTCCCGACTATCTCGATATTCCTGACTGCCTTAACAGTCCCTACTATCTACTACTATCTATCTAGACAGTCCCGACTACCTCGACAGTCCCGAATACCTTAACAGTCCCGAATACCTCAACAGTCCCGACTGCCTTAACAGTCCCGACCATCTCGACTGCCCCGACGTAGAAAATGCATCTTTATTGGATAAAAATGGAAATTTTTGGTTGAAAATTCAATCGTTTTGTTGAGATTTTGTCCAAGAATTAACCAAAAGGAAATATTTTCTACCAAAAAAGACAAAACTATGAATCTTAAAAAAAAATGTTTAAGAAAGTAGTTCAACTTTCAACAAATGGTTGAATTTTTCTGACTAAAAAAGATGAATTCTTAACAAAAAATACATTAGTTGATATAAAAACCAAAAAAGATTTTTATTTAATATAAAAGAACAGTAGAATTTATTTAAAAAGGACGATTTAGTAGAAAATTCAATTATTTGGCAAAATTTTTTATTTTTTTTTTGTTAAAAATGCAAATATTTGGTTGAAAATTCAATTTAATATTAAAAAATCAACTGTTTTGTAGAAAATTCGTCTTCTTTGATTAAAAATGCAACTATTCATCTTTTTGGCTTCAAATTCAAAAATTTAGTAGAAACTCCAATTATTTCATTAAAAATTTTACAATTTAGTAGAAAAATCAATTAATTCGTTAAAATTTATTTTCATAGAAATTTTTATTAGAAATCTTTCTTGGATAAAAATGCAACTTTTTGGTTGAAAATTCAACAGTTTTGTGGAAAAGTCATCTTTTGGTTTAAAATTCAACTATGTTTATGGAAATTCAACAATTTCGAAGAAAATTTACTTTTTGTTAAAAATTCTTATTTTCGTGTTGAAAATTTAACTTTTGTACAGAAAAATCGTCTTTTGTCTTGAAGGTTCAACAATTTAGGTAATTTTGTTACACAGTTATCTCTTATGGTCGAAAAGTCTCTTTTTTTGTATAAAATGAATAAATAAATAAAAAAAATTTGCATTTGTATTTGAAATATTGTTGTATTCCGTTTATAAAAAATCCTATGTTAAAAATATTACAAGATTAAAATGCTGGCATTTGAAAGTTAATACCCAGGGAAAAAGAAAAATTTGTCAAGAAAAAAAAACAGGAAATTTTGAAAATGAAATTTTCGCCCTGCAAAGCGTGGTGGGGGGGGAGAGGTAAAAGTGTTTTATTACGATTTGTTACAAGTTTTACATGTTTGGTGCAGTAAGGTGGAACGTCGATGAGTTGATGCAACTTGTCCGAAGCAGACGCAAGATGATGAAAACCTAACGAAGTCACCATCGTAGATCTTCCGTACCTCGAATATACCTTCCTCGAGATAAAGGAGATAGAGGCTTGCTAAGTTTGCAGTGTCTTCATCGAAGAATGGTTCCGGCTACAGCTTGCTCATTTTTAAATAGCACAGATTCTATTATGCGACTCGTACATCAACATGAAGTCGTCTATGCTGCAGAGTTTCTATACCGTGCTGCAGATATGGCCACATAGGAGCTTCGTCTCCCATTTGATTCCAGCGACACTGCACTTGGTCTAACATCAATAACACCTCTGGTGCCCAAAAGTCGTGTATAGGAAGTGGAACATTCGCTTCTATTAAGAGAACATGCTCAAAATATTCTTTATGGTAAATTCTACGGCATTATACGCAGAGAAGAGCTATCGATGGGTCTGGCCAACATGTTTCTCAAGTCTGCTGGATTGAGATCGGAGAATGAGAGGTTATTTTAAATGAGAAATATTGAAAAATGTATACTTCAGAAACTTGAAACTTGAACAAATCCGAACTTCATTTTAAACGGGGAAAAAAATTAGTCGCAAAGTATTTTGATACGTAACAGTTGAATTTTTAACCAATAAAGAATAAATTTCTAACCAATAATGGAATAGATAAATTATCAGATATACAAATTAATTTTTAAGCGAAAGAAAAGCAAGAACTATCAAAAAATATGTTCAATTTCCAAACATAAAGGTAAATTAAAAAATTAATTTTTAAATAAATTGTTCAACTTTCAACCAAATAGTTGAATCTTCAAACAGAAAAGAATTTCGAAACCCAAAAGACCATTTTTTTACGAAGCAGTTGAATTTTCAATCAGGAAATATTATTTTGTATCAAAAAAGTTCATTATCTAAAAAATAGGTAAATTTGCATGACGATAGTTACAATTATAACCAAATAGTTAAATTTTTAACGAAAAATATTAATTTTTCCACCAAATAGTTGAATTTTGTACCGAATTATTGAATTTTTTTAACAAAGGAGTTTAAGTTTTTATCAAGTAATTGAATTTTCAACTAACATCATTAATTTTCTACCAAAACATACGCATTTTCAACGAAATACGTGAATTTTTCAATAAAAAAGATCAATTTTCAACCAACTACGTAAACTTTTAAATAAAAAAATGTTTTTTTTACCAAAAATGGAATAGGTAAATCTTCAGTTTAAAACATTAATTTTATAAAACAAAAAACGAATTTTCATCAATGTAGTTAAATTTTCAACCAAAGTAATGAAATTTAAACTAAAAAATGGCGAATCTTCAACTGGAATAATTGAATTTTCAGCCGTGGAAGAGATGAATAAATTTTTAACTAAAATTGTGGAATATTCAACTGAAGTGCATGAATGATAAATTTAAAAAAATTAATTTGCAACTAAAGAAAAGGAATTTTCAACAAAGAACTTACTTTTTTAGTTGAAAAAATGAATTTACAAAAAATCGAATCTTAACAAAAAATGAATTTTTGTCAAATTAGTTCATGTTTTAATCAAGTAATTGATAATCTTCTATACTCTTATCAAAAAATGAATTATAACAAATTTGTAGATCTTTTTTTAAAGAATAACTCTTGTCTATTAATTTTTTTTTTCAAACCTTGTGTCGTTTTTTCAAGAAATGTTATTTTTTATGATATTTTTTACGATTAAAACAAAGAATACGAGTCCCATAAAAAAATGATGAATAAAAATTTTTAGCTCTTTTTTGGATGAACAACTTTCGACTATCAATTTATTTTTTCATAGCTTTTTTGGG
>JAABKJ010075445.1:262887497-262939153 GCA_011634705.1 Andricus grossulariae
CATATGGCGGGCCGCAAGTTGTAATTGGATGGACTCGCCCAAGCCGAGGCGTCTATGCGCCACGGTGGCATTCTCGATCGTTCCCCCGCTCTGTGGGAACGCCTCTTGTGATGCTCTGCGTCACGCCATGGGACGCGGAGCGTCCTGGGCTGCATTCCCACGCAGAGCGTGGGAACGATCAAGCAAGCTTGCTCCGACAGTTATCGATCGTTCCCACGCTCTGCGTGGTAACGCTGAAAATTTTTCTTTTTTGATACAAAATTAACATCTTCTTAATTGAAAATTTAACTACTTAGTTGAGAGTTGAACTATTTTTTTATTTTATTAGTTGAAGATTCATCTCTTTGATTGAAAATTCGTTTTTTTTTTGCTGAAAATCAATTTATTGAACTGCAAATTTAACTATTCCATTTTTGGTTGAAAATTGATAATTTTTAATTTAAAATTCCACAATTGATTTAAAAATCATTTTTTAGTTTAAAATTCAACCATTTGATTGAAAATTAACTTTTTTCTTGAAAATTCATATTTTCGAGTTGGAAATTTAATTGTTTTGTAAAAAATTATTCTTTTTGGCTTAAAAATTTACCTGTTCTGTTTAAAATTTTAATTTGTGAGCTGCAAATATATATTATTTTGGTACAAAATTGATCTATTTGTTTAAAAATTAACTTTTCGGTTAAAAATTCATATTTTTGGATTGAATATTCAACTTTTTTGTAGAGAGTTCGTCTTTTTGGCTTGAAAATTCCAAAATTTGATTGAAATGCTCTTCGCGCTGCAACGGCGTGACCGCGTGGCAGGCCTGGATCGCCGGCAAGAGAGCAAATGGATCACCGTCGGCATGGTGCAACAGCGCCGCGCAGGTCACCGACAGATCGGCAATTCGCCAGGTGTGCACCAGATCGCCGAAATCGATCACGCCTTGTATACGCCAGTGCCGCTGGGCATCACGCTGCCACATCACGTTGTCGTCGGTGATGTCCATATGCACCGCTTGCCAAGGCAGGTGTGCCGCCAACGGCTGGACATGCGCCTCGACCTGCCTGGCTGCCTGCTCCAAAGCAGCACGCTGCGGCAGGTCGGGCAAGGTTGCCAGCAGGTGGGTGATCAATGCTTGCGCGTGGCGCGGGTCCCATTGCAGGGTGCGCGCAAGGCCTGGGTGCTCGAAACCTGCCAGCGCGAGGCTCATCTGCCCGCACAGCTCACCAAAGCCTTCGATCACGGTGCGGCTCAGGTGGGGTAAATGCGTCAGGGGCTGGCCGTCGATGTAGTCCAGTAGCCGCAGGTGCAGGGTTTGGTTTCGACAGCAGTCCGTCGATCGGATCGATCGGCCGCGCGCTGGATATCGGCCGGCAGGCGCTGGGCGGGATCGTGCCGATCCTGATCGGCGCGCCGCATCTGGGCCGTTACCTGATCTTCGGCAATCTGTTCGCGGCAGCCGGTGGCGTGGTGCATCGCATCGACCGGCATCCGACCATGGCGCGCCATCCAGTGACGCCGATGGACGAGGCCGATATGCGGCTGCATCTGGCGCGCCAGACAGCAGCGCGGATCGCGCTGGCGCCGATCGACCGGATCCAGGCGGGCGAAGCCGACAGGCTGTTTTGCGAGGCGAGCGACGCGGGACTGGACGCGATATTGTTCGACGGGATGGACGAGGCGAGCCTGGCCGTCGTCGGCACTGTCCTGCTGGCGCATCAGCGCGATCGGTTCCGCTTCGCGGTCGGCAGTTCGGGCGTGACCCGCGCGCTGATCCTGGGCTGGCAGGCGGCGGGCATCGTGCCGCCCGCGCCCACCCTGCCCCGCGCCGGCACCGTCGACCGGCTGCTGGTGTACATCATCACGACCAACAATGTGATTTATTAATGCCGAGATCGCTAACTGAAATTGCATCTGTTGAGTATTTATTCTGAGATAATTTATTCTGGTATAGGTTTGAAAAACTCCCCTAAAGCCTAGCTTGATTGCCACACAATGACTGAGGCTAACTTTGGAAATTTAGGAGAGCTGATTCAATAAAAATTAGTTTTAAACAAACGCTTAATTAGTCGCGATTGACTAAGGTTAAAATATCGTAAGTGGCAACTAGTTCATGTCGTTGGTTTTTTACTTTAATGTCCCAAACAACAACGCCGTGGGCTTTTTGGCTTGGGTCTTGTAAAGGCTTCGGGGTTTTTTGTTTACAGGTTAATTCGACTTGAATGGTATCTCCGATTTTAACAGGCTCTACAAAACGTAAATTGTCCATCCCATAGTTTGCAATCACTGGACCTGGTGCTGCATCTACAAATAACCCCGCAGCGGCGGATACGATAAAATAGCCATGCGCAACACGATCACCAAATATTGAGTCAGTCGCAGCAATTTAAAATTCACTTTTGCTGAAAATTTGCGTTTTTTTGGTAGAGAATTTGATTTTTTGATTGAAGATACATCATTTTAGCTAAAAATTAATTTCTTTGACTAAAAATTTAACAAATTTCGTTGAAAATACGTTTTTTTGTTCAAAATTAATTGTTTTTACTAAAAATGTAGCTATTTCATTTTTTGCTAAAAAATTGATCTTTTCAGTGAAAAATTCACTTAGTTGGTTGGAAACTCGTATTTTTTAGTCAGAAATTCAATTATTTTTGTATAAAATGTATATTTTTGGGTTGTAAATACAACTTTTTTTCAAAAATTCGTCTTTATGACTGAAAAACTCTACATTTTGGAACAAATTTTTGTCTTTGTTAATTGAAAAATGTTTCTTGATTGAAAATTTAACTCTTCTGTTGAAAATTTTTATTTTTGGTTTAATTTAACAGTTTTTTTATTAAAATTTAAAAACTATTTATGTTTAAATATCAACTATAACAGTTTTTGTTGAGAATTTATTCTTTTTTATCAAATACTCATCAGAATATAAACGCTATGTCTAAGAGTTATAATTTATGATTTCCTTAAGTATTTTTCATTTCAATAAACATTAGATTTACGTTGCCTACAATTTTACTTTATTTATTAATGGAATAGATTTTCTTTGAATTTAAATCAGAGTTTCTTATTTCAGTTCTTTGTTCATTCAAAAGTTACATTTAACTTAATCAACAGTCTAAATTACGTCCTGCATTTAAAATCTCTTCTTAATTTTAACTCTTATTCTAGCACGATTTCCTAATATTTATAGTAAACTTTTATTACTGTTTTATAGTACTTATAGTTCGCAGTTATTTAGTCAATTTCCTACATCTGAAATTTAATTTGATTTATTTAACATATACATTTATGATTATATTATTTTAGCTTAAGTCGATTCACCTTTAGTTGCTTAATTTGTCAATCTCTCTCTGTATCTTTTTTAATCATCCTTATTTTATATAATTTTTACCAATCAAACCCCGATAATGTTTTATTTCGCTATTTGAATCAGTTCCGAGATTTTGCACGCTGGAGAAACAAAAACTATGCATTAAGTGACCGTAATGAATAGGGTGATTTCTCGGAAGAACGCCGTCTACATATCTTGAGTCGATACATGCCGGCTCTTTTGCAGTCGGGATCATTATTCTACAAAGTTAAAAAAAAAGGTCCAATTTTACGTAAGTGTTATACAAGAGGTATGTATTTACAAGATTAGTATTAAACAGTAAAATTGGATTTACATAGCATAGAATAAGTAACTACTATAGAAAAGAATTACGTAACTTCCCATTAGAAAAATAGTTTTTACATTGACAAAAGTGAATATTTTTGCAAGAACGATCCTTCTAATAGTATAGAGAGAGATAAGAACATAGTTTGCTTCTACAAGTAATAGAAATTTGAATAAAAGGTAAAAAGAAGAAAGAATGTGTTTGAGGACTAAAAATCCGAATACGTGTTGTGGGTCTAGGATGGATTCTCTACGGGAGGATAGTAAAATCGTATCTAGGCCACTAAGATTGTGAGGTAGGTTTGGAGGAAGGGCCTATGGACTTTTATGATGACCTCGAATTCCATGAATTCCTTGAATTCCATGAATTTCTTGAGTTCCATGAATTCCTTGAATTCCATGAATTTTTGGTACTCCATGAATTCCTTGTATTCCCTGCATTTTTTGCATTTGAATTCCATGACTTCCTTAAATACCATGAATTCCTTGAATTCCTTGAATTCCTTGAATTCCACGAATGCCTGGAATTTTATGAATCCCTTGAATTCTATGAATTCCTGGAATTCCGTGAATTCCTTGAATTCCATGAATTCCATGAATTCCTTGAATTCCATGAATTCCTTGTATTCCATGAATTCCTTGGATTCCATGAATTCCTTGAATTCCATGAATTCCTTGAATTCCATTAATTCCTTGAATTCCATGAATTCCTCGTATTTCATGAATTCCTTGAATTCCATGAATTCCCTGTATTACTGGTATTACATTAATTCCTCTTATCACAGAAAATCTTGAATTCCATGAATTCCTTGACTTCCATGAATTCCTCGAATTTCATGAATTCCTCAAATTTCATGAGTTCCTTGAACTTTCGAAAGACTAATCGGATTGGATTGTGCTTTGGCACGCAGTTGGAGGGACGAAAAAGAAAAGTCGTGTTCGTTCACTAGCTATTTTGGATAGAAATTCAAAAAGTTAGGGCACTTTCAATATTTTTTAGACCATTTTTTTTTAAATTCCATGGATGGCCGCCCGTAGTACTCGAAAATTAAAACAAAATATTCTCACTACCTTTTTCAATACAAAGGAAATTGACAGAGCTACAGCATTTTCCAAATCTCCCCAAAAAAGGGGAAATCAACATTTTGAGCCAATTAAAGCATGATATAAACAAAAGTCAAGAGGAGAAGAGTGTTACTTTTTGATAGTCCTACAAGATTCTCATGATCACTTTTTAAGTTTTCTTAAAAAATCGAAAATACAAATTTTATTGGCACAAAATATAATGAATTATTACATTTTCATCATAATGAGAAGGTATTCGTTTTATGTGAAAAACGACTTTCGTGGATTCCATGAAATGTCGACGGTTTGAGGCCCCCTGAGTCAGAAAAAATAGTTCGTGTCTGACCTAAGTTATTTCTGTGACCTGTCACAGGGGTGCCTTCCCGCCCTCACGCTATCCTGGAAAGGAGGTAGTGTGTGACTTGATTTATTTCTGTGACCTGTGACAGGGGTACATTCCCGCCCCCACAACACCTGACAAAGGGGGTCGTGTGTGACCTGAGGTATTTCTGTGACCTGTGACAGGGGTGCCTTCCCGCCCAAAGAACACTTGGCAAAGGGGGTCGTTTGTGAACCCAGTTATTTATGTGACCTGTCACTGGGGTGCCTTTCCGCCCACACGATAGGCTGAAAAAGAGGTCGTGTGTGACTTAAGTTATTTCTGTGAACTGTCACAGGGGTGCCTTTCCGCTCCCACGATATCCTGGAAAGAAGGTCGTGTGTGACTTGAGTTATTTCTGTGACCTGTAACAGGGGTACATTCCCGCCCCCACAACACCTGACAAAGGGGCTCGTGTCTGACCTAAGTTATTTCTGTGACCTGTCACAGGGGTGCCTTCCCGCCCTCACGCTATCCTGGAAAGGAGGTACATGACATGAGACATGACATGACACATGACATGAGACATGACATGACACATGACATGGCACATGGCATGCGACATGACATTGCACATGACATGCGACATGACATGGCACATGACATGACATATGACACGACACATGACATGATACATGACATGACACATGACATGACACATGACATGACACATAACATGACACGTGAAATGACAAATGACATGACACATGACGTGGTACATGAGATGACACACTACATGACACATGACATGATTCATGACACGGCACAGGAGATGAGACATGACATGAAACATGGCGTGCTACATGACTTGCCACATGATATGACACATGACATGACACATGACATGACACATGATATGACATATGGCATTAAACAGGACATGAGACATGACATGAAACATGACATGAAACATGACATGACACATGACATGAGACATGACATGACACATGACATGAGACATGACATGACACATGACATGAGACATGACATGACACATGACATGGCACATGGCATGCGACATGTTTTTCGGCCACCTTGATTATAATTATTATTATTATGCGAAAAGAAAAAAAATCATCAGGGAAAATTCAGGAAATTTTGAAAACGAAGTTTTTCGGCCACTCTGATTATTATTATTATTATGCGAAAAGAAAAAAATTCATCAGGAAAAAGTCAGGAAATTTTGAAAGCGAAGTTTTTCGGCCACCCTGAGTATTATTATCATTATTCTGCGAAAATTAAAAATTCGTCAAGGAAAAATCAGGAAAAAGTCTGTGAATTTCGAAATTAAGTTTTTCAGCTACCCTGATTATTGTTATCATCATTTTTTCAAAAGCAAAAACATTATCAGGGAAAATTCAGGCAATTTGGAAAATGAAGTTTTTCGGCCACTCCAATTATTATTATTATTATCATGCGAAAGTGAAAAAGTGATCTTGAAAATATTAGGGCAAAGTGCGGGAATATTGAAGATAAAGTTTTTCGGCCACCTTGATTATAATTATTATTATTATGCGAAAAGAAAAAAAATCATCAGGGAAAATTCAGGAAATTTTTATGTTTAAAATACCTCTTTTCCAATTATATAATTTCTTTAAATGTTTGTGATGTTGTGAAATGAGTATCTGAATTGAATTTTAATTTCTTGTGCATGGTAATAGATACATACATAGAAGTTGAATATTCGCTATAATTTTTATAATGAAAGCAGATTCATCTTTTCCAATTACACAATTTCTTTAAATGTTTGTGATGAGAAATGAGTATCTGAATTCAATTTTAAATTTCTTGTGCATGGTTATAGATACGTACATAGTAGTTTAATATTCACTATAATTTTTTAATGAAAGTAGATTTATATTTAATACACCTCGTTTCCAATCATACAATTTCTTCAAATGTCTATGATGTGAAATGAGTATCTAAATTCAATTTTCAATTTCTTATGCATAGTTATAGATATATACATAGTAGGTGAATATTCGCTATAATTTTTATAATAAAAGTAGATTTATGTTTAAAATACCTCTTTTCCAATTATATAATTTCTTTAAATGTTTGTGATGTTGTGAAATGAGTATCTGAATTAATCCTTATGAATTCTTTCAAATATTTATGAAATCTTCCTGAAATCTTTTGTATTCGTTTGAAATCATTGAAATATTAAAAATATTTGTAAACTCTTGTTGAATCTTCTAACAAAATTTTTAATCGATTAAAATCGTTATAATCATTGTGAAATCTTTCTGAAATCTTTTGTATTTGTTTGAAATCATTGAGAAAATAGAAATCTGTGTGAAATCTTTAGAAAGATTTGGAAATCGTTTAAAATCTTTCAAGTGTTTTAAAATTTTCGAAATCTGGTTAACTGTATCCTAGTTGAAATCTTGGAAATTCTTGAAATCTTTTGAAATCCTTACGAGTTCTTTGAAGTATTTGTGAAATCTTTTGTATTTGCTTCAAATCATTGTAGTGTTTTGAAATCTTTGAAATCTGGCGTACTGTATCCTTGTTGAAATCTTTGAAATTCTTGAAATCTTTTTAAATCCTTATGAATTCTTTCAAATATTTATGAAATCTTCCTGAAATCTTTTGTATTCGTTTGAAATCATTGAAATATTAAGAAACTTTGGAATTGCTTCTTTAAAAGTACTAGGGGTGGATTTTGGGGGTCGCTGAATATTATTGAGGAATTGGGAACATTACCTGAAATATTCTAAAAGTGACTTTTGTGAATATTTACAAGTTAAAAATGTAATGGTGAATTTATACGGAGACACCTTTGAATTGCTTTGTTCAAAGTACTAGGGGTGGATTTTGGGGGTTGCTGAATATTATTAAGGAATTGGGAACATTACCTGAAATATTCTAAAAGTGACTTTTGTGAACATTTTCAAGTTAAAAATTTAATGGTGCTTTTATACGAAGACACTTTGGAATTGCTTTGTTAAAAGTACTAGGGGTGGATTTTGGGGATTGCTGAATATTATCAAGGAATGAGGAACATTACTTGAAATATTCTAAAAGTGACTTTTGTGAATATTTTCAAGTTGAAAATTTAACGGTGGTTTTATACGAAGAAACTTTGGAATTGCTTCTTTAAAAGTACTAGGGGTGGATTTTGGGGGTCGCTGAATATTATTGAGGAATTGGGTGACCTTGAGCGACCTTTGAATATTATTGTGATAATCTGAAAAAAATTTGAGTGCAATATTGACTTGTAAGTAACAAAAATCATACGCGTCAAAAATAAATAATCAATAAATAGTATCAATTTAATTGAGAATAGCCATTTTCGCCTTAAAATGACCTTGAGCGACCTTTGAATGTTATTGTAAAAATCTGAAAAAAATCTGAGTGCAATATTGACTTGTAAAGAACACAACTCATGCGCGTCAGAAATAAATAATCAATAAATAGCGTCAATTCAATTGAGAATAGCAATTTTGGCCTTAACGTGACCTTGAGTGACCTTTGAATGTCATTGTAAAAATCTGAGTGCAATATTGACGTGTAAAGAACAAAATTCATACGCGTCAGAAATAAATAATCAATAAATAGCGTCAATTTAATTGAGAATAGCCATCTTGGCCTTAAAGTGACCTTGAGTGACCTTTGAATAATATTGTGAAAATCTGAAAAAAATCGGAATGCAATATTGACTTGTGAAGAATAAAATTCATACGCCAAGGTGGAAATTTGAATATTCTCCAAGGCTGAAATTGGAATGTCCTTCAAGGCTGAAATTTGAATTCCCTACAAAGCGGAAATTTGAATATCCTACAAAGCAGAAATTTGAGTGTCATACAAGGCGGAAATTTGAATATCCTCCCAGGCTAAAATTTGAATGTCCTCCAGAGCGGAAATTTGAATATCCCATAAAGCGAAAATTTTAATATCCTACAAGGCGAAAATTTGGATATCCTACAAGGCGGAAATTTGAATATTCTACAAGGTGGAAATTTGAATATTCTCCAAGGCAGAAATTGGAATGTCCTTCAAGGCTGAAATTTGATTCTCCTACAAAGCGGAAATTTGAGTGTCATACAAAGCGGAAATTTGAATATCCTATGAAGCGAAAATTTGAATATCCTGCAAGGCGGAAATTTGAATATCCTACATGGCGGAAATTTGAATATTCTGCAAGGTGGAAATTTGAATATTCTCCAAGGCTGAAATTGGAATGTCCTTCAAGGCTGAAATTTGAATTCCCTACAAAGATAAATAATCAATGAATAGCGTCAATTCAATGAAAAATAGCTATTTTGGCCTTAAAATGACCTTGAGCGACCTTTGAACGTTATTGTGAAAATTTGAAAAAAATCTGAGTGCAATATTGCATTAAACAGAACACAATTCATAGGCACCAGGAATAAATAATCAATGAATAGCGTCAATTCAAATAAAAATAGCAATTTTGCCCTTCAAATGACCTTGAACGAACTTTGATTGTTATTGTAAAAATCTGAAAAAAATATGAGTGCAATATTGACTTGTAAAGAACAAAATTCGTATGCGTCAGAAACCATTAAGCAAATATTAGCGTGTATTTAATTAGGAATGAGAATTTTTGTCCTGAAATGGCCTTGAGCGACCTTTGAACGTTATTGTGAAAATTTGAAAAAAATCTGAGTGCAATATTGTATTAAACAGAATACAATTCATAGGCGCCAGGAATAAATAATCAATGAATAGCGTCAATTCAATGAAAAATAGCTATTTTGGCCTTAAAATGACCTTGAGCGACCTTTGAAAATTTATCAAAAAATTCTTGAAATCTTTTAAAATACGAAAAGAACTTTGAAGAGTTCTTGAAAATTTCTTGGAATTTTTTTAAATATCGTAAAATCTTTCAATCTTATTGGAAACCCTTTGAATTATTGCACTATATCAAACATTCCTTGGAATGTTTTAAAATAACATAGAATATTCCAAATCATTTGAAATCATTTTAAATCCCTTGGAACTTTTTAAGTCTCTTGAAAATTCCATGGAATTTTTTTGAATACCCTAAAATCTTTCAAGCCTATTGGAAACCCTGTGAATTATTGCACTATATCAAACATTCCTTGGAATGTTTTCAAATAACATAAAATATTCCAAATCATTTGAAATCATTTTAAATCACTTGGAACTTTTTAAGTCTCTTGAAAATTCCTTGGAATTTTTTAAAATACCCTAAAAACTTTTAGATTCCTTAAAGTTATTTAAATTTATCAAAAAATTCTTGAAATCTTTTAAAATACGAAAAGAACTTTGAAGAGTTCTTGAAAATTTCTTGGAATTGGCCCCTTATATATGGAGCCACATCCTGACAAGCCACTAATCCTTTCCCTGTATAACCAGGGTTCTTGGATTAGGGCGATTCCTGCCTGCACCACTGACAACGTCTGGCCAGAACCGCCGAGGCGCCTTTCCTGTGGTACAGATTAATCTGCATCATGGGGATTCCCGTCTCAGCCATTAAAAGGCTTATTCAGGGCCCGCAGATTGGGTAGGTAATCCAGAGCCACAAAGGATCCAGAAGTTCGCACCGCTCGTGGTGGATTGCCCGCCGAGGAGCCTTCCACCACTGACGGTGGGTTAGAAGAGGGTCCCGGAACGGGCCCATCATTGTTTTTGTTTTGTTTTACGTGTTTCATTTAAATGTCCCACGAGAAGCTAGAGAAATAAGAAACACCCTCTGCAGAGCCCCGCTTGCAGGGGGCGGGTCTACATACTATGGGATTCGACCTGGTATTCCAAAGTCCCCGTTAAGGCACCTCCTTTGAGACCCCTGCCTGTCCGCCTCTACTGAGGGGGCAGACCGGGATGTTCAACAGGGGAGCATTCTCGCCCCCACTATGGACAGGAAAG
The DNA here is from genome assembly GCA_011634705.1 of Andricus grossulariae. NCBI lineage: Eukaryota > Metazoa > Arthropoda > Insecta > Hymenoptera > Cynipidae > Andricus > Andricus grossulariae. Next base: position 262,898,435 of record JAABKJ010075445.1, read on the forward strand.
AAGGTCGTGTTTGACTTAAGTTATTTCTGTGAAATGTCACCGGCGTGCCTTCCCGCCCCCACAATACCTGGGAAAGGGGGTAGTATGTGACCTAAGTTATTTCTATGACCTGTCACAGGGGTGCCTTCGCGCCCCCACTATGGGCGGGAAAGGAGATCGTGTGTGACTTAAGTTATTTCTGTGAAATGTCACAGGCGTGCCTTCCCGCCCCCACAATACCTGGGAAAGGGGGTCGTATGTGACCTAAGTTATTTCTATGACCTGTCGCAGCGGTGCCTTCTCGCCCCCACGATAGGTTGGAAAGGAGATTGTGTGTGACCTAAGTTATTTCTATGACCTGTTACAGGGGTTCTTTCCCGCCCCCACGATAGGCTGGAAATGAGGTCGTGTGTGGCCTAAGTTATTTCTGTGAACTATCACAGGGGAGCATTCTCGCCCCCACTATGGACAGGAAAGAAGGTCGTGTTTGACTTAAGTTATTTCTGTGAAATGTCACATTTCGTGAGATTTCAAAAGATTTCATGAAATTTCAAAGGATTTCTGAACATTATAAAGGATTTTAGAAGATTTCAAGTAATTTAAATGAATTTTAAAAGATTTTAAGAGATTTACAAAGATTTCCAAGGATTTTAAGAGATATGATGGGGTTTCAATAAATTCACAAGATTTCCAAGGATTTCGAGAGATTTCAACAGATTCGTCGGCATTTTAAAGAATTTCCGAACACTATAAAATATTTTAAGAGATTTCAAGCAATTTAAATGAATTTTACAAGATTTTAAGGATTTTTACACTTTTTAAAGGGTTTTAAAGGATTTTAAGAGATATAAAGGGGTTTCGATGATTTTAAGAGATTACACAACATTCCGAAGTATATCCAAGGATTTCAGAGGATTTTGTAAGATTTTAAAATATGTCAGAAGATTTGCAGAATTTAAGGGATTTTACGGATATTTCGTGAGATTTCAAAAGATTTCATGAAATTTCAAAGGATTTCTGAACATTATAAAGGATTTTAGAAGATTTCAACCAAAAGAGATTAATTCTGTTCCGAAAATATGATAGTAGACTTGTGAAATAAAAAGAATGAACTTTCAACCAAAAAAAGATGACTTTTTAAGAAAATAGTTTAATTTTGATACAAATATTTAAATTTTCAACCAAATAGTACAATTTTTAACCAAAAGAGATTAATTCTGCTCCGAAAATATGATAGTAGACTTGTGAAATAAAAAGGATGAACTTTCAGCCAAAAAAAAGATGACTTTTTAAGAAAATAGTTGAATTTTGATGAAAATAATTAAAAAATTTCAACCAAATAGTAAAATTTTTAAGCAAAAGAGATTAATTCTGATCCAAAAATATGATAGTAGACTTGTGAAATGAAAAGAATTAACTTTCAACCAAAAAAAGATGACTTTTTAAGAAAATAGTTGAATTTTGATACAAATATTTAAATTTTCAACCAAATAGTACAATTTTTAACCAAAAGAGATTAATTCTGTTCCGAAAATATGATAGTAGACTTGTGAAATAAAAAGAATGAACTTTCAACCAAAAAAATACCACTTTTTGATGAATTCAAAGTCCAAAAAGCTACAGCAGTTTAAAGTCACCAAAAAATTTTAATAGTTCAAGGAGTTCTGCCGGTGGAGAGGGTTATAATATAGAACTCTTCCTGGGCGGGGGGAAGAGTTCTATTAAAACACCTCATACCACTTTTTGATGAATTCAAAATTTAAAAAGCTACAGCAGTTTAAAGTGTCCAAAAAATGTTAATAGTTCAAGAGTTCTGCCAGGAGAGGGGGTTATAATATAGAACTCTTCCAGGGGAGAAGAGTTCTATTAAAACCCCTCATGCCACTTTTTGATGAATTTAAAATAAAAAAAGCTATAGCAGTTTAAAGTGAGCAAAAAAATTTAAATTAAAAAATTTTAATAGTTCAAGGAGTTCTGCCAGGAGAGGGGGTTATAACATAGAACTCTTGCAGGGTAGAAGAGTTGTTTTAAAAACCCTGATACCACTTTTTGATGAATTCAAAGTCCAAAAAGCTACAGCAGTTTAAAGTCACCAAAAAATTTTAATAGTTCAAGGTCATCTTCAATTCTATTGGTGAATATACTAATATAATATATTTACGATTTTTATTATATTTTATATAATACATACATGAATATGGCCATTTCTCAGGCCTGTGGAGTGAACATAAAGTACCCCTTTCCAGCTTACATTCATATAATGTCCATTTGTACATTTATGTCGTCAACAATTACGTATGACGTCATAGTAGTGTTGCTGTCCAACGAGGAATCCCGAGGAACGAGACAGGACGAGATGAGATATACCTACTGTCTCGGTATTCCACATCTCGTTTTGCCTCGTCTCCTGGCGTCCTTCCTCGTTCCTCGCCTCGATTTTTCCAATGAATGCAAAAGATGTACGCTAGCACAGAGGTCAGCTCGCGGGAGCGTTCTTTTGCCACTTTGACGCGCTAATTCTAATTAGAGTCCTTTAATGAATAGTTAAAGTCAAAATATGATTAAATATTACACTTTTTTGTTCATTACTGATTAATTTAACATCAAACACGACAATGTTACGATTTTCACGACTATTCAAATTCGCTCGACTCGGATACGGGGTCAACTTGGCTAGAGTACGGGGGAAGTCACCTAGAACATGAGGTAAAGTTTGCCACAGTACGCGGTAAAGTCGGTTAAGGTACGTGGGGAATTCATCTAGGATATCGGGTAAAGTTGGCCACGGTACGGCGTAAAGTTTGCTAGGGTATGGGGTAAATTTGACTGGGATATGGGGTAAAGTTGACTAGGGTATGGGGTAAAGTTGGCCAGGGTATGGTGTAAAATCGGGTAGTTTCGAGGTCAAGTCAGTTGATGTACAGGGTAAAGTCGGCTAGGGTACGGGGTAAAGTCAGCTAAGGTATGGGGTAAAGTTAGCTAGAGTATGGGGTAAAGTTGGCTAGGGTATGGGGTAAAGTTGGCTTAGGTATGGGGTAAAGTTGGCTAGAATATGTAAAGTTGGGTAGTTACAAGGTGAAGTCGGTTATTGTACGGGGTAAAGTCGACTCGGATACGGGGTCAACTTGGCTAGAGTACGGGGGAAGTCACCTAGAACATGAGGTAAAGTTTGCCACAGTACGAGATTCAAATAATTTCATGAAGATTTAAATAATTTCCCAAAGATTTGAAAGATTTCAGGTAGATTCAAAAGATTTCAATAATTTCTTAAAGATTTTAATAATTTCCCGAAGATTTCAGAAGGATTTCAATAATTTCCCAAAGATTTCAGATAGATTCAAATAATTTCATGAAGATTTGAAAGATTTCAGGTAGATTCAAAAGATTTCATGAAGATTTCAATAATTTCCTAAAGATTTTATTAATTTCCCGAAGATTTCACAAGGATTTCAATAATTTCCCAAAGATTTCAGATAGATTTTAAAGATTTCATGAAGATTCCAATAATTTCATAAAGATTTCACAAAGATTTTACTGATTTATAAAAGTTTCAGGTAGATTTGAAAGATTTCATGACAATTTCAATAATTTCCTAAAGATGTCACAAAGATTTCAATAATTTCCCAAAGATTTCAGATAGATTCAAATAATTTCATGAAGATTTAAATAATTTCCCAAAGATTTGAAAGATTTCAGGTAGATTCAAAAGATTTCAAAAAAAAATGATAAATTTTGAACCTACGAAGATGAATTTCTCACCATAAAAGATGAATTTTTAATCTAAAACTATGAATTTTTAACCATGCAGTTAAATGTTCGGAGAAGAAAAATGAAATTAACAAAATAGTTGAATTTTTAACAAAAATGATTAAAATATGACATGAAAAAGTTTGATTTTCAAACAAATAGTAAAATTTTCATGCAAAAAAGACGATTTTTTTCAAATAAATTTTCAACCAAAAGAGATTATTATTCAACCACGGAATATGCAATCCAAAACAACGAATTCTTAACCAACTAGTTGAATTTTTGAGAATAAAGTTAATTTTCGACCAAGAAATATTAATTTTTATTAAAAAAAGATTAATTTTCTACTAGCGACCATGAATTCTCAATATAAAATAACAAAATTTTCGAGAAAAATTAATTTTTAACAAAAAAGTTAATTTTCAAAAAAAATGATAAATTTTGAACCTACGAAGATGAATTTCTCACCATAAAAGATGAATTTTTAATCTAAAACTATGAATTACTTATTCCCAAAAAATGTAAAAAATAATCGTATTTTCTGATTGAAATATAATAGTTTGTCATTGTTTGGAGTAGTAAATTTTTTAAAAAACATTATGTAATTATTTAAACAATGACTTATTGTTTATTCTCAAAAATTTCAAAAATTCACCCAGAGATGTCCAGTTTGTACTCCAATTGGTATCCTATGCTACTTTTTGTTGAATAATTATATAATTTTTATACATATATTTTAATGCTTAATAAACTTTTATTTTTTTAAACAATTTTGATTTGCTTCAGCAGTTTTTTCGATATCTTTAAAAAAATGAAATAAAATAAAATACATATAATTATTTTTCTGACTGTATAGTATATAGAAAAAAATATCAACTATTTTTAAATAGTTTAAACAAATATAATTTGTTTAAACAATCATTTTTCTAATAATATTATTTAAATCGTATATTCTGAATGATTTCGAGGAGTAGTAAATTCTGTTAAAAACGTCGTGTCATTGTTTAAACAATTTTTATTCGTTCAAGCAGTTTTTTAAATTGAATTTTTTTCATGCCAAAAAAATGATATTTTTACGAAACAATTAAATTTTCAATCAAATCATTGAATTGTCAACCAAATAGTTGAATTTTGAAACTAAAAAAGATCAATTATTTATTCACCAAAAATGAAATAGTTAAATTTTCATAAAAAAAAAAATAATTTTCTACAAAACAGTTAAATTTTCAACCAAATCATTGAATTGTCAACCGAAAAGTTGAGTTTTGAAACTACAAAAGTAAAAAAGGAAAATTTTGAATGTTGAAATGTCGAATTTTTCATGCTAAAAAGATGATATTTCTATAAAACAGTTTAATTTTCTACCAAATCATTGAATTGTCAACCAAAATATGCATTTTGAAACTAACAAACTAAAAAAAGGAAAAAAATAAAAAATACACACATCCTGATCGAAAATTTAAAATTGAATGGCAATTGAAAATTAAAATTTTAAATTGAATTTTTTTCATGCCAAAAAAATGATATTTTTACGAAACAATTAAATTTTCAATCAAATCATTGAATTTTGTAAAGAACACATTTCATACGCGCCAGAAGTAAATAATAAATAAATAGCGTCAATTTAATTAGGAAAGGGCATTTTCGTCCTAAGATAGCCTTGAGCGACCTTTGAATGTTATTATAAAAATCTGAAAATAATCTGAGTGCAATACTGAATTATGAAAAACACAACTCATGAGCGCCGGAAATAAATAATGAATAAATATCGACAATTTAATTAAGAATGTGTATTTTAGTCCTAATATGGCCTTGAGCGACCTTTGAATGTCATTGTGAAAATCTGAAAAGAAGCTGAGTGCCATATTTAATTGTGAAGAACACAGTTCATACTCGCCTGCATAAAATAATAAATAAATAGCTTCAATTCAATTGGGAATGAGCATTTTTGACCTAAAATGCCCTGGAGCGACCTTTGAACGTTATTGTAAAGAGATGAACAAAATCTTAGTGCAACATTGATTTGTAAAGAACACATTTCATACGCGCCAGAAGTAAATAATAAATAAATAGCGTCAATTTAATTAGGAAAGGGCATTTTCGCCGGAGTCCAGGGTCACGTCTTTTGAGATTTCGTCGTCAGCACGATTCAGAAGTGAATATTCTTCAATTCCCAAATCAGTGCACTAGTAAAATTTAGTGAACGGAAAAACCAGTGGCATTTTTCGATTTTCACGACCTCGACAACGTCATCGCCGGAGTCCAGGGTCGCGTCTTATGCCATTTCCCGGTCAGTAGGTTTCAGAAGTGAATATTCTTCAATTACCAAAACAGTGCACTAGTTAAATTGAGTGAAGGGAAAAACCAGCGCCATTTTTCAATCTTCACTTCCTCGACAACGTCATCGCCGGAGTCCAGGGTCACGTCCCCTGAGATTTCGTGGTCAGCAGGTTTCAGAAGTGAATATTCTTCAATTTTCAACTCAGTGCACTAGTTAAATTTTGTCAAGGGAAAACCCCGCGTCATTTTTCAATATTCACTTCCTCGACAACGTCATCGCCGGAGTCCAGGGTCACGTCTTTTGAGATTTCGTCGTCAGCACGATTCAGAAGTGAATATTCTTCAATTCCCAATTAGTTGAAACAATTAATTTGCAATAAAAAAAATTTTCAACAAAAAAGTTGAATTTTTAACAAAGTAATTAATTTTTCAACAAAAAAATAGTGGAATTTTCAACCTAAAAATATGTATTTTCAACCAAGTAGTTGAATTATCAACTAAAAAAGATACATTTTTAACCAAAAATAGAACAATTAAATTTTCATTTCAAAAAATTAATTTTCAAACAAAAATAAAAAATTTTGAACAAAGTAGTTGAATTTTCAAACAAAGATAATTTTTTAATAAAAAATATAACAGTTGATATTTCAACCAGAAAAGATTTAAATTTTAAATAAAAAAAGTCAAATTCAACAAAAATGACAAATTTTCTACAAAACAGTTGAATTTCTAACCCAAAGGTATGAAATTTCAACAGCAAATTTTTTTTCAAAAAAATGTTTTCTACCAAAAATGAAATATTTCAATTGTTAGTTGAAACAATTAATTTGCAATAAAAAAAATTTTCAACAAAAAAGTTGAATTTTTAACAAAGTAATTAATTTTTTGATGCTGAGCAATGATAAGTGAGGCGCACTGTGATGCTAAGCAATGATAAGTGAAGCGCAGTGTTAATCTAAGTAGTGTTGTGTGAGGGGTCGTAGTCTGTGCAATGCCGATTGAGAGGCAGTGTTAGGCTGAGCAATGTTGTGTGAGGTAGAGTAGGCTCTGTAAAGCTGACTGTGAGGCGGTGTTAAGCTAAATAACGTTGTGTGATGCTGATTGAGCGACATCGTCGAGCTGTGTAATGTTGTGTGATGCTGTTCAAGGGGCAGTGTTAAGCTGAGTAATGTTGTGTGAGGATGAGTAGGCTGAGAAGTACAGCGTGAGTGGCAGTCTTGAGCTCAGCAATGTTGTGTGAGGCGCGATATCATGCTGAAGAATTTTGAGTGAGACGCAGTATGCTGAGCAATTCTGATTCAGGCGCATTATGCTGATCAATACTGATTCGGGCGCAGTGTTGTGATGCTGAGCAATGATAAGTGAGGCGCACTGTGATGCTAAGCAATGATAAGTGAAGCGCAGTGTTAATCTAAGTAGACAGAACACAATTTTTTAACAAAAAACAAATGAAACTTCAACGAAAAAGGTAAATTTTTAACCAAGAAGATTAATTTGCTACCAAAAATATTAATTTTGAACAAAATACAAACCAAATATTTGAATTTCAAAAGGAATTTTCAATTTAATAGTCAAAATTTCAACAAAAGAAATAAATTTTCAACCAAAAAGATGAATTGGTCACCAGGAAGATTCATATTCTACAAAAAAATTAAATTGCAACGAAAAAGATAAATTTTCAACCTAGAAGATTAATTTTCTATAAAAAATACTACGTTTCTACAAAAATATTAATTATTATCAAAATACATCAATTTTAAACCAAATATTTGAATTGCTAAAGAAACTTTCAATTTAATAGTTAAAATTTCTACCAAAGAAATGAATGTTCAACCAGAAAGTTGAATTAGTCACCAGGAAGATGAATATTCTACAACAGAACACAATTTTTTAACAAAAAACAAATGAAACTTCAACGAAAAAGGTAAATTTTTAACCAAGAAGATTAATTTCTGTGTATCAGTTTATTAGTATGCGTCCATTTGACAGTTTATTAGTTTATTAGTATACGTCAGTTTGACAGTTTAATAGTTTATTAGTATACGTCAATTTGATAGTTTATTTATTAGTATGCGTCATTTTGACAGAATATTAGTTTATTAGTATACGGCAATTTGACAGTTTATTAGTTTATTATTATACATCAATTTTACAGTTTATTAATTAATATGCGTTATTTCGACAGTTTATTAGTTTATTAATATGCGTCAATTTGACAGTTTAATAGTTTATTAGTATGCATTGGCTTGAAAGTTTTTTAGTTTATCAGTATACGTCAGTTTGACAATTTAGTAATTTATTAGTATACGTCAATTTGCCGGTTTATTAGTATACGTCAGTTTCACAGTTTATTAGTTTATCAGTATGCGTCAATTTGACAGTTTATTAATTAGTATACGTTAATTTGACTGTGTATCAGTTTATTAGTATGCGTCCATTTGACAGTTTATTAGTTTATTAGTATACGTCAGTTTGACAGTTTAATTTTTTAAATCCTTGTGAAATCAATGAAATCTTTGGGCAATCTTTGAAATCTTTGTGAAGTATTTTTAAATCCTTGTGAAACCATTGAAATCTTTGGGCAATCTTTGAAATCTTTGTGAAATATTTTGAAATCTTTCTAAAATTGTTGAAGTTTTTGTGAAATCGTGTGAAATCTTTGTGAAATTATTGAAATTTTTGTTAATCATTGAAATATTTTAGAATCTTTGTGAATTTATTGAAATCTTCTTGGAATCTTTGTGAAATCTTTGAAATCTTTGGGCAATCTTTGAAATATTTTGAAATCCTTGTGAAATCATTTAAATCATTGTGAAATTATTGAAATTGTTGGGAAATAATTGAAATATTTTGGATTCTTTGTAATTTTTACTGAAATCTTCTTGGAATTTTTGTGAAATCATTGAAATCGTAGGGCAATCTTTGAAATCTTTGTGAAGTGTTTTTAAATCCTTGTGAAATCAATGAAATCTTTGGGCAATCTTTGAAATCTTTGTGAAGTATTTTTAAATCCTTGTGTATCAAAAAATAATCTGCAACCAAAAGAAGAATTGATTTTCAACAAACTAGTTAGATTTTCAACCAAAGGAATTGAGTTTCAATAAAAACGTTTAGTTTTCAGAAAAAAAGAATCTACCATAACGGAGGAATTTTCAATAAAATACTGAGATTTTTACATCGAAATAGTTGAATTTTCAACTGAAAAAGATACATTTTCAATGAAACAGGGAAGAGATAAAGTTTTCGTAAAAAAAAAAATCTACAATCAAAAAAAGAAAGAATTTTCAACATAGTAACAAAATTTTCAACCAAAGAAATGAGGTTTCAACAAAAAAAAAAAAGTTTACTGAAAAAAAAGTTTCTACCAAAGCGGAGGAGTTTTCGGTAAAATACTGTGATTTTTCAACCAAATAGTTGAATTTTCAACTAAAGAAGATGAATTTCCAATCATACATGGAAGATCTAAATTTTTCATATCAAAAAATAATCTGCAACCAAAAGAAGAATTGATTTTCAACAAACTAGTTAGATTTTCAACCAAAGGAATTGAGTCTTATATTTTCTAGTTGAAGATTAAACTATTTGGTTAAAAATTCATTTTCTTAACAAAAAATTTTACTGTTCTATTTTTCTTAAAAATTTTATATTTTCTAGTTGAAGATTCAACTATTTGGTTAAAAATTCACTTCCTTAAAAAAAAATTTTACTCTTCTATTTTTCTTGAAAATCTTATATTTTCTAGTTGAAGATTCAACTATTTGGTTAAAAATTCATTTTGTTGACAACAAATTTTACTGTTCTATTTTTCGTGGAAATTTGATCTTTTTTAGTTGAAGATTCAACAATTTAGTTAAAAATTCAGCTGTTTTGTGAAAATTAACTTATGTTGGTTGAAAATGTAACTGTTCTTTTTTTTTAATTTTATATTTTCTAGTTGAAGATTCAACTATTTGATTAAAAATTCATTTTGTTAACCAAAAATTTTACTGTTCTATTTTTCTTGAAAATCTTATATTTTCTAGTTGAAGATTAAACTATTTGGTTAAAAATTCATTTTCTTAACAAAAAATTTTACTGTTCTATTATTTTACAAATAAGATCAGATATTTAAGAAATATTAAAAATATATCGCAAAGATTTCCAAAGATTTCATAAAGATTTCACAAAGATTTTAATTATTCCCTAAAGATTTCAAAGATTTCCCAACGAGAAATTTCAGATATTTCGCTAAGATTTCCGATAGATTTGAAAGCTTCCCCAAAGATTTCATACAGATTTTAAAGATTTCGCAAATATTTCGTGTAGATTAAAAATATTTAACAAAGATTTCATACAGATTTCACAAAGATTTCAGATAGATTAAAATTATTTCACAGAGACTTTAATGATTTCTGAAAGATTTCAATGATTTCACAAAGATTTCAAATATTTCGAAAAGATTACGGATAGTTCAAAAATATTTCATAAAAATTTCAGATAGATTTCAAAGAGTGCCCGGAGATTTCAATAATATCCCTAAGATTTCACAAAGATTTTAATAATTTTACAAATAAGATCAGATATTTAAGAAATATTAAAAATATATCGCAAAGATTTCCAAAGATTTCATAAAGATTTGAATGCGAGAGATGTGCCCTAGAGGAGCGAACAGCTTACGGAAGCGTTCTTTTACCACTCTGACGAGCTAATGCTGATTAGCGTTCTTGAATGAATATTCAAAGCCGAAATCTGATTGAATATTATACTTGTTTGTCCATTACTGAATGATTTGATATCAAACACGACTATGTTACGATTTCTTCAAAGATTTAACTTCACTCTATTAGTATTTTGCATTGTTCTTATTAATTATTTATTCTGCCAATTATAAAAACGGAATTTATGAAACAGAAATGTAAAAAGATAGGTAGATTTTCAAGACATTTTTACTGCAAAGAATTTAACACATACTAAAATATTAAAACTGTTTGTGTAATAATTCAAAAATATTTCTATATTTGAAATGTTTGTGGAATCTTTAAATATTTAGAAATCTTGATAAATTCCAGAAAGCCTTTCAGTGTATGCAAAACCTATGTAACATTTTTAATTTTCCGTGCAATCTTTTGAAATCTTATGACATTTTTCAAAAATTAATTAATATCTTGCGGATAATATATTGTTCAAACAATTCATGTAAACATCTAATTATGAGTATAAAATAGTGTTTTATGTATCGGAAACAATTTGCATTGAAAAAAAAAACTCAACAAAAATCATAATTAGCATTTAAAACTCGCAAAACCCATTTTTTCACTTATGGGGTTTTTTTTGGAACCCTGTAAAACAGACTTATGGGGGTGATATTTAAAAAGTAATATTTTTTTTATATATTATGACTAATTGTGAAGAGAAATGTAGAGTTTCAACTCGATTAAGCTAATATTGAGGATTCTGAATAAAATTTACAAAAACATCTTTTTTTCTTATGGGAAATGCGTGTTAAATTTCATGGGGCTTGCGCCACCTCTAAATATCATTTTTTTCGAATTCCATTTAAAAGAATTAATCCTCAAGTTCACAGCCCCCTTTTCCAAACCAAAAATTGATGAAAAAAAATGGTTGAGTTTTGAGTTAAGGGTGTACAATATAGAAAAACCTTTAAGGCTATGTGATGAGTGGGTCACGTGACCTGCTTCCTACCTTTTCAGTTTTTTACAATAACCTTGAAAGGTCGTTCAAGGTCATTTTGAGGCAAAAATGGATATTCTCAATTAAATTGGCGCTATTTATTGATTATTGATTTCTGACACGTATGAATTTTGTTCATTGCAAGTCAAAATTGCACTCAGACTTTTTTTTCAAATTTAAACAATAACATGCAAAGGTCGCTCAAGGTTATTTTGAGGCAAAAATGAATATTCTCAATTAAACTGACGCTATTTACTGATTAATAATTACTGGCGCGTATGAATGTGGTTCTTTACAATTCAATATTTCACTCCGATTTTTTTCAGTTCTTGACAATAACCTGCGAAGGTCGTTCAAGGTCCATTAAGGCTAAAATGTATATTTTAAATTAAATTGAAGCTATTTATTGATTATTTATTTCTGGCCCGGAAGAATTTTTTTCTTTACAATTCAATGTTGCACTAAAATTTTTTCAGTTTTTTACAATAACCTTGAAAGGTCGTTCAAGGTCATTTTGAGGCAAAAATGGATATTCTCAATTAAATTAGATCTTTTTTCAGAATTGAATAATTTTTAATTTCTTAAAAAAGATCTTTTTCCTCCGTCATTGTGGGAGGGAAGGAGAAAGATCCCTCTGGTGCGAAGGAGGAAGATCCCATCGGAGCAAAGGAGAAACATCACACTGAAGCGAAGGAGAAAGATCCCACCCGAGCGAAGGAGAAAGATCTTTTTTCCGAATTTAAAAATTTTTTATTTCTGAAAAAAGATCTTTCTCCTTCCCTTCGGTGGGAGGGGGGAAGAAATGTCCTGCCGGAGCGAAGAAGATAGATCATACCGGTGCTAAGGGGAAATATCCCACCGGAACTAAGGAGCGAGATCTTTTTTCAGAATTTAAAAATTTGTAATCTCTGAAAAAAGATTGTTCTGCTTCGCTCCGTTGGGAGGAAAGGAAGAAGATCCTACCGGGGCGAAGATAAAAGATTCCGCCGGAGCGAAGAAGGAAGATCTTTTTTCAGAATTGAATAATTTTTAATTTCTTAAAAAAGATCTTTTTCCTCCGTCATTGTGGGAGGGAAGGATTATAGGATTGAGCATGAGCTTGTTCACCACAGCCCAATGCGCCACGGAGTCTATATCGATCTGAACCTTGCCCAGCATATTTTGAAGATCGGACTCCAGACCTGATAGGTAAACCTTAATATCATCTGCATATTTATGATTTCTGCAGAATTGCAAATCACCACCTAGATCAGAAATGTAAATATTGAATAGAGTGGGTTCACACCTATTGCTAAGGTAAGACTCAAACCATTCAATAGCTGAATTAGATAATTTTAAAGACTTTAATTTTCGAAGTAAAAGTGTACGGTTTACCGAGTCGAATGCCTTAAAGAAATCAAATAGTACCACCACCGTTACTTCTTTTCTATCTGTTGCCAATTTAATATCGGTGGTGAATTTAGGCGACGCTGTTAAGGTGCTGTGCTCAGCTCCAAAACCAGATAGCAAAGGGTCCATTAATTTATTCGTATCTAGAAAATCTGTCAGCTGGCGATGGACAATCTGTTCAAGCGGCCTAGACAAAGCGTTCAACATAGAGATGGAACGGAAGCTTTCAATTAAAAATGATAAATCTTCCACTAAAAATTTAATAGTAAAATTTTTTCAGCTGAAAAATTAAGTTTCAAACTAAGATGATGAATATCCAACTGTAATAGTTAAATTTTCATGTAAAAAATAAATTTTCGACTAAAAAAAATGAAAGTTCCAACAAAAATTGAATAGTAAAATTTGCAACCAAAAACGAAGGAATTTTCAAAAAATAGTTAAATATACAATCAAAAAGATGAATTTTCAACTAAAATGAATAATCTTCAACTGGACTGGATACATTTTTAGTCAAAAAATAAATCTTCAACCAAAAAGATGAATTTTCAACTAAAAAAATGAGTGTTCCAACAAAAATTGAATAGTAAATTTTTCAACCAAAAGCAAACGAATTTTCAACAAATAGTTGAATTTACAACCAAAAAGATGAATTTTCAAATAAAAATGATAAATCTTCCACTAAAAATTTAGTAGCAACATTTTTTCAGCTGAAAAATTAAGTTTCAAACTAAGATGATGAATATCCAACTGTAATAGGAAAATTGATTTATTTTCTTGAAAGTAGTCTTTTTTGGGAAATTTCATTTGTTTTCTTATTGAAAATTCAACTACTCTAGTTAAAGATTGATAATTTTAGTTGAAAATTATTATTTTTTTGGTTTAAAATTTAACGATTCCAGTTGAAGATTCATCATTTTATTTAAAAATTCATCAGTTTGGTAAAAAATTAATTTTTTCAACTGAAAATTTAACTATTCCATTTTTTGTTGAAAATTGATCTTTTAAATTTAAAAACTCAACTATTTTATTGAAAATTTGTCTTTTTCAGTTAAAAATCCAACTGTTTCATTTTTTGTTGAAAATTGATTTTTTAAAGTTCAAAACTCAACTGTTTGATCGAAAATTGGTCTTTTTCAGTTAAAAATTCAATTATTTCGTTGAAAATTCATTTCTTTTCTTGTAAGTCGTCTTTTTTGGTAAATTTTGTTTGTTTTTTGGTTAAAAATTCAACTACTCTAGTTAAAGATTGATGATTTCAGTTGAAAATTATTTTTTTTTTGGTTTAAAATTTTGGTTGAGGATTCAACTATTTTGTTCAAAATTCGTTGAATTCAAATAGTGGACAGTTTTTTAAAAAGTAATTCTTGAAAATGAAAATTTAACTGTTCCATTATAAATTTAAGTCTTATCTTTTTTAGTTGAAAATTGAACTATTTGGTTGGAAATTTATCTTTTTTGGTTTAAAATTAAACTAATTGATAAAAAATTCATCTATTTTGTGAAAAATTCATCTTTTCGGTTGAGGATTCAAATATTTTGTTAAAAATTCGTTGAATTCAAATATTAGACAGTTTTTTTTTTTTAAGTAATTTTTGAAAATGAAAATTTAACTATTCCATTTTATGTTTAAGTCTTATCTTTTTTAGTTGAAAATTTATCTATTTGGTTGAAAATAAATTTTGTTTGTTTGTTGAAAATTCAACTATCTGATAAAAAATTTATCTTTTTTGTGAAAAATTCATCTTTTTGGTTGAGGATTCAACTATTTTGTTCAAAATTCGTTGAATTCAAATAGTGGACAGTTTTTTAAAAAGTAATTCTTTCTTTATTGAAAGATTTTCCTCCATAAATTGAAAATTCAATTATATTGTCTTTTTGTTTGAATTGAATTCTTCTATATTTAAAATTGAAATCATTTTTATTTCAAATATCAGCTATTATATTTTTCGTTGGGAATTCACCTTGTTTTGTTGAAAAGTTTTTTTTCAAATAATTCTTATCCTCGGTTTAAAATAAATCTTTTTTATTTGAATATAACTAGTTGGTTGAAAATTTATTTATTTTCTAGAAAATTCGTCTTTTTGTAGAAAATTAATCATCTTCGTTGAAAAATGATCTTGTTTGGGTAAAATTTTATCTGCTATAGTTGGTTGAAAGTTGAACGACTTTGTTGAAAAAAAAATTGTTTAAAATTCATCATTTTAGTTGAAAATGATCTCGTTTGTTGAAAATTGAACTATTTTGTTGAAAAAAATTTTCTAGCTGAAAAAAATGTGGTTTATTGAAAATTTATCTATTCTATTTTGCAATAAATTCCTTTTTTTTATTGAGAAATAATTTTCTTCACTGAAAAGGAATTTTCTTTTTAATCAGTTATTTTTTTTATCAAATAGTTGAACTTCCTACCAAATCTTTGAATTTTCGAACCAGAAAAAGGATTTTTCAACTGTTCAATTAAACTGTTTTTGATTTAAAATTAAAATAATTTTGGTTGAAAAATCAAATAGAGCATTTTTGTTGAGAATTCTTTTTTGGATGAAAATTTAACTATTTTGTTGAAAATTCGTTTTTTTTTTGTTGAGAATTAATTTTCTTAAATGAAAATTTAACTATTCCAGATGAATATTCCATCATTTTTGTTTAAACCCATCTCTTTGGCTGAAAATTAATTTTTTAACTCAATATTTAACTATTCAATTTGTGGTTAACATTTTTTTTCAATTGAGAAGATTAATTTTTTATAAAAAAAGACGAATTTACAACAAAATACATAAATTTTTAACTAAATAGTTAAATTTTCAATTTTCTTTTTAATCAGTTATTTTTTTTATCAAATAGTTGAACTTCCTACCAAATCTTTGAATTTTCAAACAAGAAAAAGAATTTTTTGGATAATAACCTCTACTTTTAGTTTTTCTCTTTTCCAGCTCAATATAAGTGACTTCTGTAAACGTCGAATATTGAAAAAAAAATTTTTTTTATTATTTAGCAATTTTTCATTTTGAGTTCCATAGGTTAGGACGGGTATGTGATAAGACATTTTGCGCACTTTTTTATTTGTAATCTCTAAGTGTCGTCTTTAATTTCGAAACACTACTGAATTGTGCTTTAGTAGAAGTATTTTACTGAGATAATTTTAGAAAAAAATCATTCTTCAAAGGAGAAGTGGAAAGTAACTGGGACCTCAAGTGATCAATCTAAGAGAGAAATACACAATAGAGTCGCAAAAACCAAAATTCATCTTACCGCCTTTTTTGTTCAGCTAATACAAATTTATTTATTTTTCAAATCTTTTTTACTGTATTTTTTTAATATTTCAATCTGGGAAAAATGTACTAGTTTTATTCCTTTGAAAATAGTGTTACAAGGTATTTTCAAAACAGGGAAAAGAAAATTGACAGATAATAACAAGGTATGTAAAAAGCAAGAAGATTAATTTTCTACCCAAGAATACGAACTTGTAACAATAATTAATTTTCAGATAAAGAAACGAATTTTGAAGAAAAAAGTTGAATTTTCGACCAAACCATTTTCAACTAAAATCCAAAATCTTCAACCAGAAAACTCAATTTTCGCAAATAAGGTTACCTTTAAAACAAGTAGTGTATAATTTTCAATCCAGAACACGAATTTTCACGAAAGCAGTGAAATTTTTAATGAAAATATGACTTTTTAACCAAAAAAATTAAATCTTCAACAAAGTAGATTAATTTTGCACCAAATAGTAGAATATTCTAACAAAATAATAAATTTTATAACGACAAAGACGAATTTTCATCGAAGAAGTTAAATTTCAACCAAGCAGTTGAATTTTCGACTAAAAAGGATAAATTTTTATCAAAGTACTTAAATTTTCAACGAAAAAGATGAATTTTTCAGCAAAGAGATCAATGTTCTACCAAAAACATGGATTTGAAAAAAAATCGTTGAATTTTGAAGCCAAAAGGACGAATTCTTCCAGACTAGTTTTTGACAATTGTGGAAATCTTTTAAAATTAAAAAAAAGGTTTTGAATATTCTCTTGAAATTAATTTATCAAAATAAGAAATCATTAAAAAAATTTCTGGGAATCTAGAGACAATTTTTACCTTTAAAAATTCTTTAAAAAAATATTTTTTTCGAAATTTTCAAAAATCTACATAAAAATTGAAATCTTTGAGTCATTTTTTAATGTTTTCAAGATTCCTACATATTTTTTTGATTTACTTGAATTCCTTAAGACATTCCAGATTATTTTTTGACAATTTTGGAAATATTTTTAAATATTCTCTTAAAATAAATTTAAAAAAATAAGAAAGTCATTTGAAGTTTTCCTAGGAATCTAGAGACAATCTTTTGATTCTCTCAAAGCATTTCAAAATTCTTAAAAAAAACTTTTTGTTTTCAAAATTTTCAAAAATCTACATAAAAAAAATTTGAAATCTTTATAAATTTTAATCACTTTTAAAATATTACGCAAAATTAAAGAAATTTCCTTAAAATCTTCCATTCACCCTGAATTCTTATTAATTTACCCTAAATTCTTTTAAATTCTTTGGAATTTTCTTGAATTTTTCTAAATTTACTCAATTCTTCTTTGGTCCTAAAGTCTCTTAACATAATCTTGAATTCTTAGACATTTCATCAAATTCTTTTGAATTCCTTTGAATTTGTCTAAGCATTTTTTACATTTACTGAATTCTGTAAAAAAATTTTATATTTTTGAATTGTTGTCAATTAATTCGATTTTTTTAATTCACCTTGAATTCTTAAGAAATTCATAGAATTTTTGTTTCCCTTAAATTACTCTAAATTCAATAAAATTTTACTTTAATAATTGGAATTTTTAGATTTTTTACCAATTTTCCAATTCATTTGAGTTCTTTTGAATTCTTTTGAAGTGAGTAGTCACTTTTTTGGTTAGGAATTAGTAGGGTTTCAAAGATTTGATATTATTTTTTGGAATTCACCCTGAATTCTTATTAATTTACCCTAAATTCTTTTAAATTCTTTGGAATTTTCTTGAATTTTTCTAAATTTAGTTTTTTCTTGAAGTTGAATCTTTTTTGTTTGAAAATTCGACCATTTGGTTGGAAATTCATTTTTAAAGATCGAAAATTGAATTATTTTTTGAAAATGTAACTATTTTTTTATTCGTTTTTTGTTCTTGTTGAAATATCAACTATTACATTTTTTGTTAAAAATAAAACTTTTTGATTTGAATTTAATCTTTTTTGTTTGAAAACTCGACTATTTGGTTGAAAACTAATTTTCGTAGATAAAAAATTCAACTATGTGACTAAAAATGCAACTATTTTGTTACAAAATTAATTATTTTGATAAAAATTCAAGTATTTTGTTAAAAATTTAACTTTTTTGGTCAAGAATTCAATGGTTGTTTTATTGAAAATTCGTCCTTTTGAATTAAAAATTCATCTTTTCTTGTTGAAAATTCAACTGTCTTTTGAAAACTAAATTATTTGGTTGAAATTTAACAGTTTTTTCTTGAAGTTGAATCTTTTTTGTTTGAAAATTCGACCATTTGGTTGGAAATTCATTTTTAAAGATCGAAAAATCGCACTCCGATCAAAATCTGAATCTGAATTGAAAATGTTTCAAACTAGTTACAAATATTATAGACAATAATGAGGGAAATGATTTTTTTGTTAATGATGTTGAATAATTTTTTGGGCCTGCGCATCATGCATATTTTTCACTATGTATGTCCGGGGCTAGTTAGGACAAAGCGAGTTTTCATACTAATATTGAACATATCTCGCCATCTAAATAATTAATAAATATAATAATTTTTCCAACTCCAACGTACCACTAATAGTAAAAAATTTGCATATGGATTTTAATATTCAGACATTTAGCTACAATATGGTCATGCAAAGAAAATTATTATCTAAACAATTATATTGTTTACAATATTTATAATTTGTGTTATTCACGCTAAGTAGAAGTTTCGTGTATGGTTAAATGTTTGTCTGGAAAAGTTTATTCAGGCTAATCTAACCAAAAACGATCTACAAATTTGTTTCAACACCCCTCAAACATTCTAGCAAGGAAATCGACATTTCAAAAAAAAAAAAAAAAAAAAAAAAGGTATGCCCGACTTGAAGCCCGATGTCAGCCAGTTAAGGCGGGCGTCCCTCAAGAGAGCCGTTGGTGTAGGTACACGACAATGTACGTCGGACGACGTGGTGCGAACGCGGGCGTCTTGGGCGGCCATTTTGAGTTGGAGCGGGTCTCTTTGGTGATAGCTTGGCCATTTTTGTCTCAATTTAAAATTAAATAAAAATTATTTATTCTCATGGTAAAATAAGTTTTTAGTGGCAAAATTTAACTAGATAAATATTTTTATGTTTCCAATCTAAAAGAAACGTGTTTGACCACCGTCACTCGCAAAGGAAAATTCTCTCTCGCTCGTGTCCATCCCTCGTCTTGCCTTATGTTAAGCAAAGTGGGCACTAGTCACCCTGTCAATCGTGACAGGGCCGAAACAGCCTGGGCTAAAATAGGGAAACATATCTGGCGCCTGAATATAATAAACAACGAGCTTATTGGGTTGTTCGTGAGTGAAAAGGGTGTGACTCACAAACTCGGTTTACTCCGATATTGTGTCGCAGTTGATAGGGGAATAATTCACGTGTTGAACCCCGATAATCCACATGTAATTGGAATAATCCACTTGTAATCCGAATTTGTCCACTTTTAATCCCAGATTATCCACTTGCAATGCGAAGTAATCCACTTCTAGTCTCGAATAATTCACTTCGAATTCGCAATAATCCACTTGTAATCCGATAATCCACTTGTAATCAGGAATTATCTACTTGAAATCTAAAATAATCCACTTGTATACCCACATTGTCCACTTGTAATCCGAAATTATCCACTTTAAATCCGAATAATCCACTTTCAATCCAGATAATCGACATATAATCCACTTAATCCACTTGTAATCCGAAATTATCCACTTGAAATTTGAAATAATCCACCTGAAATCTGAAATAATCCATTTGTAATCCGACATTATCCACTTGTAATCCGCGATCATCCACTTTCAATCTGAATAATCCGCTTTTAATCTGGAATAATTCACGTGTTGAACCCCGATAATCCACATGTAATTGGAATAATCCACTTGTAATCCGAATTTGTCCACTTATTAAATTCTTCAACCAAAAATGTATATACTTTATTGAAAATTCGTTTTTTCGTTTGGTTACAAATTAATTTTTTTTAACTGATAATTTAAGAAATCCAGTTGAATATTCCACAATTTTAGTTAAAAATTTTTTCATCTCTTCCACGGTTGAAAATTCACCATTTTAGTTTAAAATTCTTCACTTTGGTTGAAAATTAACTACTTTCATGAAAACTAGTTTTTTTGTTTTTGCAAAATTAATTTTTCAAACTGGATATTTAAATATTCCATTTTTGGTTAAAAATTAGCCTAGTTGGTTGAAAATTGACCTATTTTATTGAAAAGTTCAAGTATTTCGTTTGAAAATTCGCCTTTTTTGGTAGAAAATTAATGCTTTTGGTTAAAAATTTAATTACTTGATTTCAAATTAAACTCCTTTCTTGAAAATTCATTTTTTTAAGATTCGATTTTTTTAAATTAAATTCTTCAACCAAAAATGTATATACTTTATTGAAAATTCGTTTTTTCGTTTGGTTACAAATTAATTTTTTTTTATTTTGTTAGAAATTTGTTTTTTTCCCAATGAAAATTAATTTTTTTCAAGCGAAAATTTAAATATTTCATGTTTTGTTGAAAATTTATCTTCTTGGTTAAAGAAAATTCTTTTTGGTTGAACATTCGATTATTTAATTGAATGTTGAAGTCTTTGGTTGACAATTTTTTTTTTTGGAGGATTCACAATTTTAGTTGAAAGTTGATTTCTCTCTTTAAGTTAATTAATTTGTTAAAAATTGGTCTATTCTGGTTAAGTTCTAGTGATTTTATTTAAAAATGTAATCTTTTTTAATAGAAAGTTGAACTATGTACTTCGTTAAAAATTGATTTGTTTGGTTGAATTCAAATATTTTGTATTCGAAATTCAAAACTTTTTTTGTTGAAATATTAACTATTACATTTTTCGTTGAAAATTTTCACTTTTTCGTTGAAAACTAATTTTTTTATTGAAAATTACTATTTTTCAGTTGAAAATTAGAATGATCCATTTTCGGTTGAAAATTTGTATCCTTAACTTGAAAAATTCATGTACAAATCTTCTATAATGTTTTGAAATCGTTTCAAATCTTTGAAATCTGGTGTACTGTACCCTTTTTCAAATCTTTGGAATTCTTGTATTCTTTTGAAATCTGTATGAAATTGGTAGGAAATCTTTGAAATATTTGTGAAATCTTTTGTAATCATCTGAAATCATTAAAATATTTTTAATCTGTAAAAATCTTTTGAAAGCTTAGAAGTCTGGTTTATTATACCCTTTTTAAAATCTTTGAAATCTTTTGAAAGTTTTAAAATCTTTGGAAATGTTTGAAATCTTTGTGGAATACTTGTGCAAGCCTTTTTTAAATCTTAGAAATTCTTGCAATCATTATGAAATGTCCGAAATCTTTGGAGAATTTTTGTGAAACCTTTTGAAATATTTGTGAAATTTTTCTTAAATCTTTGTGAAATCTTTTCGAATTTTCTAAAAAATTTTGAAACCTTTTGAAGTCGTTTAAAATCTTCGAAATTATTTTGGAAATATGATGTACTGTACTCTTTTTCAAATCTTTGGAATTCTTGTATTCTAAAAAGTCATCCTTTTTGGTCGAAAACTTTACTGTTTTGTCGAAAATTGACTTCTTTGTTGAAAATTCATCTTTTTGGTTTGAAAATTCAAATATTTATTAAAATGTTCATGTTTTTTGTAAAAACAAAAAGGTATTTTTTGATAAAAGATTATTCTTCTTAGTTGAAAATTCGTCGTTTTATTTTATAATTCAATTTCGTAGATTGACAATTCAACTATTTGGTGAAAAGGTCAATTATTATGTTTAAAATTTAATTATTTTGTTGAGATTAATTTCTTTTTGTATGAAATATCAACTATTATATTTTTCGCTGACAAATTCAACTCTTTGTAGAAAATTCAACTTTTCGTGTTGAAAATTCGACTATTTGGTTAAAAATTTATCTTTCTAGATAGAAAATCTCAGTATTTGGTTAAAAAATAAACTGTTCTGTTGAAAATTCGAATATTTTGTTAAAAAGTCATCCTTTTTGGTCGAAAACTTTACTGTTTTGTCGAAAATTGACTTCTTTGTTGAAAATTCATCTTTTTAAAGTAAATTTTCAACTAAATACTCAAATTTTTATAAGAATAGTTGAATTTTTAAGAAAATAGTGGAATTTATCAAGGAAATAGTTACATTGTCAACCAAAGAGATGAATTTTCAACGAAAAATGTAATAGTTGATATTTTAACCAAAGAAAATTTTAATTTTAAATAAAAAACAGTTGAATTCATCCAAAAAGACGACTTATCAACAAATACTTGATTTTTCGACCAAATTGTGGAATTTTCAAGCCAAAAAAACGAATTTTCTGCAAAAAAGTTGAATTTTCATCCCTAAAGTATAAATTGTCAAGAAAAAAGTAAATTTTCAACCAAATAATTGAATTTTTACCAACATAGTGGATGTTTCACGAAAATAGTTACATTCTCAACCAAAGAGATACATTTTCAACTAAAATGATGAATCTTCAACCAAAAAAAAATAATTTTTAATGAAGAAGTTGAACTTTTAAACAATTAGTTGAATTCTTAACCATAAAAGATTAATTCTGAATGAAAAATGTAATAGTTAAAAATTCAAAATATAACGTTTTAACAAAAAAGGAAAAATTCCGGAAAATAAAATTTCAGACAGTCAAATTCTCTAATTGGAAAATTGCCGAATTACGAAATTCGCGAATAATCAAATTTCTGAATAATAACGTTCCCAAGTAATAAAATTTCCGAATAATAAAATTCCTGAATTGGAAAATTCCCAAATAATATAATTCCCGAATAATAAAAGTCCCGAATTATGAAATTGTCGAATAACGAAATTCCTGAATAATGAAATTCATAAATAATAAAATTCCCGAATAAAGTTATTCCCGATTAATAAAATTCCCGAATCGGAAAAGTCCCAAATTATGAAATTGCTAAATAATGAAATTCCCGAATAATGAAATTCACAAATAATAAAATTCCTGGATAACATAATTCCCGAATAATAAAATTCCCGAATTGGGAAATTCTCGATTAATGAAATTTCTGAATTCGAAAATTCGCGAATAGTATAATTCCTGAATAATAAAATTCCCGAATAATTTATGTCACGAATTGTAAAATTCTCGCAGAATTGAAGGAATTTCAACAAATTTTAGGGTATTCTGAAAGTTTAAGAGAATTCTTCAATAGATTCAAATTAATTCAAGGAATTTCATAACATTTCAAATGATTTGAAATATTTTAAAGGTACTTTCGAAAATTCCAAGGAATTTTTAATAGATTTCAATAAATTGAAAGGATTTCGAAGAATTTGCAAATAGCTTAGGATATTTTTTGAGGTTCCAAGAAATTTCAAAGAGATTCAAACGAAATGAAAGAATTTCAAAGAAATTCAAGGATGCTAAATATTTTAGGGGTTTTCAAAGAGGATTGCATGTGATTTTAAATCGATTTTAATAAAGTGAAGGGATTTCCGAAAATGTTAGAGTATTTCTAAAGATTCCGAGGACCTTCTAATAGATTTGAATAACTCGAAGATATTCCAATGAATTTAAAAGATTTTATTGTATTTTTAAAACTTCTACGGAATTTTAGAGAGCTTCGCAAATTTTCAAGCAATTTTCAAAAGATCGCAAAGGATTTCAAACGTTTAAGGAAATCTTGTAGATGCATTATTTTGAATGTTCACATTTTGAAATTATTTAACTTTTAATGGACACAAGAATTCAACTTTTAACCACTTATTTGAATTTTCAAACGAAAAGATAAATTCCATACGAGAAAACTTCAACTTTTAATAAAATACATGAATTTGCAACTAAATATTCCAATTATCAAATGAGAATGATAAATTTTCATGAAGGAAAACACATTTTTGACAAAGTATTTTAACTTTCAACCAAGTAGTTACATTTTCAACTAAAATTGATCAATTTTTAATCGAACATTGAATACTGCAGTAGAAAACTAGACTGTCGAAAATTCAATTTTACGTTTGCTTTGATTTTCTACTGTTGAATTTCTTTAAAAAATTCATTTTTACATACAAACGGAGACGAAAGGAATTTTTGTAATGCTTTGGTCCAATTTTCAAATGTGAACAATAAATTTTTGCAGGATATATGACTACTCATGTTTAAATAATTAGGCATTGTTTGAATGTAACCTCTAGAAAGAAGACCAAAAAGAACTAAGTATTTTATTATATTTTTTTGGTCATGTTTAAAAAAAGGGAGATCTCAGACTTCAATTTAGCGCAGGTGCGATATTTTTAATGCATAGCATGTGAGAAAGGACGACCTATTTTCCTTTTTCTATCCAATTTTCAATTCTCAACTGCTTCTCTCTGTATGCTTTAGGAAAATGAATGGAAAATCTAAAACTTTGCTCAGTTGAATTCTGAAACCTCGTTTTTGAAATGAAACTAAGGACACAATAAAATATTTACTGGTTTTTGAATTATCGTAAATAGTGTGGAAGAATGCACAAGACAAAAATCGGTCGGTCAAGCAGCAGTCGAGCATGAAAAAAGACTGCTTGACTGCAGCTCGACCGACTGATTTTTTTCTTATGCACGGTTCTACATTTTTTATGATAATTACAAAAACTAGGCTATATTTTATTATATTTTTTGGTCTCGTTTCAAGAAAAGGAGATTTCAGACTTCAATTTAGCGAAGTTTTGATGTTTTTAATGCATAGCATGTGAGAAAGGACGGCCTATTTTTGCTGAAAATTGAACTGTTAAAAATTGAATAAATTCAATAATTGAGTTTTCAACAGTTGAAAATTCAACCATAGATAATTTAAGTACTGAAAATTCAATTTTTGAAAATTGATAAAAACTAAAGGAAATTGAGAACTGAATTTCCCACTGTTGAAAATTGAAGAAAACTCATTATTGAATTTTTAACAGTTAAAAATTCAATTTTTTTTCAATTTGGAGTTTCAATCAATTTTCAGCAGTTGAAAATTCAATTTTCCTTCTTTTGAAATTTCAAGTGTTGAAAATTGAAGAAGATTTGCAATTGAGTTATCAACTGTTAAAAATGGAAGAAAATGGAAAATGAAAGAAATATGATCATTGAGTTTTCGAGAGTTGAAAATAAGACTGTAAATAATTAAACGAAATTCAACTGTTAAAAATTCAATTTTCAATTATCTTGAAGGTTTAAAATTGAAGAAAATTCATAATTGGATTGACAACAGTCTACGATTCAACTGTTGATAATAGAAGATAATGCAACTGTTGAAAATTCAAAATTAACGTATTTAATTGAAAATTGGTACTTTGTATTAGTAGTGAATTCAATATATATGACACAATTTTTTCCACTTACTTACAATTCTTTAAAAATAGCAGATCATATTTTACATTAACAAAATATTTTTCTCCGCGTGTATAATAATCTGACACCATACTTTTGATATCTTTTTTTAAATTCAAAGAACATAAATTATACATTTTCAAGATATTTCCGGATGAATTATTCATCAAGGTAAAATTAAATTCGACTATATGAATTTGATTCGAATTTTCTATAAGGCTTCATTCC
Source organism: Andricus grossulariae (assembly GCA_011634705.1). NCBI lineage: Eukaryota > Metazoa > Arthropoda > Insecta > Hymenoptera > Cynipidae > Andricus > Andricus grossulariae. The sequence continues at coordinate 262,924,277 of JAABKJ010075445.1, forward strand.
GCATTTTTTTGACATATTTGTCACACAAATGTTTTTAATTATTTTGTTTTTATATCGTAATTTTATTTTTTATGTTCATTACTTAACTATTCTGTAAGACTTTTTTTAATTATATTTTTAACTAAAAATTTACCTATTTCATGTTTGGTTCAACATTCATCTTCTCCAGTTGAAAATTCAACTATTTGTTTGAAAATGTCTGTATTTTGTTGAAACTTTGTCTTTTGAGGTAAAATAACCCGTCAAAAAAGCGACGGAGTAGGGTGGCCAAAAAATACATTGAATTTTTTTTCTCATGCTGGAAGGCAACGGTGCGGTGTCCCGAATCTGGTTCCAAATCCGAAAGAAGGAGTTGCATTTTTTTTCTCAAAATTTTGATTTCAACATTGCATCCAGGCTCTCGAAATTTCCAAAACAAAAAACATGAAGTTAAACATCAACTTATTTTAGTCATAAAAAACTAAGTTAATGAAAAGTTACGTTATTTGTAACTCTTAGGGTAACTTTGTTACTCTTTTTAAAAGTAACCTTTAAGGTAACGTAGTTACGATTTTTGCAGTAACTTGAAACACTAATTTGAGTCACATGAGAGCTTACTTTTTGTTTTTTGTATAATACCTCCTATTGAGAGAGGTTTATATTTTAGTTTTGGGTAGAAAATTAATCTCTTCGTTTAGCACTCAGCTATTTTTTGAAAATTATTCTGTTTGGTAGAACTCAACTGATGGATTCCAAATTGAAATCTTTTTTGGTTGAACTAATATCAACTACTTATTACTGAGTAGGAAAATTCCCGAATAATAAAATTCCCAAACAATTTATATTATTACTGAGTTGGAAAATTCCCGAATAATAAAATTCCCAAACAATTTATATTATTACTGAGTTGGAAAATTCCCGAATAATAACATTTCCGAATAATAAATTCCCCAAATAATAAAATTCCTAAATTATAAAATTCCCGAATCATAAAATTCCCAAATAATAAAATTCCGGAATAATAAAATCCCCCGAATAGGAAAATTCTCGAATAATCAAATTCCCAAATAATAAAATTCCCCAAATTGGAAAATTCCCGAATAATGAAATTCTCAAGAAACGAAATTCCCGAATTTGAAAATTCCATAATAATAAAGTTCCCGAAAAAATTTATAGTATTACTGAATTGTAAAGTTCCTGAATAATAAAACCAAAAAAAAAATAAAATTCCTGAATAATAAAATTTCCGAATAAAAAAATCCCCAAATAATAAAATTCCGAAATTATAAAATTCCCGAATAATAAAATTCCCAAATAATAAAATTGTAGTTGACTTTTGCACCCAAGATATGAATATTCAACAAAAAAGTTAATTTTTAACCAAATATTTTAATTTTCAATTAAAAAAACTAGTTAAAAAAGAATGTATTTTCAACCAGTTGAATTCAACTAAAAAAGACGAATTTTTACCAAAATAATTAAATCTTCAAAGAAAATGATGAATTATCAAGCAAAAGTGGAATAGCTACATTTTCAGATAAAAAAAATTAAATTTACAAAAAAAACAACGAATTTTCAACAAAATAGTTAAATTTTCAAATAAATAATTTATTTTTTTAACCAAATCGACGTAATTTCAACAAAATAGTTGAATTTCAATCGAAAAAGTTGAATTTTCAACGAAATAGTTGAATTTTCAAGTGAAAAAAAATTAATTTTCAATCAAAAATGGAATCGTTATATTTTCAGTTTGAAAGACTAATTTTTAACAAAATTAAACGATTTTTTAACTAGTTGAATTTAGCTAAAAAAAACGAATTTTCAACAAAATAATTAAATCCTCAAACAGAATAATGAAGAATTAATAATTGAATTTTCAACTTTTGAAAATTCAAGAAAATTGAAAATTCAATTGTAAATTGAAAAAAAAATTATACTGAGAATCCTTTGGTTTACTAGTCTGGTTGAATTCATCTCTAATTTGTTAAAAATTAATTTTTGTTGTTGAAAATTCAACTATTTTGTTGAACTTTTTTTTTTAATTCATTTTTTTAACTGAAAATTTAAATATTCCATTTTTGGTGGAAAATTGTAAAAAATTCAATTACTTGGCTGAAAATAATTTTTGTCAAAATAATTCTGAATTCTTTTCTGTTAGAAATTAAAGTATTTCGGTCAAATATTTATAATTTTAGTTGAAAATTCATCTTTTAGGTTCGAAATAAAATTATTTGGCTAAAAATTAAACTCTTTTGCTAATTTTTTTTTTCAGATTCATCGTTTAATTAAAAATTCATTTTGTTGTTGTTAGAAAATTCATATCTTTGGTTGACAATTCATTCTTTTACTAAAAATTTAATTATTCAATCTTTGGTTGAAAAATATTTTTTTAACATTTTTTAAACATTTCTGAACGAAAATTTCAAAGATTTTAGAAAGATTAAAAATATTTCACAAAAACTTCAGAAGGTTTCGCAGATTCCACAACATTTTCAGAGTTTAGAAGATTTCCTAAAGATTTTTAAAAAATTTCACAAATATTTCAAAATTTTTTAAACATATCTGAAAACAAATTTCAGAAAAATTTCAAAGATTTTAGAAAGATTAAAAATATTTCACAAAAACTTCAGGAGGTTTCGCAAAGATTCCACAAAAATTTTAAAGATTTTTAAAAAATGTCACAAATGTTTCGACATTTTTTAAACATTTCTGAACAAAAATTTCAAAGATTTTAGAAAGATTAAAAATATTTCAAAAAACTTCAGAAGGTTTCGCAAAGATTCCACAAAAAATTTGAAGATTTTAGAAGATTTCCCAAAGATTTTAGAAAAATTTCACAAATATATCAACATTTTTTAAACATTTCTGAACGAAAATTTCAAAGATTTTAGAAAGATTAAAAATATTTCACAAAAACTTCAGAAATTTTCAACCAAGAAAATTAATTTTCTACAAAAAGACGAATTTTCAACAACATACATCAATTGTTATCCAAGTAGTTGAATTTTTAATCAGATTGTTGAATTTTCGAGCTGAAAATACGAATTTTCTACCAAAAAATTTGAGATTTCTTAACAAAATAAGTACATTTTAATCAAATAGTTGAATTTTCAACAACAACAAAATAATTTTCTACCAGAAAAGATGAATTTTCAACAAATTATATCAATTTTAACCAAATAGTTGAATTTTAACAAAAAAAAAAAGATGAATTCTCTACGAAATATATCAATTTTAACCAAATAGTTGAATTCTCAACCAAAAAATTAATTTTCTACCAGAAAATATTAATTCTCAACAAATTATATAAATTTCAACCAAATAGTTGCATTTTCAACCAAAAAAATTAATTTACTATCTGAATTTTTAACAAAATACATAGATTTTAAACCAAATAGTTGAATTTCTAACCAAGAAAATTAATTTTCTATCAGAAAATTTGATTTCTCAACAAAATCAAATTGTTTCCTTTATAAGTTGAAAATTCAACTATTTTGTCGAAAATTCGTCTTTTTTAGTTGGATAAAATAAAATCCATATTGTTCAAATATTAACTATTATTATTAACAATTATTAATATCTTTAGTTGAAAATTCCACTATTTAGTCGTAAATCAACTTTTTTGTTGAAAAATCATATTTTTGGATTGAAAATTCAACTATTTTGTAGAAAATTAATTTTTTTGCATACAAATTCTAAAATTGGGTAGAAAATTAGGCTAAATAGTAGAAAATTAACTTTTTTGTATTGAAAATTAATATTTTTGATTGAAAATTCAACTACTTTGGTAGAAAATTAAACCATTGAGAAATTTAACTATTTTGTAGAAGATTCGTTTTTTTGTATAAAAATTCATTTTTTAAACTTAAAATATAGCTATTTCATTTTTTATTGAAAATTTCTTGTTTTTAAAGATTCATCACTTCAGTTGAAAATTCCACTACTTGGTCGTAAATTAACTTTTTTGTTAAAAATTCCACTGTTTTATAGGATTGAAATAATGTTTTATTTGGTAAATTAATGTTAAGAGAACATTTGAAAAAATTTCATAAGGTTTCGAAAAATTACGAACAATAATCTGGAAGATTTTTTGGTAAAATGTTTCTATTTTGCAGGATATAAAATGATTTTCTAAAATTTCGAAAAATAATGTAGTAAATTTTAAAGCCAAATTTTGCAATTTTGCAAAATTACATAATTTTAGAAAAAATTCGGGTTAGTTATCGAAATTTTAAGAAGTTTCGCAAAGTTTTCATAAAACTTAAAACAAACTTGATTTTGAAAGATTTCGAATAAAAAAATTTCTGAAGATTCATAGGAAATTTCAAATGTTTTATTTTTTCTATTTTCAAAAATTATTTCAACAGAATATTCCAAAAGATATCCAAAATTATGTTGAAAAATCTGAAAGATTGTTAAGAAATTGTTTTTATTTTGCAGGATTTTATATGATTTCCTAAACCAAATCAAAAAAAATCGAGTTTATTCAAGAAATATAAAGAAGTTTTGAAAAGGTTAAAAAAGGGTGGCCGCTGGATCGGGAAACCGAGAATTTTTTGAGACCGGGAAAAACCGGGAAATGACAGTTAATTTATTTTTTATGCCACATGCATGATTTCAGCCCTTTTCGACGCCTATGAAGCTCTATTTTTTACTCCCCAGAGAGTAAAAAGTACTTTTTACTTCCTAGGGACTGAAAAGTGACGTCAGAGGTGAATAATGAAAATTATACATCTATGGGTTCGCATTTTACAATTATCAGTACACTCAACGTAAAAACTCTGAGGATATATAACTGATTAAATTATCGTAAATTACCGTAAATGATCAAAATTTTTCATAAATTTCCGGAAATTTATGGAAATTTTCAAAAATGAATATTGTGTAATTTATGGTAAGTTACCATGTTTACCTGTAAAATTATCATAAATGAACGAAAATTTTCATAAATTTCCGGTAATTTATGGAAATTTTTCAAAATTAATATTGGGTGATTTATGGTAAGTTACTATATTTACCGGTAAAATTACCATAAATTACCGAAAATGTTCATAAAGTATTATATATTTAATATATTATATATTACATATATTATATATTATATCGCAAAATATATATTCCTTATTTGATATAGTTAATGACAACTTAAAGTAATCCTGTATTTTTTCAATTCAAGCAGTTGAGTACAAGTCATAGAATTCAAAATGTGAAAAAAGTTCATGAAATCAAAAAATATCAGAAGAATTCAAAGAATGCAAAGGTAATTGAAGAATTCAAAACAAATTAACACATTTTAAAGAACTGAAAATGTTTCCAAAAAATTTGCAAAAGTTGAAACAGCTCTCAAGAATTTACAAAAATTCTTTTGATATCTTATTTTACGTAATACACGAGGAATTCTGAAGAATTCAAAAACGTAAAATAAGCTTTCATAATTCAATGGAACTTAATGAATTCAAAGAATTTAAAAATAATTTAAGTAATTCAGAAAAATTCAACCGATGCAAAATTATTCAATATAATTCACAAATGTTCTGAAAAAGTCAAGGAATTCCGGATAAATAATTGAACGTAAAGAATCAAAGGTATTTTTCATCTTATACTTTTCTTTTAAGAGAGTTGGAAATTTCTATCAAAATTCTATCCATTGAGAAATCTTATACTTTTCTATCAAGAGATTCTCACTAAATCTCCATTAAATTCTATCCATTGAGAAATCTTATTCCTTTATGTCAAAACATGCTAATTAAACTTCTACTAAATTCTATCCAATGAGAAATCTTATACATTTCTATCAATAGATTCTCATGAAACCTCGGTCATATCATATCTTTCGCGGTTTGGAAATTTCAATCAGAATTCTATTCACTGATAAATCTTATACTTTTCTATGAATAGATTCTCATTAAACGTCTAGCAAATCTTATTCACAAAAAACTTGCATCATATCCTATCTTCTGAAATGTCAAAAATTTCTATCAAATTCTATCCATAGAGAGTTCTTTTAATTTTCATCTTATACTTTTCTTTTAAGAGAGTTGGAAATTTCTATCAAAATGCTATCCATTAAGAAATCTTATACTTTTATATGAAGAGACTCTCATAAAACCTCTATTAAATCTAACTATTTTGAAAGAAAAAAAAATCTATTTTATTCAAAATTTGTCTTTTTTGGGTTCAAAATTAAACTATTTGGTGAAAAATTCATTTTTTTGGTTGAAGATTCATTATTTTAGTTAAAAATTTATTTCTTTGCCTACAAATTTAACTATTTCGTTGGAAAATAATTTTTTTGATGGAAATGATCTCTTTTTTACTGAAAATTGAACTATTCCATGTTTGCTTTCCACCTTTTTAGTTGAAAATTCATATCTTTGGTTGAAAATTCAAAATTAGGTTAAAAATTCATCTTTTTTTGGATTGAAAATTAAATTATCGGGTTAAAAATTCATTTTTTTGTTGTTGTTAAAGATTCATTATTTTGGTTAAAATTAATTTCTTTGCTTGAAATTTTTAACTATTTTGTTGAAAATTCAATTTTTTGTTTTCCTGAAATTATGTTTTTTTACTGAAAGTCCAACTATTTTGAAAGAAAAAAAAATCTATTTTATTCAAAATTTGTCTTTTTTGGGTTCAAAATTAAACTATTTGGTGAATGCTATCTTCAAAATCGATGTTGGCCATACACTTTGTTAATAAATTGTATTTTTTGTCAGATAATTGATTTTCTTGTTTAAAAAATAATCCTACAGTTTAAAAATTAATCGTCTTGTATAAAAATGTTCTCTTTTTTGTTAGAAATTCAAGCATTCCAGCTAAGTATTCATCAAGTGAGTTAAAAACTCTTTTTCTTTGTTGAAAATAAAAGTATTTGGTTGAAAGTTAAATTCTTTTATTAAAAGTTCATTCTTTTCAAATTCATCTATTCCAGTTGAAGATTTATCATTTTAGATGTAAATACATCCCTTGTGTGGAAATTTTGTTTATTAGTCAAAAAACAAATATTTGGTTGAACATTAATGTATTTTGTTGAGAAATGCTCTTTTTTGGTAGAAAACTCATCTTTTTGATTGAAAATTTAACAATTTGGTTCCAAAATCCTTCTATCATAATGAAAACACAATATTTGTTCATCTTTGATCTAGAAGTTGGATCAAACTGAATACGATTACGAGGTCTGTACACTTTAGTGCAATTAATTTCAAAGAGTAGGTTGGTCTTAGATTTTTGAATTTTCCTTTGTTTATTTATTATATGTTCACTCAAAGTATGAGAAAATCGATATTTTGCACATAATTATTATTTACTCTACAACAACGGTTTTGCATATAATGAAAGTCATCTTGAATCAACGCGAGAGTACTATAAATAATTTGATTATTGTATGTTTTTATTATTATGAACAAATTAAATTAACAAATGACCAAATATTGTAATTTTGGTTGAAAAGCATTTGTTCTCAGCTAAAAATGTTTTGAATTTGTGGTTTTTTCAATTGCGTTTTTCCTTTTATCATCCGAACTGATGCGTATATTCTTAAAAATAATATATGTTCAATTATATTTGCAAGAATACAACAATTTTTTGTTTTTCAAACAAATCCAATAAATAAATGTCGTGATATTTGAAACTAAATAACAACAATGAATAATAGGAATGGCTTGTTGTTAATTTTACATAGAAACAGTGAGTACAAATCTGTCACAAAAATTCAAAACAGTTTAAAAATTCAATTACTTTGGTAGAAAATGCATTTTTTTAGGTTGTAAACTCAACTGTTTTGTCAAAAATCGTATTTTGGTTCAAAAATTCAACATTTTGAATGAGATTTTTTTTTATTATAAATTGAAAATTCATTCTTGGTTGAAAATTTCTGTATTTTGTGGAAACTTTGTCTTTTCTGGTAGAATATTAATCTTCTTGGTGACTAATTTACCTTTTTGGTTGAAAATTCATTTCTTTGGTTGAAAATTTCGTTGGAAATTCTTGTTTTTTTTATATAAATTAATATTTTTTGGTAGAAAATTAATCGTTTTTGTTGAAAAATCATCTATTTTGTTGGAAATTTGTCTTTTTCTGATAGAAAATTCATCTTTTGGGTTGAAAATTGAACTTTTTGGTTGAAAATTCATTCTTTTAAATGGAAGATTCATTATTCAAGTGGAAAATTGATTTCTTTGCTCGAAAAATTAACTATTTTGTTTAAAAAAATTTGTGAATTAATTAATTTTTTTTTGATGGCAAATGTAAGTATCTTAGAAATCATTTGAAATGTCATTTTTATATATAAAAAATAATTTGAAATTTCCCCAGGGATCTTAACAAAAATGTTTATTCTTTTGAAACTATTCAAAATTCTTCAGAAGCTTCTTTTTTTCGAAATCTTCAAAAATCTGTGTATTCTACATTAAATAATAAATAAATTTTTAATTTTCTTGAAACTTTTGAAAAATTTTCAAAAGATTCTTTTTTCGAAATCTTAGAAAATCTACATTTTGTTCTAAATTTTTTGAATTTTAAGTTAGATTTGAAATTTTTCATAACTTCTAAATTTCTTTAAAAATTATTATATTTTTTGAAAAATCTTTAAAAATTAATAAAATTCCTTTCAAATCTTCAAGAATTTTTCTTGAGATTCTTAAAAATCATTTGCAATGTCATTTAAAAAAAAAAAAAAACAATTCATTTCAAATTTTCCTATGAATCTTAAATGAATTTTTTATTTTCTTGAAACCTTTGAGCATTTTTCAAAAGCTTCTTTTTTCAAAATCTTAGAAAATCTAAATTCAATCAAAGAGATGAATTTAAAAAAAAATGAATTTGTAAGATAGTTGTTTAACATTCAACCAAGTAGTTGAATTTTCAAACAAAAAATACGAATTTTCCAAAAAAATACATGAATTTTCATCCAGATAGCTGAGTTTTCAACTCAAAAAGATAAACTTCGAACCAAAAAATAATGCATGTGTTAAAATATTGTTATATGTTAATTATTGGTAAATTTTCAGTTAAAAAGTTCACTTTTTAACAACAACAAAATAAATTTTCAATTAAAATTATGAATCTTCCAAAAAAAGTGAATTTTTAAGAAAGTTGTTCAACTTTCAACCAAGTACTTTATTTTTCAACCAAAAAAACTTGAATTTTCCAAAAAAAATACATGGATTTTCATCTAGATAGTTGAGGTTTCAACTCGAAAAGATAAATTTCGAACCAAAAATCGAATAATCAAATTTTCAGCTGAAAAAAATAATTTGCAAAAAAAAAAAAGAATTTTCTACAAAAGAGTTAAATTTTAAACTAAGAGATATTTTTTAGTCGGGAACACACTTTACAACAAAGTTAGAGGATTGATGTCAATCAGACGTCTTCACGGCGAGAGACCAGACCTGACATTTCCGAAGGATTTTGATGCGGTGAATCCGAACTCGAGCTCAAAATTGCTCCTGTACGTCAGGTTTTCAAGATATCCTAACCTAAATGTGCAAAAAACACGTTTTTTAACTGTTTTTGAGGTTATGAAACTGAACAAGAAAAATGTCTACCACAAAAGCTATTATGGAATTTGAAAGTACTAATGTTACCCTTTCAAACCTACTTGAATTTATTAGGATATCTTCATTTTTCACCAAAATATTGTAATTTGAAATGATTGTTTCCAGGCTCAGGTGGGTTAGCATGCTCGTGGCTTGTTAGGGGTGGTTTCTACCCCTAGGAAGCGACTTCCGTGAAGTTTAAAAAACACGGGTTCCATATTTTTCATTGTTTTATCAATGTGCAAAGTTTGGTTCCAAACGACAGTACGCTTCTTTGTTGGTATTTTGTGCGGGATCCTCTGTTCCTGTCTCTTATATAATTGAACAATTTAACATTTAAAAATGTAAACAATTTAATTTTAAACCAGTTTTGCAAAACAAACAATTTTACGTTAAAGATTTTGATTTTTAGAAATTTTTCATTTTAATGTTAATTTTGAAAGCTTATTATATTGAAAATTTAAACCTAAAATTAAATTAAAAATTAAACATTTGACTTTTTGTATCTAAATTATAAAAATGTGAAGTTCAAAGTATAAAAAAAAATAATAACATTCTACCAAAAAAACGATTTTTCAACAAAAATGTTAAATTTTTAATGAAAGAAATTAATTTTAAACTGAAGATGAATTTAAAAAATTGAATAGTTAAATATTCAGTTTAGAAATAAATTTTTAAAAAAATTTGCAACAAAATTGGTAAATTTTCAACAAGAAAATTTCAATTAAATAGTTCAATTTTAAACAAAAGAAATGAATTTTTAACTAAAGAAGATGAATTTAAAAAAAATGGAATATAATATTCAGTTGAAAAAATAATAAATATAATATAAATAAATAATATATATAATCATTGAAACTCCGTTTGTTTTTGTTGTTAAAAATTAATTTTTTATCTAATAATTGAACTAAATATTCCACTTTTAGTTGGACATCGATCGTTTATGAATTTAAAATTCAACTATTTTTTACAAAAATCATGTATTTTGTTGAAAATTCGTTGTTTCTGGTTGAATTAAATTTCTTGAAAATTTATTTATTTTCTTGTTTGGAAATTAATTTTTCAAACTGAAAATTTAACATTTTCATTTTTGGTTGAAAAGTTATGGTTTTTGTTAAAAAATTTATCTTTTTCAGTTGAAAATTCTACGGTTTTGTTGTAAATTTATCCTTCTGGATTGAAAATACAACTATTTTTGGTTAAATTTTAATTTTTTTTGTTTGAAAATGCACCTTTGCAGGTTGAAAATTCAATTATTTGGCTAAAAATTTAATTATTTTGTTAAGCATTTAATTATATTGTTGGAAATATTTATTTTTTGGTAGAAAATTAATCTTCTGAGTCAAAAGATAATATTTTTGGTTAAAAATGCAACTATTTGGTGTTTAATTATTTTTGTCGAAAATGCATATTTTCGAATTAAATTTTTTTTCAAAAATTCATCTTTGTAACTTAAAAACTCAACATTTGAGATGAGATTGTCTTTTTACCGGAATTTAAGTGAAAATAGCCGGATGTTTTCGGTACATGGGTTTTTACTTTTAAAAACCATTTAAATTTGACTAAATAAGAATGGATGACTTTTTGCTTGAAAAATTAGTCAAAAATTGACATTTCAGTCAAAAACTACTGAAATTTCAGTCAAATTTTAACAATTCTGCGAAAAATTGAACATTTATAAGTATAAAAATAAGACAGTGTTAACGTTTTAATTTTCAACAGATTGATGACAAAAAAATGAAAATTAAATGAAAAATGTTGGCATTGCTTGATGCCGAAGCCAAAATTTAAATTCTACTAATATTTTTCAACTGATGAGTCTGTTATTTTTTTAAATTTCATTCATTGAAATAGTAAAATACATTGTAACCAAATAGTTGAATTTTCAACCAAAAAGGATACATTTTGAACCAATTATGTAACTCTTCCATTTTTGGCTGAAAATTCATTTTTTTCAATTGAAAATTCAACTATGTACTCTGATATAAGTTGAACCACTTTCTTAAAACTGATTTTTTTTCTCTTGAAAAATTAATTTTTTATCGTAAAATGTAACTCTTAGGTTGAAAATGGAATTATTTTATTGAAAATTCGTTATTTTTTCATTTAGAATTAATTTTTTACCTGAAAATGTAACTTCTATTTTTTGTTGAAAATTGGTCTTTTTAGTTAAAAATTCATCTTTATTGGTAGAGAACTAAACTTTTTGGTTGAAATCCATATTTTCAGGTTGAAAATGCAACTTTTTTACAAGAAATTCTTCTTGGGCTTGAAAATTTCACAATTTGGATGAAATTTGTTTTCTGTTTTATCTGAAGAAGCTTTATTTATTGATAATTCGTCTTCTTGATTGAAAAATTGGAATTTTTGGTTGAAAATGAACTACTTTGTTAACAATTATTTTTTTTTAATTTCGTCATTTTAATTGAAAATTTATCTCTCTGCTTGAAAACCGATGTGTTTCAAAAAAATATAATAGTTGATATTTAAATTAGAAAAGGTTTTAATTTTAAATCAAAAACGGTTGAAGTCAAGCAAAGAAGGTTAATTTTCAACCAGATATTTGGATCATCAACCAAAGAGATAAATTTTTGTATCAAAAAGTCAAATTTTGAAAGAAATTGTTTAATTTCCAAAAAATGAGCAGAATTTTCAATTAAGAATGTATACTTTAAACTAAAAAGGATTGATTTTATACCATAAAGATCAAATTTTCAACAAAATACATCAATTTTTATTCCAATAGTTGAATCTTCAACTAGAAAAGTTAAATTTTCAACAGAGAATGGAATATTTAAAGTTTCAGTAAAAAAAATTATTTTAAAAGACACTATATTGCAAGTAAAAGGATGAATAATTTTCTATAAAATCAAATTTCAAAAGAATGAAATAAATTTTCTTTAAAAATTGTGAATCTTCAACCAAAAAAATGAATTTGCAACTAAATAGTTTATTTTTCAAACGAAAAGATAAATATCAGACAATTTTGTGAAATATTTTAAAATTAAAATTTTTTTTCAAAACTTCTGAACATCTTTTAAAATAATTCGAATTTTTCCATAAAAAAATCCAGCGAAATTGAAGAAATTGACCTGAAATTTTGCAGATTTATTTTTTTACAATTTTGGAAATCTTTTAAAATTAAGAAAACAAACTTTTTTACATAATTTTTTATAACAAAAAATGATTTCAAATTTTCCCAGAAATCGGAAGAACATTTTTTTGGTTAAAAATTATACAAATTTTGTTGAATTTATTTTTGCTAGAAAATTGCTTTTTTCAGTTGAGAATTCACTTACTTTGTTGAAAACTCGTTTTTTTATTCGAAAATTCAATTCTTTTGGTAGAAAATACATATTTTTCGTTTGTCAATTAAATTTATTTTTCAAAAATTCGTCTTTTTGACTTAAAACCTCAACATTTCGGATAAGATTTTTTGTTGTTATCGATTTAAAAATCTTTCTCGTTTGAAAATTTAACTCTTTTGTTGACAATTTTTACATTCTCATCCAGAGAAATGATATTAACATTCAAGTCTTATGAAAGAAGTAAAATAATTATTTTAACAACAGATTTGTATGTAATTGAATTTTCTTTAACTGTCGCTTCTCCCCAATGTTTTAAAAGTTATAGAATTTTAATCAATCATGGCTTATTTTTTCGAAAAAAAAACATTCCCTAAAACTTTTCGTTTCGCAATTTTTTAAATAAGTAAATAATCTACAAATATAGCAATTTGTTCGGAAATGTTTTCTTCAAAAATATTGTTTTAACGATTGCAGTGATAGAGAAATTTCCTTTCAAAGTTGTAAAAAGTAGAATTGTAGAGAAAGTTTTATCTGAAATAATAAGCTATCATTTATTAAAATTCAACCATTTCTTTCAATTAGTAAGAAAAGGTAGTAAGAAAATTATCAGTAATATTATTCTGATTGTTAAAATCATAGAAAAATTATCTTTTTCAGAGATATAATTTTTAATACAGCAACTATCCTAATAATTAAAAATGTTCAAAACTGAGTCTCTTGGACACAAAAAAGATCTAAGTGGTTAAAAATAAATAGAAAATTTGATTGAAAATTCAACTATTATATTGAAAATTCATTTTTTCTGGGATGGAAATTAATTTTTGTAACTAAAAATGTAACTATTTTGCTTTTGGTTGAAAACTGATCTTTTTTAATTAAAAATTCCACTATATTCTTAAAAATTCATTTTTTTACTAAACATTCATCATTTTACTTAAAAATTCATTTCTTTTTTTTCAAATGAACTTTTTTGTTAAAAATTTAATAATTTATTTGAAAGTTTTTTCCTTTCTTGACTGAAAAATGTTTCTTGGTTGAAAATTCAACTCTTCTGATGAAAATTCATTTCTTTTGGGTAGAAATGTTATCCTTTTTGGTTAAAAATGCAACTGCTTAGTTGCAAATTTAATTATTTTGATGAAAATAATACAACAATTTTATTAAAAAGTTATCGCTTTTGGTTGAAAATTCAACTATTTTGTAGAAAATTCGTCTTTTTTCTTTCAATTCAACTGTTTTTAATTTAAAATATAATGTTTTTTGGTATAAATATTTTGGTTCAGAATTAATTTTTTTTTTCATTAACATTTCTACTGTTTGATTGAATATTTAATTATTTTGTCGAAAATTCAAATTTTTGTTTGAAAATTCGACTGTCTTCTAAAAAATTCGTCTTCTTGAACTGAAAATTTTTCAAATGGTGTTATTGAAACTGTTAGTCCACTTTTTTGGTTGTAAATTCAACGTTTTTTGATGAACATTTGGTAGGTTGAAAATCTAGTAATTTATTAGTTACATTTTTAACTAAAAACTATTAATTTTGAACAAAAAATAAAATAATTGAATTTCCAGTTAAGAAAGTTAATTTTCAAAAAAAAAAAAAAAAAAAATTGAATAAAAATACATGAATTTTAAACCAAATGGTTGAAATTTCAACTATTAACTATCAATTTTCAACAAAAAATGGTATAGTTGAATTTTCAGTTTAAAAAATTAATGATCAACAAGAAAAAAACTAATTTTTGAACCAAATCGTTAAAGCCTCAATCAATAAAATTCATTTTTAACCAAATAGTTTAACTTACACATTTGTGCTTTTAAAATGCTCTTGCGCAGTTTTATACATGTTTTATGTTAGAGATTTTAGCTGAAAATTAGTATTTTAAAAAAAGTGTTTTAATAGAAAATCATAAAGTTTCAAGGAATACAAATTTAAAAAAAAAATTAGTTTGTGCTAGTTGTTGCACCTGAAATTACAATTTTTAAACAAAAATCATCATCAAGATTCCCAGTTTTCAGCAATTTTAGATTATTTTAAAGATTTACACTAGAAA
>JAABKJ010075445.1:262939163-262955719 GCA_011634705.1 Andricus grossulariae
TTGTTATTGTTATTTTAAAAAGAAAAATTCTAGATTTCAAAGAATATTTAAAATTCTTCAACAACTTCAGATTATGGTGTCAGTATCTTTTGCCTGAAATTGGTATTTTTAAACAAAAATATTATAGATTAAAATGCAATAATTTTTGTTTTAAATATTAAAATTTACCAGTTTTTAAGTTGAAAATTCAACTATTAAATTTTACATTGAGGATTCATATTTTTTTATTGAAAATTCAACTATGTCATTAAAAGTTGAGATACTGTGTTAAAAATTTCAAGTATTCTAGTTAAATATTCATCATTTTATTTAAAAATTAATTCGGTTGGTTGAAAATAAAACTAAAATTTGACTTAAACTTAAACTATTTTGTTAAAAATTCATCTTTTTGGTTGAAAATTCATCTATTCCAGTTGAAGATTCACCATTTTAGTTTAAAATTCATCACTTTGGTTTAAAATTGGTTTATTTTTGGTGTAAAATTAATTTCTTTAACTCAAAATTTAACCACTCTGTTTTTGGTTGAAAACTGATATTTTTTAGTTCAAAATTCAACCATTTGGTTGAAAATTTATCTTCTTCAGTTAAAGATTCAATTATTTTGTTAAAAAATCATGTGTTTTGCTGAAAAATCGTCTTTTTAGGTAAGAAATTAATCTTCTTGTTTGAAAAGTAATCTTTTTGTTTACAAATTAATCTTCTTTATTAAAAATTCATCTTTTCGTTGAAGATTCAAGTATTCTAGTTAAATATTCATCATTTTATTTAAAAATTAATTCGGTTGGTTGAAAATAAAACTAAAATTTGAACTCTTTGGTTGAAAATTTTTGTATGTTGTTGAAAATTGTGTTTTTTTTTTTGTTTTTTTTTGTAGAATATTAATCTTCTTGATTGAAAGTTGAAATACTTTGTGTAAAATTCTTTTTCTTTTGTGTTGTTGAAGATTTATTATTTTTAGTTAAAATTGATCTCTTTGGTTGAAAACTAAACTATTTTTTTGGAAATTCTTCTTTTTGATTAAAAATTAATATTTGCGGTTTGAAAATTCAACTGGTTTGCAGAAATTTTGTCTTTTTGGTTGAAAATGCCCTTTTTGGTTAAAAGTTGACCTACTTTGTTAAAAATTCATTTCTTTATTGCAGGTTCATTATTTTCCATTTTTGGTTGAAAATTTATCTTTTTTAGTTGAAAATCCAAATATTTGTTTGAAAATTCAACTGTTTGTTCAAGAATTCGTGTATTTTATTGAAAATTTGTCTTTTTATGGAAAATTAATCTTCTTGGATGAAAAGTCATTTTGGTTCAGAATTCATCTTTCTAAGTTGAAAATTCAACTATTTGTCAAACAAAAAAATTAGAAGCTTTTTAAGAATGTTGAAAGATATGAAGAGGATGAAATTCTTTCAAGATTCCTGGGAAAATTTGAAATTATTTTCTATTTGAAAAAAATTAGTCGAGAAGATTTTAAGGCAATTTTTTTGGTGTTGGAAGATTTTGAAAAAATTTTAGCAATAATTCGAATCAGTTTACAAGATATTTAGGAATTCAATAGGCCGGGGCTAGAAGTACTGAAATGACAGTACAAATAGCCAAATTTTTTCGGTACGTGTAGAAACTTCGTGTTGATGAGATTACAAATATTTTTAAACTTTGAAAGATTTTCGAAAATTGATCAGATTTTTTTCTTAGTTTTTTCTTTCAAATTTGCTCAAGAAGCTTGACTAAATTAAATTTATATATCCGTAAGAACAGATTAACAAATTAACTTTATAAATAAATCGCTATTCGAAATTTTCATATTGTATGGAATATCATTTTCTTCGTTAAATCATAATTTTGTTGAATTTATCTTTATTTTTTTACTGATGAATCTGACAAATAAACCTATCTGGAGCCTGATGCAGCGTACCCTGAAGATATCTCCTTAATGAAACAACTGCGGCCTGTAACAGCGTACCCAGGATTAAATATAACAGGATAAATAAATATCAAAATCAAAAAACAGTCTTTGAACTTGTGTGACGTACCCAAAAAACCAAAAGAAAACAAGAGATTTAGGAGCCTGGGTGGCGCGTCCTTGAAAAAACACAATATTTTCAGAGCCTGCGACAGCGTAACTGGATAAAAAACTACAAACCTCTATCCTCCCAGAGCGTGAAGCCTGACGGCTACTCGGATGGTTGACCCGGATATAGGCTTCGGTTTCCCGTAGTCAACTCCAAAAGTGACCAGTTTTGCATCTCGTCTGCCTTCTTATACCCTCTCCAATCGTGATTGATCGCGGGGGAGAGGATCCTGCGCTTCCTGGTGTTCCTACTAGGAAATATACTTGCCAACTATCCCCTTCTGGGTGGCTTCGTCCATGTCACTCTTTCCTCACGTTATTCGCTAGCCTGCTTTCTGGGGCGGAAATTCCCGAATAATAAAATTCCTAAATTATAAAATTCCTGAATAATAAAATTCCGGAATAATAAAATGCCCGAATTGGGAAATTTCTGAGAACCAAAATTCCCGAATTAGGAAATTCTCGAATAATAAAATTCCCGAATCGGAAACTTCTAGAATAATAAAATTCCCAAGTCGGAAAATTTGCGAATAATAAAATTCCCGCATTATAAAATTCCCAAATTGGATAATTCCTGAATAATAAAATCCCCGAATAATAAAACTCCTATATAATAAAATTTACGAATAATAAAATTCCTCAATAATGAAATTCCCGAATTGGAAAAATCTCGAATAATAAAATTCCCGCATTATGAAATTCCCGAATTGGAAAATTCCCGAACAGTAAAACTCCTAAATAATAAAATTCCCGAACAATAAAATTCCCGCTTTATGAAATTCATGAATAATATAATTTGCTAATAATTAAATTTCCGAATAATGAAATTCCCGAATGATAAAATTCCTAAATTATGAAATTCCTGAATAATGAAAATATTTCAACATTCAACTCGAAGGAAATAAATTTTGAACAAAGTAGTTTAACCGAGTAACTGAATTTTCTAAAAAAAATTAATGTGAAATGACAAATTTAATTGTTGAATTTTTAACTAAAAACGATCAATTTTCAATAAAATAAAGGAATTTTCAACAAAATTGTTGAAATTTCAATTAGAAAAGATCAATTTTCAGCCAAAAATCTAATATTTCTATTATTAGGAAAAAAGTTATTTTATAACAACAAAAAAGCGAATTTTCAACAAAATAGTTAATTTTTCAACTAAAATGATGAATCTTTAAAAAAATGAATTTCCAACAAAATAGTTCAACATTCAACCAAGTAGTTAAATTTTTAATAAAAAAGCTTAATTTCTCACAAAAAAAGACGAATTTAGAACAAAATACATACATTTTTAATCAAATTGTTGAATTTTTAACCAAGTAGTTCAACTTTCAACCAAGTAGTTGAATTTTCAACAACAACAAATGAATACTCAAATTTAATTTTTGAATTTTCAACTAAAAACGGTCTGATATAGTCTAAAAAAAAGGCATTCAAACAAAAGTTTGCAAATCTGCTGTTTTCCTTTCGAGGTTTGCGAAGCTGATATTGTAGTTTTTTACAATTGTTCCTAGTTTTGTCCTTTAAGTTTCTGTTCTCTCGTTGTCTTTTTCGCTTAAAATCCTCCTTCACGCTTATCTTCTTTCTGAAACAAATATAAAAAGCAAAAGAAAAAACTTGTCCGTGTAGTCGATTGTCGTGGAGATTTGTCATTTTTAGGGTTGATTGTCCTTTGAGTCTGTTTTTTGTTCTTTTTTTGGTCGATTGTCCCTTGAGTCTGTTTTTATTTGACTTTAGAGTCGATTGTCCATTCAGTCTGTTGTCGTTCAAGATTATTGCTTGTTGTTTTACTTAGTTAATAATTATTATAATTGTAAATCCCTTTTGAACTATGTTATTCAGTTCATTGACAAAAGGTCGGCGTGTATTTGTTTACATTTATAGAATTCTTGATTCTGCGTTCCACTGTTTGTACTTCCTTTCTGAGGTTTATTTTGCTATTTTATTCTTGTATTTTTAATAAATTATTAAAAATTTTTTTTGTATTTTCAGTTGTTTAAATTTGGGAATTATACAATTCCTGAAAAATAAAATTCCTGACTCTAAAATTCCTGAATAATAAAATTTCCGAATAATAATTTAAAATTTTTCATTTATAGAATCAATTGAATTATTACAATTTAAAATATACTGTTAACATGTTTTTTATTCGGTAATAAAACTGTTCGGGAATTTTTCAATTCGGAAATTGCACAGTGTCGGGAATTTTATTTTTCAAAATTTTTTACCCGTGCCCAAAAAAAAGAAGACTTTTCTACAAAATAGTTAAATTTTTTAAACCGAAAATACCATGAAGACTACTTTTCTATCAAACAAGAAGACTTTTTAGATAAAATGATGAATTCTCAACAAAAAATGTAATAATTCATATTTCAATCTGAAGAGATATTAATTTTTTATAAAAAAACTATTGAATTTATCACACACAAAAAAACGGTTTTTCAGCAATATAGTTGAATCCTTAAAAAAAACATCCAATTTAAAATTTTAACAATTGAAAAAATATTCAATTTTAAAATTTTAAAATTAAATCATTATCGATTTTTAAAATTTTAAATTAAAATTTCTAAATTTTTTTTTGAGTTACAATTAAAAATTCTTAAATTTCAAAAATATGGAATTAAAAATTATGTAATTTTGGAAATTTGTATTTCAAAGGTATGTAATTTGGAACCTTTTTTAAGATAGTTCAATTTTGAAGAATTAAAACTAAAAATTCTTTAATTTTCTATTCTTTTGTTATATTCATTCTTTTTTGATATTGATATTCAATATTCAATTAAACATTTTTTAAATAATATAATTTTCAATGTTTAAGATTTAAAATTAAAATTTCTACAATTTTAAAGAGTTAAGATTAAACATTCTCGAATTTTGAAAATATGGAATCAAAAATTATTCAATTTTCGAAATTTATATTTCAAAGGTATTTAATTAGGAACATTTTTGAGATAGTTCAATTTTAAAATAAAAATTCTTAAATTTTGATGATTTAGATTAATTGATCCAGTTCCTTGCGGGGCGCCGATCAATACCTGGGCTGCTATACGTGGTTTTCTGCATTGCGTTAACCTGTAGAATTGTTGCCAGAGCGCGGATCAATACCTGGACTGCTACTCGAAGTGTGCTGCACCTTTTGATCTCTGCTACCTCTTTCTTGCTCATGCTTCGTTGATAGGCCGTTGCCTCTTCCGCCTGTTCGCGGGCCTCGCTCTTTTCCAAAATATTGATGTTTCACATCGTATAGTGCCTACTTAATTTGGCAACTACTTTTAAAATCAATATTTTTGGAATTTTTAATTTTTTGTTTCAAATTCTTTCTTTTCAAGTTGTTGTTAATGAGTCTTTCCGTATATAATACTTTGCTTTTTGATCTATATTTATTCAATTGTGTTACAATTGAGAACTTCACAGTCAGTAAGGGATTCGAACAAAGGACTACGAAAAACATGCGCAATTACAGACGTAAATTGTATCCATTAATACAGTGTATAGATTAATATGCATACATAGACACTTATAGGCAAGGTACATAACTCTTTTTTAGTTCAAAATTCAACAATTTGGATGAAAATTTGTCTTTTTTATTTGCAAATTCAACTATTTCGTTGACAATTCACGTATTTTGTTAAAAAATCTACTGGTTGGAAATAATATTATTTGGTTGAAAATTAAGCTCTTTTATTAAAAATTATTATTTTGTTGTTGTTGAAGATTCATCGTTTTAATTACAAATTAATTTCTTTTGTTCAAAAATGAGCGGTTTGACTGAAAACTTGTTTTTTTCTTGGGATGTTTTGTGTTTGACAATTATTTTTTAAACTGAATATGTAACTATTATTCCAGTTGAATATTCCATAAATTTAGTTAAAAATTCATCTTTTTGGTTGAACATTAATTTTTTGACTACAAATTTAATTATTCAATTATTAGTTGAAAATTTTTTTTTTTCTTAATTGAAAATTCGTCTTATTTGGTATAAATTAATCTTTTTGATCAAAAATTAAATTGTTCTAGTTGAAAATTTATCTTTATGGTTTGAAATTCAACTATTCCAATTAAATATTTACGAATTTAACTATATAATATATTCAATAATAATAATCAATGGAGCAAAATTCATTGGACAATTTTAACTGATTTTTTTTTTAAATTAATTTGAAAAAAATTGACTAAGATTTCGGAACATTTTAAATTATTTCTTGAAGTTTCGAGAGGTAATATTGTCTATTTTAAAGCCAACTTTGCAATCAGCAAGATAACAAAAAATGCTATAAAATTTCGCGATAATATCAAAAAAATTGTTAAAATTCCTTGAAATATTTAAACAGATTTTTCATTTTGAAAAATAGATTTTAAGAGAAAATTGAGAGAGATTTTTTATAAAATTAGAAATTATTTCCTAAAATTTCGAAAAAGAATGTAGAAGATTTAAAAGCAACAATTTTTAATTAGCTAGATTACAACGTTTTATAAAAAATCAAATAAGTTTAAGAGATATTTAGGGCTTCGAAAAGTTTGAAAATTAATTAAAAAATGTAAAAGATTTTTATAAAGTTAAGAAATGTACATTTTTCAATATTCAGAAATGAAAATTTTGAAGGCCTCAGACTCACTTTAGAGATCAAAATTAGTGTAAATATTGTCAAAAATTTAAAAAAAAGTTTCACAATAGTGTCATGAAATTTTTCGAGTATTAAAAATTAAGTTCAATGTTTATTTAAAATATTTTTAATTATCAAAATTCCTATTTATTTATCACCGACTTCACAGTCTCTCCCCTTCTTTTTATTTGTCCACTTAAATGCGAACTTAATTAATAGAACCTATTAAAATAATCCAACTATTTTTGGTTTAAAGTTAATTCTTCTCGGTTTGAAAAGTCTACTATTAAATTTGTCGTTAAGAATTCATATTTTTTATTTACAAATTTTATCATTTGGTTCAAAATTGAATTACTTTCTGGAAAATTCAACAATTTTGTTGAAGTCATACTTCTTGCTTAAAAATTCAACAGTTTGATTAAAATCTTATTTCTTTCTTGAATACTTTTTTTTTAATTGAAAATTCAACTATTTTGTTGAAAATTAAACTATTTTGTTGAACATTCATCTTTTTGGTTTGATAATGTATCTCATAAATAATAAATGATAAAAAATAAATAATAAATAATGAATAATAAATAATAAGTAATAAATTATAAATAATAAATGATGAATAATAAATAATAAATAATAAATAATAAATAATCAATAATCAATAATAAGTAATAAATAATAAATAATGAATAAATAATACAATAATTATTAATTTTCAATGAAAGAAATGAATTTTGAACTAAAACGGTAAATATTGAATGAAAAAAAATTTTCAACCAAAGAAATGAATTTTTAACTAAAATGATTCAGTTTCATTAAAAAAATGAATTTTCAACAACAACAAAAAAACAACCAATTTTAACAAAATAGTGGAATTTTCTAACAAAAGACAAATTTTCAACAAAATAAAATAAATTTTTTATCAAGATGATTAAATTTCTATCAAAAAAGAACGATTTTCCACAAAAAATGGAATATTTTATAATAATGAATATATAATGTAATATATATAATATATTAATAAATAAATAATAAATAGTAAATAATTTATTATTCATTATTGATTATTTAAAAAAAAAAAGAATAAGAAAAACAAAAAATACGAATACAAAATAGTGAATTGTTTAACCCAATAAATTCATTTTCAACCAAAAAGATGAAGTTCCAATTAATAAGATTACTTCTTTTCTATCAAAAAATACGAATTTTCAACGAAAGATTAATTTTCTTCCAAGAAGGACAAATTTTTAACAAAATACATGAATTTTCAACTAAAAACGATAAATTAGAGGTTAAGAAATTAATTTTGAACCAAAAAATTAATTAAAAAAAAAATAGTTAAATTTTCAACCAAAAGATTAATTTTCTACAAAAAAGATGAATCTTCAAGAAATGAATTTCCAACTAAAAGGATGAATCTTTAAAAAAAAACGAGTTTTTAACCAAATAGTTGAATTTTTAACTAAAATGATGAATCTTCAACCAAAAAAATTAATTTTTAACCAAATAGTTGAATTGTCAGCGATAAAGATCAATTTTTTACCCGAAAAGAGAAATTTTCAACAACATACATACATTTTCAACCAAAAATTAAATAGCGAATGGTGTAATAGTTTATGTTTCAACCAAAAAAGATTTTGATTTTCAAAGCAAAAACAGTTGAATTCAACCAAAAAAGACGAATTTGCAACAAAAAAGTTGAATTTTTAACCCAAAATTAAGAATTTTCAACTGAAAAAGATCAATTTTTGACAAAAATTGTGATATGTTACAATTTTAGCCAAAAATTAACTTTTAACCAAAGAAGAAAGAATTTATAACAAAATAATTAAATTTAAAAGAAAAATGAATTTCCAACTAAAGTGATGAATCTAAGCCCAAAAAAATGACTTTTTCGAAAATAGTTTGAATTTTAAATGGAGAAAATGAAGTTCTAAACAAATGGTCAAATTTCCAACGATTTTCAATGAAAGAGATATATTTTTAACTAAAATAATAAATCTGAAACCAAAAAAATTACTTTTTGAAACAAAATTTGAATTTTTCACATAGACATTCATTTTTAACCAAAAGAGATAAATTCTTAACGAAAAATGTAATTGTGTATATTGCAAACAAAAACGACTTCAATTTAAAAGTCTTTTAAAGGATTTGAAATATTTTAGGGTATTTTAAAAGATTCCAAAAAATTTTAAATAGATTTCAATCATTTTAAGGGACTACAAAGAATTTGAACGATTTACGAGTATTTTATTTTAATTCCAAGCAATTTTCAAGAGCTTTGAGAAGTTTCAAAGAATTTTGAAAGATTCCAAAGGATTTGAAATATTTTTGGGTATTATAAAAGATTCCAAGGAATTTTTAATAGATTTCAATCATTTGAATAGATTTTAACAGATTTGAAATATTTTAGGGTAACTTTTAAAAATTCCAAGGAATTTTTAAGAGCTGTAAAAAGTTTCAACGGATTTTAAAAGATTTTAATGGATTTGAAATATTTAAGTTTGTTTTAAAAATTACAAGGATTTTTAATAGATTTCAATAATTTGTAGAAATTTCAACAGATTTGAAAGATTTTAGGGTAACTTTTAAAATTCCAAAGAATTTTCAAGAGCTCGAAAAGGTTTGAAGGTATTTCAAAGGATTTGAAATATTTTAGGGTATTTTAATGAAAATTCGTTTTTTGTATGTAAAAAAGTAATTTGTTAAATTAAAAATGTACCTTTCTTGAAAATTCATCATTTTAGCTGAAAATTCATCTATTTGTTTGAAATTTCTTCATTTTAATTTAAACTTCATCTCGTGGGTTGAAAATTTAACTATTTTGTTAAAAATTCGATTTTTTGTTGTTGAAAATTTATTTTAACTTAAAACTGAACTATTCCATTTTTGGTTGAAAATTTATCTTTTTTAGATGAAAATTCATGTATTTTGTTAAAAAACGTCTTTTATGGTAAAAAATCAATCTTCTTGGTTAAAAATTCGTGTCTTTGGTTGAAAATTCATCTTTTTGGTTGCAAGTTTAACTATTTTGTTGGAAATTCGCTTTTTTTGGGAGTTAAAAAAGTAATTTTTTAAATGAAAAATGTATCTTCCTTGAAAATTCAACTATTGGTTTGAAATTTCTTTATTTTGTTTAAAAATCGTTGTCTTTTGGTTCAAAATTTATTTTTTAACTTAAAGTTTGACTATTCCACTTAAAGCATATATTTAGTTTATAATTCATGAATTTTGTTGAAAATTGGTCTTTTTTGGTATAAAAATAACTTTTAGGATTAAAAATTCAACTATTTCGTTAAAAATCCATTTTTTGGTTGATGATTAATTATTTTAGTCAAAAAAACTTTTTTTATTGAAAATTTAACCAGTTCAAAATTTAACTATTTGGTTGGAAATTCCTCTATTTTGTTGAAAAGACTATAAGTTGAAAATTCCATTAAAAAATTAAATGTTAGGTTGAAAATTTATATACATATTTTGTTCAATTTTATTTTGTTGAATGGAAAATTAATTGTTTTGTATTTAAAAATTTATCATTTTGGCTGAAAATTCATCTTCTTGGTTAAAAATTAATTTCTATTTTTAAAAATTTTAACTATTAGGATCGAAGTTCCTTTAAAAATTTTAATATTTGGTTGAAAATTCATGTATCTTGTCAAAAATTAATCTTTTTTGCTAGAAAATTAATCTGCTTGATTAAAAATTGATATTTTTGGTTTAAAATTCACTTCTTTGCATTCTCAACAAAAAATATAATAGTTGATATTATTTCAACAAAAAAGATTTTTATTTGAAATCAAATAGTTGAATTCATCCAGAAAAGACGAATTTTCAACAAAATAACCGAATTCTCAACCTAATCAGATTATTTTTTTACCAAAATAGTTGAATTTCCAACAAAGCCAATGAGATTTTTTTACCAAAAGATATAAATTTTGAAACGAAAAAGCCGAATTTTGAACAAAGAAAGAAAAAAAAATCCACATAATTGTTGAATTTTCAACCTAAAAAGACGAATTTTCTACAAAACAGTTGCATTTTCGGACCGAAAATATAAATTTTCAACAAAAAAACCTACTTTTCAACCAAATACTTGAACTTTCTATCAAAATAGTGGAATTTAAAAATAATACATGAATTTTTAATCAAAATACATGAATTTTTCAACAAAATAGATGAATTCTCAACCAAAATAGATTAATTCCCAACGAGCAATGTAGTAGTTGATATTTCAACCAAAAAAGATTTATCTTTAATATTGATCACAGTTCTTTGAATTCTCCAAATCCCCAGAATTTCTTCAAATCTTCTGAATTCACAGAATTTCTTGGATTCCCTGAATTCACAGAATTTCTTGAATTCCCTGAATTCACAGAATTTCTTGAATTCATAAAATTCTTCTAAATACCTTTGCATTCTTTGAATTATTTTGAAGTCCTTGGAATTCAGGGAGTTCTAAGAATTTAGGAAATTCGAAGAATTCAAGGAATTCAGATAATTCAGACCATTGGGATGAATTCAGATATATCTGGGAATTCGGAAGAATTCAGTTGATTTTAAGGAAATTAACTGAATTCAAAAGAATTTGGAAGAGTTAAAAAGCATTCCAAGCAAATCAAAAGAATGAAAAATTATTAAAAACTGAATATTTTTGAGGTGGCTTTTTTAACTTTTTTAGACTCTTTCCACATTAATCTGTGAAAAAATAAAAACATTTCGCTTGAAAAATAAATCATGGCTCTCAAATTATTTTTTTTAAGCAATTAAACTGCTTCATCAAAACATTTGAAACATAGTAACCTATTTTTCAGTCCAGAAACAAATTGTCACCCAAATTGTTGAATTTTCAAGCCAAAAAGACAACAGATTTACTACAAAAGATTTGAAATTTCAACCCAGAAATATAAATTTTTAACAAAAAAGTTCATTTTAACCCAAAAAGACGAATTTTCAACCAAACAGTTGAATTTTCAACCAAAATTGATAAATTTCTACCAAACAGTTACATTTTTAATCAAAAAAGATCAAATTTCTACCAAAAAGACGAATTTTCAAAAAAAAAAGAGTTGAGTTTTCAACCAAGGCACATTTTTCAGTCCAGAAAAAAGTTGTCACCCAAATTGTTGAATTTTCAAGGCAAAAAGACGAATTTTCTACAAAATATTTGAAATTTCAACCCAGAAATACAAATTTTTAACAAAAAAGTTCATTTTTAACCCAAAAAGACGACTTTTCAACCAAAATGTATGTCTAAAAAAAATATATATATATTAAAAAACAATAACATTTTCCAACAAGAAAAGATGAATTCTAAACTAAAAATATAGTAGTAAACTTTAACTTTGAAGCCAAAAAGACGAACTTTCATCAAAACAGTATAATTTTGTACCAAATAGTAGAATTTTCTATCAAATTATTGAATTTTCAAGCCAAAAAGACGAATTTTCTAAACAACAGTTTAATTTTGTGCCAAATAGTAGAATTTTCTATCAAATTTTAAAATTTTCAAATCAAAAAGACGAATTATCTACAAAACAGTTTAATTTGTACCAGATAGTAGAATTTTCTACCAATTTTTTTAACTTTCAAGCCAAAAAGACAAACTTTCTACAAAACAGTTTAATTTTTTACCAAATAGTAGATTTTTGTACCAAATTGTTGGCTTTTCAAACTAAAAAGGCGAATTTTCTACCAAACAGTTTAATTTTATAACAAATAGTAGAATTTTCTATCAAATTATTAAATTTTTAAGCCAAAAAGGCGAATTTGCTACAAAATAACTTAATTTTGTACCAGATAGTAGAATTTTCTATCGATTTGTTTAATTTTCAAGTCAAAAAGATGAACTTTCTACAAAAACTTTAATTTAGTGAATTTTTGATTTAGACTGGGTGAACCAGTGATTTTTCGATTTTGACCACATGAACCATTCATTTTACGATTTTGATTATGTGAACCAATGATTTTTTGATTTCGAATATGTGAACCAGTGATTTTTCGATTTTGATTGGTTGAACCAGTTATTTTTCGATTTTGACTGGGTGATACAGGGATTTTTTCATATTTACTGGTTGAACCAGTGATTTCCGAATTTTGGCTAAGTGAATCAATGATTTTTCGATTTGGACTAGGTAAACTAGTAAATTTTCGATTTTGACTATGTGAACCAATGATTTTTTTATTTCGATTATGTGAACCAGTGATTTTTCGATTTTGATTGGTTGAACCAGTCATTGTCCGATTTTAACAGGGTGAACCAGTGATTTCCCGATTTCGACTGGGTGAACCAGTAATTTTTCTATTTTCAATTGTTAACGCAGTGATTTTCAGATTTTGACAGGTTGAACCAGTGATCTCCCGATTTTGACTGGGTGAACCAGTAATTTTTCTATTTTCACTTGTAAATATTTTTGGGAAAAATGCAACTACTGTGGTAGAAAATTAAACTATTTGGTTAAAACATAAACTATTCATTTGAAATTTTAACTATTTTGATGGAAATTCGCTTTTTAAAAATAATTTTCTTATCCTAAAATGTAGCTATTCTATTATTGGTTAAAAAAATTTCCTTTATAAGTAAAAAATTTAACTGTTTTGTTGGCAATTAGTTTAATTTTCTTATTAAAAAAAGTAGCTTTTTCATTATTGGTTGAATTTTTTCCTTTTTAAGTTACAAATTCAACTATTTCGTAGACAATTAATTTGTATGGTTGATTCTAAACCAATCTATTGAGATTATTACATTTTCCAAATAGGAAAAGAAAAAATCCAAAGATTTAAATGTATTTCAAACATTGCTAATATTTAATGCATTCTTCTTCCAAAAATTTGAAATAAAAAGATTTCTTTCAAGAAATTGAGGTAAAATTATTTAGACTTATTTAAAAGAATTTTGAAAATATTCATAAAAAAACCCCTGCAGATTGGAACGAATGTTTCAAAGTTTTCAAGAGAGACCTATAAAAATTACAATATTTGACAAATATTTTACAATTGTTTCGAAATTTTTATAAAGATTTCAAAGATTTCAACAGCTTTCACGAAGATTCTAAAGATTTCACAGAAATTTCAAATAATTTCACATAGATTCTGAAATATTTTAAGGGATTTCAAATGACATTAAAGATTTCAAAAGATTTCATTAAGATTTCAATGATTTCACAGATATTTCACAAAAATCGTACAAATATTTAACAAAGATTTCAAAGAATTTCAAAAGATTTAAAGGAATTCAAAGATTTCAAAAAAAATCAAAAGATTTCAAAGTTTCCAACAGAGTCCCATAAAAATTTCAATTATTTCACAAATTATTTACAATAATTTCAAAATTTTTATAAATATTTCAAAGATTTCACGAAGATTTTAAAGATTTCACACAAATTTCAAATAACTTCACATAGATTCTGAAATATTTTATGAGCTTTCAAATGACATCAAAGATTTCAAAAGATTTCAAAGGATTTCTTCGTTGAAATTTAATTTCTTTGGCTGAAAATTAATTTTTTTTTTTAATTTAGATGAAAATTCAACTACTTTGTAAATAATCTTGTGTTTTATCTAAAATTCTGTTTTTGGTGAAAAATTATTTTTTGTTTGATAAAAAGCCAAAATCCCTTCATTTTAGTTGAAATTTCATATCTTTGGTTGAAAATTCATTTTTTTTTTAATTTAGATGGAAATTCAACTACTTCATTAAAAATATTGTATTTTATCTAAAATTCCTCTTTTAAAAGAAAATGAATTGAGAAAAAACCAAAATCCCTCCATTTTAGTTGAAATTTCATCTTTTTGGTAGATACTTGATTTTTTCTTAATTTAGATAAGAATTAAACTATTCCGTTAAAAATCTTGTGTTTTATCTAATTTTTTTTTCAATTAATTTTTGTTTGATGAAAAGCCAAAATTTTTTTTAATGAAAAGCCAAAATCCCTTCGTTTTAGTTGAAATGTTATATCTTTAGTTGCAAATTCATTCTTTTTTTTTTTAATTTAGATGGAAATCTAATGGAAATTCAAATATTTGGCTGAAAATTCGTTTTTTCTCGCTTGGAAATTCAAATATTTGGTTGAAAATTCGTTTTTGTTTCTGGTTGAAAATTAAAATGTTTTATAAGAAATTAGTCTTTTTGGCCCAAAACTTAATAATAGAATGGTGGAAATTCTACTATTTAGTTAAAAATTCGTTTTTTTTTTCGTTAGGATATTCAAATATTTGGTTGAAAATTCGTTTTTTTTTCGCTTGGAAATTAAAAAAAATAGTTGAAAATTCGTTTTTTTTTGCTTGGAAATTCATCTGTTTTGTTGAAAATTAATTATTTTTTGTAGAAAATTAAACTCTTGTTGAAAATTTAACTATTTTGTTGAAAATTCGTCTTTTTTTTAGTTAAAAATAAAAATTTTTTGCAGGAAATTAGTCTTTTTGACCTAAAAAGTTAATTTGAATTCAAATATTTGGTTTAAAATGAGCTTTTTTTCGCTTGAAAATTCAAATATTTTGTTGGAAATTCGTCTTTTTGAGTTGAAAAGTCTAGTGTAGTTCAACCTTAACCAAGTAGTTGAATTTTTAACCAAAAAAGATGGCGTCTCAACAAAAAATGTAATAGTTGATATTTCCATCAAAATATATTGTAATTTGAAAACAAAACAGGTAAATTCCTTCAAAAGAGATATAGTGAAATTTTTTTTAAATTGCCTTGAAATCGTCAGGATTTTCATCAACGTTTATAAAATTCTTTCAAAATTTTCTTTAAAAATTAATGTTTTGAAATAAAAAATTATTACAAATTTTCAAAAATCTTAAGCTTTGAAATTATTGTTCAAAATTTTCAAAAATTTACATTTTAGTTTAATAATTTTAAAATATTGCTAAGTCTTGAATTATTTTTTAATCTTTTCAAAACATTTAATCCTTTTAAATATCTTTTATAATCATTCGAATATTTTCTAAAATATTTTCCAAATTTTGAAAAATATAAAAAATAGCTTTGAAATCTTTTGATTTTTTAGAGCAATGTTCGAAATCTTGTGAAATGTTTTGAAATCTGTTTGAATATTATCTCGAAACTAAGTTCACTGGTTGTGGGAAAAATCTCAGACAGAATAACGCCTTGGCCCGATATTCTGCGCCTCATTACTCAACAGGTTTGCGATAAAGCCTCAGGCCGATCAAACCAAGGATGATCAGGCCCAGTACGCCCGCACCGATCCAGGTCAAGGCGTCATAACTCAACAGCGGTTTTTCGATGCGCCAGTAGCCCGGCTGCTGGAACGCTTCGCGCATGGCCTGGTTGGTTTGTGCCAGGCTCACGGCCTTGATGCGTTTGACCGGGTCGCTGAAACGTCCATTGGAGTAGTCGCCGGCCGCACTCCAGTAATAGTCGGCCAGTGCGCTGTTGCCTTGCACTGCCCAGGCTTGGCGGGCAATGGCGGCTTGTTGCAGGCGTGTGAATACCGTTGGGTCGAGGCCATCCTTGAGCAACTGGGCCTTGAGGTCTTGCAAGACCTGCTAGGCTTCAGGGAGGTTTTCTCGCTCAAGGTCGGCATTCAGGCTGAGGAACCCAACGCCGCCGAGCACTTCGCGTTCCACCCACGGGCCGTAGGTTTATTAATTATGAAATGTGTATCTTCTATAAAATAAGATTGTATATTTTGAAACTTTAGATACATAGAATTATCTTCTTCTAAATTTGAAGAAATAATCATAGGTTTTCTTGCTTCATCAATTAATATATAATCTATTTCATCTATAAGAGCATAATCAAGAGAACTTTGAACTCTATCATTAATATTTTTAACCATATTGTCTCTCATATAATCAAAAACTAATTCTTTACTAGTTGTAAAAATTATATCTCTATTGTAGTTTTCTTTTCTAGCAACCTTATCCATGCT
>JAABKJ010075445.1:262956795-262974171 GCA_011634705.1 Andricus grossulariae
TTCCACTTTTTTTGTATTTATATTCATATGGTGCTCATTTCACGAGCAATTTGCTTCCCGTTAGCAAACATATTTGCTCCTTACAGAGGAAGCATTTGTGGTTTTTAAATAATAGAAAAACTAAAGTTTTCATTTCGATCAATGCAAGAATTAAGTTTTCAATTTAAAAAATTAACTTTCAACCAAGAGGATGCATTTTTCCACGAAAATTATTTAAATTTTGTAATAAAATGAATTCAGAAAGATTTAAAAGATTTAACAAATTTTAAAAATATTTCAATGATTTCAAATATTTCAAAAGATTATAATGACTTCAAAAGAATGCAAAAGATTTTACAAAGTTTTCAAAGATTTTAAAACATTTCACAAAGATTGCAAAGATTTCGCAAAGAATTCAGAAAGATTTCAAGTATTTATCAAATTTTTAAAAGAATTCAATGATTTCAAAGATTTCAAAAGATTATAATGATTTCAAAATAATTCAACAAACATTTACAAAGTTTTCAAAGATTTAAAAAAATGTCACAAAGATTTCGCAAAGAATTCAGAAAGATTTCAAGGATTTATCAAATTTTTAAAAGACTTCAATGACTTCAAAGATTTCAAAAGATTGCAATGATGTGGAAAGATTTCAAAAAATTTGGCAGTTTTCAAATATTACAAAAATTTCACAAAGATTTAAAAAAATTTGATAAATATTTCAAAGATTTCGAAAAGAATACAAAGATTTCAAAGATTTATCAAATTTTTAAAAAACTTCAATGATTTTTGGTTGAACATTGACCGTTCTTAGATGAAACCTTCACTTTTTGTGAAAAATGACTGTATTTTGTTGAAAATTCATAGAAGAGTAATTTTCTTGGTTAAAAATTATTCTTCTCGGTCGAAAATTCAACAATTTTGCTGAAAATGCATTTTATTGATTAAAGATTCATCTCATTATTCAAAAATTTAACATTCTTGTTGATAATTTGTTGTTTTTCTTGGTAGAAAATTAATTTGTTTGGAAATTTTGATATTTAATTTTTGCTTGAAAATTGATCGTTCTTAGTTGAAAATTAAACTAATTTTCAAAAATTAGACTATTTGGCGAAAATTTCTTTATCTTGTTGAAAATTCGTCATTCTTGGTTAAAAATTAATCTTCTTGGTTGAAAATTCAACCATTTTGCTAAAAATTCATTTTATTGATTGAAGATTCATCCCTTCATTTAAAATTTTAACATTCTTGTTGATATTTTTTTTTGTAGAAAATTAATTTTGTTCGGAAATTTAACTATTTCATTTTTGGTTGAAAACGATAAATCAAGTTCTAAATCAAAAGACTCTTCTTCCTCTTTTTTAGAATTATTTGAAGGCTCATCCAAATCAAGCTCTAAATCTAAATCTATATCTTCTACTTCTTTACTATTTTCATTTTCATTAGCAATAAAATCATTAATATCTTCAATATCTATATCTTCTATTTCATTTATTTTTTCTTCTGTAGCATCAAAATCAAAATCTTCAAGTATTAATTCTTCATCTTCTTCATTTTCAATATTTTCTTTTTCATTTGATATTACATTGTTTTTATTTTTAGAATTAGTTATTTCTTCTAAGTCTTTTTCAAAATCTAAATCTGATATTTCATCGAGTTCTAATTTAGTAGCGTTATCATTTTCAAAGCTTTCGTCAAAAGAGACTTCTTCAAAATCAAAATCCTCTTCATCTGAATTACTTGCTTCAATTTCTTTATCTAATGCTTCAAGATCTTCTAAACTTAAATCGTTTATGTCCTCGACTTCATTTAAATTAGGTTTATCCTTCTTAGTCGTCATAATCTATAATTCGCGCCGAGGTTTTCAGCTTGGTGCGCGGGATGCGATCTGACAGTGCTCGGCCCGATAGCGTGTCTGAATATGGCCAATCAGCGCTTACAAAAAGCTAATTGATTGCAAAGGACGGCTCTCTAGCATGTGCAGGTCTTATTACGGAGAGCCTGTATGAACACTCAGTCTGTAAGCCCCAGCCAACTCGCTAACCGGGCCGGCAACGCCGTCATTTCATCTACCGTCACGCCGCCTGACGCAGCGGTGAATGGGGGCGTCGATGTGATCTCGGCGTTCCCTTTTCCGCGTGACACGATCAAAGGCTGGATCCAGGAAAAAGTCTGGAACCTGACCAATCAATGGATCGACCCCGACAAGGTATACCTGCATCAGTTTTCTCCTGCCAACAGTACCCACACTGGCAGCGCCGTGACCGGGTGGGAACATCGCGGAGTTCCCGAGTCGTCCATGACGCTGACCGATGCCGTGGCCAGTGATTTTTTCTCGGCGGAACGCTACGGCACGGCCGGCAAGGCTCAGGCGCTGGCGCATTTGGAGAGGGAAAGTAGATGCAAGTGAAGTGTGAGATGTGAGGGGTCAGAAAGTATGAGAAGATAGTGTCAGTAAGGAATGTAAGGGGAAGGGAAGGAGAGAAAAGAGATGTAGAGAAAGAAATGTGAGAAAGTAGGAGAAGTGTAGGACGTGAAGAATGTCAGGGTTCGGAATGTAGAGGACGGAGAATCAAGAAAAGTGAAAGAAGTGAGAAAGGGAGGGGTGATAAGGGTGGGAAATTTAAGTGAGGGAATCGTGGAAAGGGAAAGTAGATAATGGAGAAGTAAGGGAAGGGAGGAAAGGAGAAGTATGAGTAGCATGGGACTGAAATTAGGGGTAGCATAGGTTAAAGAAGTAAGAGAAGTGATGGGATTGGATGTGTGGGATGTGAGGGGTTGGTAAGTAGGAGAAGTGAGTGTAAGCTAGAAATGTAAAGAGAGGGAAAGTAGAGGAAGAAGGAGTAAGAAAAGTGAGGGAGTAGAAATCAGGAGCAGTGAAAGATGTGAATGATGTTAGGAGTTGGGATGTAGCGGAGGTGCTACTGCTGGAAACGGGCGGCGTGCGCTTGCAGGAAGCCAACCTGGGCCTGGCTGCCATTGCCGACATTCACGCGGCGATTGTCGACCTGCGCCAGTACCAGCCGGTGATCGGCGTGGTGGCCGGCAGTGTCGGTTGCTTTGGGGGCATGTCCATCGCGGCTGGCTTGTGCAGCTATCTGGTGGTGACTCGCGAAGCACGTCTGGGCTTGAACGGCCCCCAAGTGATCGAGCAGGAGGCTGGCCTGGAGGAATATGACTCCCGCGACCGCCCGTTTATCTGGAGCCTTACCGGCGGCGAGCAGCGCTTCAACAGTGGCTTGGCCGACCGTTATGTGACGGACGATGTGGCGCAGATCCAGCAGACTGTCAGCGCACTGCTGCAGCAGGGCGTGCCCACACAACCGCGCAGCCGGCGCGCTGATTTTTACCTGGCGCGCCTGGCCGAACTGGACGCGAGCGCGCAAATCGAGCCGGCGACTGTTCGCGCGCTGTATCAGGGAGAACGCTCATGAGAGGCTTGCAGTGGTTCGTCACAAATAGTGAAATTTTTAGCCTTTGATGAAGATTTAAAACAAAAAATTTTGATTATAAAATTTTTAAATAAAAAGGACTTCATTTCAACTAAAATCCGTTGCATTTTCAACCAAATAATTAATTAATAATTAATTAATATTAAAGATTATGTTATTATATTATGTAGAAATTTAATTTTGTTGTTGTTGAAAATTCCTCTTTTTGGCTTCAAAATTGAAATTCTTTTTTATAAAATGCAACTGCTTAGTTTAAAATTACCTTTTCTGTTACAAATTAATTTTTTTGTCCTTAAAAGTTCATTTTTTAAACTGTGAATTGAAATATTCTATTTCTGGTCGGAAATTACTTATTTCATGTTAAAAATTTGAATACTAGATAGAAAATAAAATTACTTTTTTGAAAATCAATATTTTTGGTTGAAGATTCATGGTTCTAGTTGAAAATTTATTTTTCTAAACTATAGTGTTGGAAATTGTTTTTCTTTTGTTCAAAATTATGTTTTTAACTAATAGTTTAACTATTTTATTTGAAAATTCAAGTTTCCAAATAATACAGTTATTAATCGATTCCTGGAACAATTTTTAAGGATTTTTTTTAAACAAATTTTTAAGAGAATATTTAACAAGACTTAAAAATAAATTTTAATGTATAAATTAATGTTTGTAGCTTAAAATTGCTCAAAATAAAATATTTTTGGAAATTTATAAATTTTTTGACTCATTTTTTAATTCATAGCATTCATAATGATAGCGTGCATATCTATTTTTTTAAAATCTTTTAACTGTTCTATGTATAAAAGTTAAAATCTTGCAGTTTAACGGCTTTTAAAAAAAAATTTTAATTGAAAAGTGTTAAAAGTTTGCATTTTAAACGCGTAAATTATTGAGCGTTTGAATTAACATTTTTTGAAGCTTTAATTTGAAAAATTTAAGATTCGAAATTATGTATTTCACTTTGAATGTCTTAATTTGCGGTTCAGTTTTTATAACTTTGAGTGAAAAAATTGTTATCTTCAAGATTTCGAATCTTTTAATTTCAATTACCGCGATCAGTTTTTTCTCGTATTCAACTATTTTTCATTTAAAATAAAAATATTTTTGGTCGAAATATCAAATATTACATGTTTCGTTGAAATCTTTTATTTTTTAGTTGAAAATTCAACTATTTGGTTCAAAATTTAATTATTTTGTCGAAAAATCCACTATTTTGTTAAAAAATTATCTTTTGCTCGAAAATTCAACTGTTTTGTAGAAAATTCAACTATTTTATTAAAATTAAAACATTTGTCTTTAGATTAAAAATTCCACTATTTGACTAAAAATTTCGTAGAAAATTAACTTTTTTGTTGAAAATTGATATTTTTGTGTTTAAAATTCAACTGAAATATTTGTTATTTCAAATTTCATTTTTTTTTAAATTCTTCTTAATTTGAAAAATTGAATGTTAAAATGAAAAAAGTCGTATTTTTAGCATGAAAATTCCACTATTTGACTGAAAATTTGATTGAAAATTTTGGCAGAAAATAAACTGTTTTGATAAAAATTTATATTTTTGGTTGAAATTTAGTTTTTTTGTTGCAAATTAGTATTTTTTTCTTTTAAAAACTTCCCAAATTTATTTCGAAATCTTCAAAATGTACGTTTTGTTTGAAAATTTTTGAAATCTTTTAATTTTTAAATTATTAAATCTTTTCTAAGTTTCTAAATATTATGTAAAATGATTCGAATTCTTTCAAAAATTTGGAAAATGTTTACAAAATTAAAAAAATTGCCTCAAAATCTTTGTTATTCTTTGTTGACAATTTTGGACATATTTTTTTATTGTCTTGAAATTTTTCAAAATTTCTAAAAAGCTTCTAAATTTTTTTGTTTGAGATCTACAAAAATCTGAATTTTATTTTAAATTTGTTGAAATCAACAAAACAATTAAAATTTGACAAAAAATGATAACGTTTTAAACCAAATATATGAATTTTCAATCAAATAGTTAAATTTTCTAGCAAAATTTGAATAATAATTTTTATTTAAAAAAAATTAATTTCTAACTAAAGAGAAACTAAATTTCTACAAAATAGTGAAATTTTGAACCAAAAAAATTAATTTTTAACAAATTAGTTCAACATTAAACGATCAGCTCCGCCTCAGGGGGCCATTTGCCTTGGGCAAGGCGAAGGAGCTTGGCGATCGCAGTGCGCGGCAACATATGCCAGCGCACGCTGGGCAGCCGACCATACTCGGCCGCAAAGTCCCGCGCTGCATAGGCAAAATATTGAGCAACCTGCGCCGGCGTCACAGTGGCGACTTGGATATCGCACTCGGCCAGATAATCGAGAAACGCGCGTGCGTAGAGGCGATGGTTCGCTACGACCACCGGGTTGTAATTCTGCGTCGTGAGCAAATTCGAAAGTTCGGCGATCAGTTCGTCGTGTAATTTCAGCATGATTGACTCCTCAGCTGGTCCAGAGACCGCCGAGGTTCGCAATCAAAATAATGCGCAGCAACTTCGTGCCGCACCCCTGGAATCCCGCGCCTACGCCGCGTTCCTTCGCATTACCGCTTCCTCGCGATAAGCGATCTTATGCGCAGCTCGCCATAAGACGGCCCAGGCATCGGCATAGGTGTCGTACACCGCGATCTGTTCAGGCGTCAGCTCGTGGCGGATTTCAAGAGAGAAAAAAATTCCTAAAATTCCAGGGTAAATTTAAATTATTTGTTTAAAAATTAATTTAACGAAAATATTTCAAAACATTTAAAAACATTTCAAATGATTTCCTAAAATTTCGGAAAAGAATGTATAAGATTTCAAAGACAACATTTTTCAATTTTGCAAGATTGCGAAATATTCTAAAAAATTCGAGATACTTAAAAGTTTTGAGAGGAAATAAAAATAATGTT
The DNA here is from genome assembly GCA_011634705.1 of Andricus grossulariae. NCBI lineage: Eukaryota > Metazoa > Arthropoda > Insecta > Hymenoptera > Cynipidae > Andricus > Andricus grossulariae. The sequence continues at coordinate 262,963,125 of JAABKJ010075445.1, forward strand.
ATTTAAAATAAAATGTAGATTTTTGAAGATTTCGAACAAAAAATTTAGAAGCTTTGTCGGAATTTTGAAAGGTTTCAACAGAAAACAAAATTTCTTAAAATTTCAGGGTAAATTTAAATTCTTTTTTTTAAATTAATTTAAAGACAATATTTTAAAGGATTTTAAAAAATTTCAAAATATTTTTTAAAATTTCGTAAGATTGTAGAAGATTTCAAAGACAACATTTTTCAATTTTGCAAGATTGCGAAATTTTCGAAAAAAATTCGAGATGCTTAGAAGATTTGAGAGGATTTTAAAATGTAGTTACTATTGTAGGTATTCCATCATAAACATCAGGAGATCAAAAGTGGAAAGGAGCAGCACTTACTTTAAATAGGAATCCTACCGATAATATAATTAAAGATAAGTGTAGGTAATATGGTTGGTATCAGTATGTAAGACTAGTTAAATCTTCTATTTCACTAATACTGCTTATAACATAAATGTTATCTAAATTAGTAGTACCAGAATTTACGTATAATAAGGCTGAACCTAATAAGATAAAACAAGATGATAATCCTCCTAATAAGAAATAAGTTAACCCACTAGCAGTGGCTGATTCTGAATCTCTATATAAAGTAGACAGTATGTATAAACCATAACTTTGTAACTCTATGGACAAGAAAACAGAAATTAAGTCTGCTGTACTCATTAAAAATACGGCTCCACATAATATAAACACTATTATAAGTGCGTATTCTATAATACGAAACTGTTCTGCTGTTTTGTTTGAAATAGAGTTTTTATTATATGTTAATTTCGTAGTTAACAATTTATAAAAAGATGATTGTTCAATGAAACTTTATGGGGTATCTTTAGATATCGAATAGAACCATTCCATAGCATAAAATTTTAGGTCCGGAAGTTAGGGCATGTTTTGGGATTTTTTTTTATTTTTTATTATCTTGGGGGCTGAAACCGAGGGTGATCCGGAAGAGATAAGTCAATGAAGCTTTTTGGGGTATCTTTTCATATCGAATAGAACCATTCCAAAGCATAAAATTTTAGGTCCGGAAGTTAGGGCATTTTTTCGAATTTTTTTTTTTTTTATCATCTTGGGGGTTGAAAACGAGGGTGATCCGGAAGACATAGGTGCATGGAACTTTTTGCAGTATCTTTAGACATGAAATTGAACCATTCGAAAGCATAAAATTTTTGGTCCGGGAGTTAGGGCATTTTTTGGGAATTTTTTTCGATTTTTTATTATTTTCTGGGTTGAAAACGAGGGTGATCCGGAAGAGATAAGTCAATGAAACTTTATGGGGTATCTTTAGATATCGAATAGAACCATTCCATAGCATAAAATTTTAGGTCCGGAAGTTAGGAGGTGCTTAAATCCACCCAACAGGCTTCCTTCCAATAACGGACCTGGACTTAAACTTGATCAACTTCCATTTATTCGGCTGATTCGCAAAACGGCTTTCAGGCGTGTATTCGAACTTCGAAGATTCAACTTTCCTGCCGATACTCGACTTAAACTGAGAGAAGGACATAATAAATACGTGCCTCTGCCAACCCAAGAACAAATTATTATATCAACGTCCATCGGTGACGTCTTTGCAATATTGGAGAGTCCTAATACTCTTGCTGGAATATACATCTATGTTACTCGTGAAAACCTGACAAGACGGGTGAAAATAAACATGGAAAGTAGCACTATTACCCCACTGACCACAGAAGAAATCGATGATTCTCCAGTTGGTTCTAACTTTCCAATCAGAAAGCATTTTATAATAAAACGCATAGAACTTGTGTAAAGCGCAATCCTTCATGCATTAATAATTCAATAAAAAAAATATAAACCTAATTTTTCTGGTATAGTTGTGCTTCATTACCGGCTTATTAGAAACCAATATACAATATCCCAACCAGTTTTGCAAAAGAAGCCCCTCCCCTTACGTACGTTCAATACATGAATGATCTTTTTAGAAAACTTCATAATATTTATTCTGAAACCACTGAAAGAATTAGCACCGCTAAAGAAAGATTAAAAATATAAGGATCAAAAAACGAACCCTGAGAACTTTAATGTAGGAGATCACGTTTACCGTCTGAATGAACCCTGAAAAACGAAATTCGACAAATATTATACAGGACCGTATATTTTAGAAGAAACGGTCGGTAAGGTCAACGCACAAATACGTCTAGGACCGACAAAGACAAAGATAGTCCATATTGATAAGTTAAAGTTAGCAGCCCTACCATTTAACCCAGAATAAATTTAACTAATAAGTATTTGTATAGTTATGTTGCAAGAAAGGTATACACAAAAATGTATATACTATAGATATTATTAATAATAATTAATACGTAGGCGTAGGGATGTGGCGACCCCATCGCCCGAGAGCTACGGCTCTTGCAGTCAGCCACGTTGCATTGGGCTAACTCCTATTTCCCAGAGATTTCACAAAGATTTCAATTATTTCATAAGGATTTCAAATATTTCGTAAACATTTCGGATAGATTTAAAAAATTTCACAAACAATTATTTTACCGAAATTTCCGTTAAGATTTAAAATTTGCGCAAAGATTTTATTGATTTCCAAAAGATTTCACAAAGATTTCAAAGGTTTAGCAAAGATTTAAGATATATTTAAAATATTTCACAACGATTTTAATGATTTCCTAAAGCTTTCAAAGATGTCAAATATTTCGCAAAGATTCCAAAGATTTCAGAAAGATTTCACAAAGATTTCCACAGCTTTCAGAAAGGTTTCACATCGATTTCACAAAGATTTCAATGATTTCCCAAAGATTTCAATAATTTTACAAATATTACCAAATATTTTAAATATGTCTCAAAGATTTTCAAATATTTCACAAAGATTTCACACGGATTTTAATTATTTCCCAGAGATTTCACAAAGATTTCAATTATTTCATAAGGATTTCAAATATTTCGTAAACATTTCGGATAGATTTTAGGTTCAAAATTACACCATTTTATACAAAATTTTTAAAACGCAACTGTTGGGCTGAAAATTGTTTTTTTTTTTTTATAAAGGATTTGACTATTTTATTAAAAATTTGTCTTTTGTTTGTTAGGAATAAATTTTTCAAATTGAAAATGTAACTATTTCTTTATGGTTGAAAATTGACCTTTTCTGTTGAAAATTCTTGTACTTAGTTGAAAGTTCGTCTTTTTTGCTTGAAAATTCAACAATTTTTTAGAAAATTGAACTATTTCGTTTCAAAATTCGACATTTCGCTAAAAAATGTTTAAGGATTTAACTATTTTGTTGGATTTTTTTTGTTTATAAATAATTTTTAAAATGAAAAATGTAACTTTTCCGTTTATGGTTGAAAATTGATCGTTTTAATTGAAAATTCAACTATTGGGTTGAAGATTCATGCATCTAGTTGAAAATTCATCTATTTAGGTTCAAAATTACACCATTTTATACAAAATTTTTAAAACGCAACTGTTGGGCTGAAAATTGTTTTTTTTTTTTTTTTTTTTTTTCTTTTTTTGTAGAACATTAATAACTTTGCTTGAAAATTCATATTTATTGTTGGAATTTAAGTTTTTTATTAAAAATTAAACTATTATAGTGAATATTTACCTTTCCGGTAGAAAGATAACTTTTTTGTGAAAAATCATATTTTTGGTTAAAAATGAATGTTTTTAACTGAAAATTGCACTATTACATTTTTGGTTAGAAATTCATCCTTTATAAGTTGAAAATTTAACTATTTGTTGGAAAATTCATATTTTTGGTTTTAATTTAATTTTTTGGTTGAAAATTGAACTTCTATAATGAAAATTTAACTTTTTGATATAAAATTACCTTTTTTATTAAAAATTCATATTTTCTGGTTGAAAATTCAACCGAGATGTAGAAAATTTGTGCTTTTGGCTTTAAAATATGACAACATTGTTGAAAAGTGATGAATTTTGTTGCAAATTCTTTTTTTTTTCTTTTTTTGTAGAACATTAATAACTTTGCTTGAAAATTCATATTTATTGTTGGAATTTAAGTTTTTTACCAACTTTACTGAAATCAGTGGAATATTTTGAATTTTTAGATTTGTTTTTTTAACTCATTTACATTGATTTGGCATTCGCCCGGAATTTTTAATAATGTATTCTGAATTCTTAAAAAAAAATTGAATTCATTGAAATTCTATTGATTTTTCAATACCTTCTGAATTATTTTAACTCTCGCTGAATTCTTTTGAATTCATTTGAACTCTTCAAAATTCACTCAATTGGATTACAAATTTTACTTTAGTTTTTTTTAAACTTACTCTGAAGTATTTCAAAATCACGTTGAATTATTATGCATATTATCGAATTTCCTTGAATCCTTCTGAAATTGCTCCTATTTTACTAAAACCAGTGGAAAATTTTGGATTTTTTCAATTTTTAACAAATTCACTTGGAACTTTTATGAATTTCTTCGAATTATTCTCATTTACCTTAAATTCTTATAAATTCGCACCAACTTTACTGAAATCAGTGGAATATTTTGAATTTTTAGATTTGTTTTTTTAACTCATTTACATTGATTTGGCATCAGTTTGAATACGAGCAAGTGCGTGATACAAAATTCAAAGGCTAGATACTTATGAATGATGTTGCCAAAATTTTATATTGACAATACAAATTCTTCTATTCGCAAATATGTGCATGAGGTAATATTGTTAATTTTATTTCGAAGTACTTTACTGATTATAGATTTTTAGTCATTACGGTTGAGTATTATAAGACATACATTCACATTATTCGACCTCAGGAGTCGAAAAATAAGGTTTTCAAAGAATGTTCAAGTGTGGCAAACATTTTTTCAACAAATATACTCTGTATTTCACCGCTAGTAGAGTAAAATAAAAAATATTGTAACAAATAAATATTTGTGAATTCCATGACAAAATTATATAAGCAAGTATGAACTTCGAGCATTTGAAGTAAGAAGTAAGTCGTGTTTTTATCTGAATGGTATGAAATTCTCCTCACAGTGGTAAAAAAATTAAATTATTCTCCAAATAACGCGCTGACATCAATAAAATAACTTTCAATTAGTTTGATAGTTATGTTATACTAAAAACTTATAATATTACCGAATTTGAAAATTCCCGACAGAAAATGGCCCAAATTATAAAATATCCGAACTAGAAAATTCCTGAATAATAAAATTCCCGAATAATAAAATTACCAAATAATAAAATTCCCGAATTGGAAAATTCACAAAAAATGAAATTACCGAACAGTTTATAATATTACGGAATTTGCGAATTCCCGAGTAATAAAATTCCCGACAGAAAATTGCCAAATTAAAAATTCCGTAATTGGAAAATTCCTGAATAATAAAATTTCCGAATAATAAAATTACCGAATAATAAAATTCCTGAATTATAAAATTCTCAAATTGGAAAATTCCTAAAAAATAAAATTCCCGAACAGTTTCTAATATTACAGAATTTGAAAATTCCCGACAGAAAATGGCCCAAATTATAAAATTCCGGAATTGGAAAATTCCTGAAAAATAAAATTCCCGAACAGCTTATAATATTACCGAATTTGAAAATTCCCGACAGAAAATGGCCCAAATTATAAAATATCCGAACTAGAAAATTCCTGAATTTGGATTATACTTCTTTTGTAATAATGAAAAATTATAATGTTTAAAAATAACTTATTGAAAGACTCAATAGAAACAGCAAAATCGATTTTTCGGTCCTAAGGCTGGTTTCTTCGTTCCACGTAACATATGTTTTCGAAATCGTTGAATCCGAATCTGGTATCAGATTTTTGTTTATTTATTCGTTTGTTCATAAAATTCAGAGAATAAATGTGGATTCTACTTCTTTTGTAATAATACAAAAATATGATTTTGAAAAATAACTTATAATAATATAATATATCAATAATATAATATAATATCTGAATATTAAAATTTAACTATTCCATTTTTGGTAACTTCTTTAGTTGAAATTTAATGTATTTTGTTGAGAAATTATCTTTTTGAATGTAACATTAATGTATAAAATTTTCTTTTATTTATTTAATTGTTTAATTATCCTCTCTAGAGAATGAATTTGGATTATACTTCTTTTGTAATAATGAAAAATTATAATGTTTAAAAATAACTTATTGAAAGACTCAATAGAAATTTCAACCAAGTAGTTGAATTTTCAACCAAAAGGTTACTTTTCAACAAAATTTTTTTATTTTATTCGAAAGGAATAAATTTCTAACTAAAATTATTAATCTTCAACCAAAAAATTAATTTCCAACAAAAGAGTTAAACTTTAAACTAAAAATATTAATTATAACGGAAAAGATGTATTTTCAAACAAGGAAAATTATTTACGCTAAAAAAACGAATTTTCAACAAAATTGTTTTATTTTTAACCAACGAAATTAATTTTTAAATCAAATGATGAATCTTCAACCAAAAAAATAAAGTTGCAACAAAAAAGTTTAACTGTCAACCAAGTAGTTGAATTTGCAACCAAAAGGTTAATTTTCAACAAAATTGTTTTATTTTTAACCGACGAAATTAATTTTTAAATCAAATGATGAATCTTTAACCAAAAAAATAAATTTTTAACAAAAGAGTTCAACTTTCAACCAAGTAGTTGAATTTTCAACCAAAAGGTTACTTTTCAACAAAATTTTTTTATTTTATTCGAAAGGAATAATCAAAACGTTAAAAATTGAATATTTTAAGATTCGAATTTTGGAAAATAGATCATTTAAAATTCAGAGGAATTGAAATAGTATTATTTATAATTAAAAGCGTTCAAAATTAAAAAATTAAAAATTTTTGAATTAGAATCATTTTAAAATCAGAGCAATTAAAATTTGACCATTTGCAATTTAAAACTAAAATGAATCTTTCAAAGTCAAAGCTTCTGACATTCTAGAATTTTAAATTGTTATTAAGTAAATAAATTATAATTTAACATTAAAGCTGATGAGACACATTTTTCTAAAATCATAATGAATTGAATTATTTGGAAAAAAACGCTAAAAATAAATATTAATTTTAAATGGAAAACACTACAAATAAAAAAATTTCTACTGTGAACAAAATTTTAATTACCAAAAATTGTGATATTAACACTTTTTTATACTCAAATCCCTTAAAATTTCCATTATTTTAAGTAAATTTAAATCGTTAAAACAATTAATAACTTTTAAATTGCTAATTATATTTTCAAAAATTCAACCGAAAATAAATGAAGTTTCATTGAATTTCAAGGGATTACGAAAGATTAAAAAAACAAAAAGAGATTTAAAAGAATTTTGTTGTTCCAAAGAATTCAAGATATTTATAGTGTATTTTGGAAAATAAATTAAATTTAAAGGGATTCCTAGCGATTCCAAATTTTGTTGGCGTTTTGAAGCTTTCAAGATATTTATAGTGAATTTTGGAAAATAAATGAAATTTCATTTAATTTCAAGGGATTCTAAAGGGTTACAAAGTATTTAAAAACTGAAAGGAATTTAAAAAAACTTTGTTAGAGTTACAAAGATTTCAAGATATTTATAGTGAATTTCGGAAAATAAATTGAATTGAATTTGGATAGATTCCAAAAGATTTTAAGAGATTAAAAAAATTGAAAGGCATTGAAAACAATTTTGTTTGAGTTCCAAAGAATTCATGTTATTTATAGTGAATTTTGGAAAATAAATGAAGTTTCATTGAATTTCAAGGGATTACGAAAGATTAAAAAAACAAAAAGAGATTTAAAAGAATTTTCTCTAAAGAATCCTCTTCGATATCCCCACTACTGCCACGCTAAGCAAGCCTATATATGCTCTGCCTCTCTCTCTCACTCTCTCTCACTCTCTCTCAATAATTACCTTGTTAGATAAATCCAAACACTGGCAAAAATTTGAGAAGAAGGCATTTTTTGCCGTTGGCTATATAGTAACCAATAAGAAAGGTTTTTGAATTAAAATAACGAATCATGAACCAAAAGAATGCATTTTGAACAAAGTGGTTCCACTCTCAACTAAGTAGTGGAATTTACAACAAAAAAACGTAAAAGTTGATACTTTAACCAAAAAATATTTTAATTTGAATCCAAAAGCAGTTAAATTCAACGAAAAAGACCAATTTTTAACAACATAATTTAAAATTCTTGATAAAAAAAAGATCAGTTATCAACCAAGCAGTTGACTATAAACTTTAAATTTACAAATTAAAGCTTCCTCTAAAGAATCCTCTTCGATATCCCCACTACTGCCACGCTAAGCAAGCCTATATATGCTCTGCCTCTCTCTCTCACGGGAGGGGACTTAGAGGATGGAAAGTAGGGCAGCGGAAGTAGAGGAATTATAAGAGGAAGTATGGGAGGCGAAATTAAGGCACAGCAGGAGTGAAAGTGAAGGTAGTCGCATTAGAGAAGTAGGGAGAAGAAGGAGAAGAAGAATTAAGGGCTGACTAGTGATGGATAGGTAGAAGAGAAGGTTGTAGGATGCGAAAAATGTCGCAGGAGTGAGGAAGGGGAAGTAGAGGATGGAATGTAGGGCAGAGGAAGTAGAGGATGGAAATTAAGGCAGCGGAAGTAGAGGAATCATAAGAGGAAGTGTGGGAGGCGAAATTAGGGCACGTTAGCAGTTGAAGGGAAGGTAGTAGGATAAGAGAAGTAGGCAGAAGGAGCAGAAGAAGAATAAAGGGGAGACTAGAGACGGGTAAGTAGAAGGGAAGGTTGTAGGATGCGGAAAGTGTAGAAGGAGCGACGGGAGGGGACTTAGAGGATGGAAAGTAGGGCAGCGGAAGTAGAGGAATTATAAGAGGAAGTATGGGAGGCGAAATTAAGACAAAAATTTCAACCAAATTGTTGAATTTTCAACCAAAAAGCCGAATTTTCAACAAAATAGTTAAATTTTCAATTTGAAAATATGAATTTTTAACAAAAAAGTTAATTTAAAACCAAAAAAGATTTGATTTTAAAACCAGTTAAGAAAGTTTGAATGCATCCTAAAAGACTTTATTCGAACAAAGTAGTTTATTTTTTAAACAAAAAAGATTTTACAGCCAGGGAGGGGAAAAAGTTTAACCAAATTTGTTGAATTTTCAACCAAAAAGACGAATTTTCAACAAAATTGTTAAAATTTCAATTCGAAAATATGAATTTTTAACAAAAAAGTTCATTTTCAACCAGAAAATATTTTATTTTAAATCCAATTAAGAAAGTTTGAATTCATCCTAAAAGATGTTATTCCAACAAAATAGTTGATTTTTTAAACAAAAAAGATTTTACAGTCAAGAGAGACAAAAATTTCAACCAAATTGTTGAATTTTCAACCAAAAAGCCGAATTTTCAACAAAATAGTTAAATTTTCAATTGACTTAATCATTCAGGACAAAAACTAATGTAAAAAACACGCTGGAATCCGGACAACACTCTATGCTTTGCATTGCAAATTCGGCCCCTCGATGGTCGCAATCAAGTACAAAAAATCGTACGCAAATGCATCAGGTGCTTTTATGCTGATCATATCAAAGCTGAATGATGAAAGGGATAACTTGTAGAAAATATGAACGACTGAAGCTCGCTCGTTTTGTAATATTTGGGTGGAATATTGTGGTCCATTTCTATCAAGGAGAGAACTTATCGCAACAGGTCGCGAGTTAAGGTTTACTTTATGTAGCTAGGCGAAATATACCTAATTTTTATTATTTCGGAAATAGTTCCAATTTTATAGGCGCAAATGGCGGATCAAACGAAATCCAGGAGCCTAAAGAATTTGAAGCTCACAACGAAAAAGTCCGTCAATTCCTAAACGATCAAGAAATCGAATAGGAATTTCTTTCCTCTTTGTCACACCATTCTAGAGGTTATTTGGAACTTGCGTCCCCTTACACTCATTTATCTGATTAAAGAAATTAAGTTTCTAATTAAGATGATAAATTTTCAAACAAAAAAGACAAATTTTCAATGAAATAGTTAAATTTGCACCTAAGACCAACTAGTTGCATTTTCAACTGAAGAAGATAAATTTTCAACCAACATGGAATAGTTTAATTTTTAGTGAAAAAAAAAAATAATTTTGAACAAAAAAAAAACAATTTTCAACGAAATAATTCAATTTTCAACCGAAGAATTCAATTTTTAACTGCAATGATAAATATTTAAAAAAGAAAACTAAATAGTTGAACTTTCTAACCAAAAGATGAATTTTCTACCAAAAAAGACAAGAAGATAGAAAAAATAAATTTTTAACCATACAAGAAAACGGATTTTCAAATAAAGAAATTAATTTTTAACTCAAAATAGAACAGTTAAATTGTTAGTAACAAAATTGATAAAAATAGAGCAGTTAATTTCAAAGTTAAAGAAATTAAGTTTCTAATTAAGATGATAAATTTTCAAACAAAAAAGACAAATTTTCAATGAAATAGTTAAATTTGAAATAGTTAAATTTTCAGTTAAAAATTAATTTCCTTTATAAAAAACAACTTTACAACACTATAGTTAAATTTTCAAAAAACTAATTAAATTTTTTATCAGAATGGAGAATTTTCAACTAAAATGATGAATCTTCAACTGAAATAGTTGAATTTTCATTAAAAAAATTAATTTCCTTTATAAAAACAACTTTACAACACTATAGTTAAATTTTCAACGAAAAATGGAAGAATCACATTTACAATTTCAAAATATAATTTTTTATAACAAAAAAAATAAATAAAAAAAAGTAGTTAAATTTTTAACCCAAAAAGATAAATTTTCAACCAAAAATGGAAAAATTAAGTTTACAATTTCAAAACTTATTTCTTACCGAAAAAAAACAACAATTTTTAAAATTAGTTGAATTTTCAATCAAAGAGATACACTTTCCACTAAAATGATGAATTTTCATCTGAAATAGTTAAATTTTCAGTTAAAAATTAATTTCCTTTATAAAAAACAACTTTACAACACTATAGTTAAATTTTCAAGACAAGATGCGGAAAAAAGAAATGGACAACAATTACTCAGCCAAAAATGGTTTAGAAATTTGTTCTGAATCATTTTTTGATGGAGTGCGTAGTTTCTATTTTGATCG
>JAABKJ010075445.1:262974181-262999832 GCA_011634705.1 Andricus grossulariae
AGAATATATAAAAAAAACCTACACATTTTTTATAAGCTCTTATTATAAAAGTATATTGAGAATAAAATAATAAAATTTTTGAAAAAAGGAAACAAACTGCAACAACATTTTATTTCACAAAAATTTTCGCCTAAATTATATCTACAAATTTGCTTAGAACCACCTTACAACAGGATGCGTATTCTTAGTTTAAATCGTGAAAAATAACATTGAAAATAAACAAATTAAATTTTTTGAAAAGCGACACAAGTTGCAGGAAAATGTTTAATAATAAAATTGTTTTTTATAGGATGCGCACGTTTTCTTAATTATACAAACAATACGAAGTTCGCTATCTCTGCAATCTCTTTAAGCATTAACTAAAAATTATCTTCAGTGTTTATGAGACTTTTTACTTGAGACTTCACATTTTAATGTCCCAGTGTACTTACTTGAATGATTAGGCATGTTTATTCATTAGGGTACTTTTTCTATGATAGGATTTGTTTTTGCAAAATTGAGCCAGGGGCTATGCGAAAGCCCTAAGTGAGGTCTCAATTCCTGTAAAAGAAAAAATTTACTTCCAGGTTTACCCTAATTACAATTTCCATGTTTTAATTACATTCAGTTCTAAATATCGGCACTGTATATTGTTGCTTTTTTTCCAGGCAATCCATCTCGAAGGTATCCTTTATTCTTATCAAAATACTTGTCCGATCGATTCCATTGTAACAGCACTGGTTGTTGGAGCCACTGACAATCCTAGTATTGCTAGCGTCTTTAATGGACACCGGAAGTCGAATCCTACATTAGTCTTAGTTATGTACATAAAAAACAAATGTACCCAACATGCCTACTAAAAGAGAGGAGCGATACTAAATAATGTAATGGCCAAATGGGATAAGACAAAATCTAATAAAATTGCCAAAAATCAAATTTTAGTGAAATGCTGTATGAATGTTTACATGCATATATATATATATATATACATGTGTGTGTGTGTGTGTGTGTGACGTGCCGCCAGAAAAAGGATCCTAGGGTTAAAAAATCGATTTGCAGGTTTTCGATGGTATTGTTAATTCATAAATCGCTCTTTCATATTAAAAAAAATTGATATGTTATCTGCAAAATTGGAATTGTTATCAAGCTGCAAAGTGAGGCGTGAACTGCGTATTTCAACGGGTGCGGACGGCCCGCGAAATTCACTCCGTTCTGTGTCCGTGTGAATCGAGAGCTCGCCTGACTCGCTCAACGCGAAGCGAGAAGATGTAGTCGTAAGTGGAGAGGATGGATTCCGGAGATTGTCCCCACTCTCTGAGTGTCTGACTTCGACCGTTTGTGTAATCGCTTCTACTGAAAAATTTGCCCGTTAACTCTAATGTCCCTTTTCTCGCGACACACACACACACACACACACACACACACACACACACACACACACACAGTTTAATAATATCAAAAAGAAGTTTGAAACAATTATGAATTTGCACACAATATAGTGTCCAGTTTCATGTTATCTTTGAAATGTGGTTGCAACATTATTCTATCTTCGAGGAAAAAACACCGAGCATAACTAAGGATTTTTGAATACGCAGTTGATGATTTCTCATATAGCAGTGGTGGCTTTCACAATGAAACCAACTGGGCAAACTTTCTCACAATGACAGATCAAAAATGCGGTTTTTTCAAATTTTTCGAAAATTTTCTAGGGTCGTGAACTATCCTAAAATTATTTTTGAGTACACAAAAATTGCTTAACATTCGTGAATCAAGGCCGAAAAATACATGCTCTGTATGAGTTTAATGGCGTGAAGATTGTAGAAGAAAGTACTTTAGACTTTCGAGAGCCATACAAAGAGTGGAAGACTTCGGCTGTGGAAGACGCGTATGCAGAATGGACTCCTGAACTTGGTTGAATAGCAAATGAACCTGCAAAGAGTATTCAAATTTTGGAGAAGTGGCAAAACAAAAACTAATCACCCGATAAGTGTGGTTAAACATCGAATCAGACAAGTAAAATCAGAACGACAATGCTTTAAAAAATTAACATAGATTTCAAAGAATTTGAAATGTTTTAGAGTATTTTAAAAGATTTTAAAGAATTTTTAGTAGATTTTAATAATTTGAAGATATTTCAAAGAAATTTAAAGATTTTAGGGTATTTTTCAAAATTCCAAGGGATTTAAAAGAGCTTAAAAAAATGACCAAAGAATTTGAAATATTTTAGAGTATTTGAAAGATTCTAAAGAATTTTTTATGGATTTTAATAATTTCAAGGTATTTCATAGTATTTTATAGTTCGTAGGGTATTTGGAAACCTTCCAAGTAATTTTAAAGTGATTTAAAAAGTTACAAAACATTTTAAAGCATTTTAGATATTTTAGGTTATTCTAAAAGATTCCAAAGAATTTGTAATAGATTTCAATAATTTGAAGGTATTCCAGAGGATTTTTAACATTTTAGGGTATTTTTAAACTTTCCAAGGAATTTAAAAGAGCTTTAAAGTTTTAAAGCACTTTAAAGGATTTCAAATATTTTAGGATATTTAAAAGTAATACAAAGCGATTATAGAAGGCTTACAATAAGCATGCAAGCTTGAATTAACAGCGTTTATAATTGAACAATTTCTAAACGCAAGAATTCTCAGTTTAAAAATGTTTTTGTTTTTTTTCAAATTGCAAGCCTCAATATTTTGAAACAGTTTTGTGAAGAATGGTCCAAATTAAGTTATTAGGAAATGAATAACTTTGTGTTGTAATGGGAGTGTCAAATTTTAATAAAACAATAATATTTCAATAATTTCAAGTTTGAGGTGTTAAGAATTGATGTTCCTAAAGTTTTCGGAACATTCAAATTACGAAATTATTCAATTTTGTTTTAAAATTGATTAATTTACATGAAATCAAAGTACATATCAAAATCTGCCTTGGGTGAAGTCTCGTTTCTCATTTTTTTTAGTTTAATATACAGTCGAAGCTACCAATAATACCGCTACGAATAAGATCGTTTTCCCCCATCCTTGCTCGAGCCTGCCGACACCCTTCACCCACTCTCATGCTGATTTCGAAATTCCAGTTAGCTATATATATATATATAGTATATATGTAAAAATAATATATAATAGCAACAACAAATAATAATAACAAATAACAATAGAAAATCATATAGTTGAAAAAATAATTTTGTATCAAGTTAAAATTTTTAGAAATGTTAAGAAAAATGGTACAGTATTTTGGATTTGTTTAACAGAACACTTATGTAAAATTGAGAAAAAAAAGTCTTTCACGTATATTTTCTCATTTTTCGTTTGTCCAAAGAATGAAATGAATCTTAAAGAAGTACCCCATTAACCAAATACAAAAAAAAAACGTAATTTATGTTTGTTTTTCAAAAAATTCTAACTTTTGCACAAAAAAATAAAAATTTTGTCACGTGTCAAAGTCAAGTAACAGTACTTGTGAAATTACCTTGTGAAATTACCTTGTGAAATTTGTAAAGTTGACTTGTTGACAAGTAGTAAATTTGTTTATAAACTTGTTCATAGAATGAAAAATTATTCTTTTTTTATACAATATCGTAAGAGCATGATTTTTCCAAGTAATTTATAGTTAATTACCTTGAAAATATGTAAAAATATTGATTATGGGTTAAAAAAATTAATGAGAGAAATTGTTAACAAAATATTTCAATTTTTAACCAGAGAGGTGTATCTTTAACCAAGAAAAATAATTTTCTACCAAAAAAAGTCGAATTTTAACAAAATACATGAATTTTCAATCGAGTCATTAAATTTTCAACTAAAAAAGATCAATTTTCGACCAAAAATAAAGTCAAATTTTCAGTAGAAAAAATTAATTAAAAAAAATATATAAATTTAACAAAATAGATGACTTTTCAACTAAAATTATGAATCCTCAATAAAAAAGTTAATTTTTTTACAAAGTAGTTCAATTTTCAAGCAAACAAGTAGTCGAATTTGAAACTCAAAAAGATAATTTTCTGGCAAGAAAATTAATTTTCTACCAAAAACACGAATTTAAAAAAAAATACATGGGTTTTTAATCAATTAGTTGAAATTTATATTAAAAATATTGATTATGGGTTAAAAAAATTAATGAGAGAAATTGTTAACAAAATATTTCAATTTTTAACCAGAGAGGGTTTAATTTTCTACCAAATTGTTGAATCCATAACGGAACCAGAATTATTTAAAATCAACAATTACATTTTTAATCAAAAAGGATGAATTTTCAACAAGAAAATTAGTTTTTAACACAAAAAGACAAATTTTTAATGTAATACATGGATTTTCAACTAGAAAAGATCAATTCCCAACAAAAAAATACATTTTCAACCAAAAATTGAATAGTTATATTGTTAGTTAAAAAAATTAATTCTCAAACAAACAAAACCGAGATTTCAACAAAATAGTTCAACTCGAAAGATAGTTTTAGATAGTAAAGATTAATTTTCTGAAAATGGATTAGTTACATTTTCAATCAAGGAGGTGAATTAAAAAAAAGTAGTTAAATTTTTGACTGAAAAAGATGAATTTTTAACCTAAAAGTTACATTTTTAACTAAAAAGATGGTTTTTTTTCAGTGAGAAGATGAATTTTTTACTAAAAAAAAAACAAGAGTTTTCAACAACAAAAAATATAATTATTTTGAACAAAAATGTTGAATTTTGAAGGTTCAAAGTTCAGGGATTTTGATAAAAAATTATTCTATTTCCTTCACAATTCGTCATTTGGTTGAAATCGAATGTAATCAAGTATAATTAATTATAATTATTATTAATTAATAATTAATATTCTCTATGATTGACAATTATTCTTTTTTTGTTGCACATTCAACCACTGGCTGAAACGTTGAACTCCTTTGTTAAAAATTCATATTTTGCTTTGATGATTTATCATTGTAGTTTGAAAATTAATCTCTTTGGTTGAAAATTTAAATATTTTGTTACGAATTTCTCTTGCGCTGTTGAAAGTTAACATTTCAACTGAAAATTGACATATTCCATTTGTGGATGAAAATTGATTTTTTTGCTGAAAAATTTATCTAAAGAAACAGTTTAAGAAATAAAAAATTAATTTTCAAGCTATGGAGATTTATAGCCTAATAACAGGAAATTTTGAATTTTTCACCCACACTAGAATTCAAAATTTTCTACAACACTCCTTGTTATAGAAATATCATTTTGGTCATGACTAGCCTATGACACAAGGCTCTTGTATAAATGATTTTTCGATTAATTAGGGTATTCTGTAATCTTCTGCACATATTAAGATCAAAAATAAAAATTCATAAGGCCCTGTCCGAAAAAAAGTCGATTCTTATGTTCTAAATATTAAAAACTAAAAAAACATCTAAAAATTTAATTGAAAGGACTTTGTATATAGGATTTTTTTAAAATCAGGGTAGTTTGCAATCTTGATGACACATCAAGAACAAAAAGAAAAAATTCATAAGGCCCTTTTTGAAAAAAATCTATTTTTCTGTTCTAAATATTTAAAACTAAAAAAAAATCTAAAAATTTAGTTGCAAGATCCTCGTATATATGATTTTTCGATTAATTAGAATATTTTGCAATCCTAGGGATATATTAAGACCAAAAACAAAAAATTCATAAGGCCCTTTTTGAAAAGTCGATTTTTCTGTTCAAAATATTTAAAATTTGAAAGAAATCTTCAAATTTATTTACAAGGTTCTTGTATATATGATTTTGCGACCAATTAGGGTATTCTGTAATCTCAAAAAAGTCCATTTTTAACAAAATAATGAAATTTTCAGTTACAAACAAATAATTTTTACTAAAAAAGAAACGAATTTTCAACTAAAATTATGAATCTTTGATAAAAAAATTAACTTTCAAGAAATCAGTTCAAATTTAAGCCAAGGAGTTGAATATTTAGCAAAAACAGATTAATTATTTTTAAAAAAATTGCATTTTAAGCAACAAAAAAAGATGACTTTTCAACCAAGAAGAAAATTTTCTACCAGAAAGACGAATTTTCAAGAAAATACATCAATTTTTAATTAAAAATATCAACTTTAAATCATAAATAGAATATTTACATTTTCAGTTAGAAAATTGATTCCCAACAAAAAAAATCACGAATTTTCTACAAAACAGTTTAATTTTGTACCAATTCGTGGAATTTTCTAACAAATTATTGCATTTTGAAGCCAATAAGGCGAATTTTCAACAAAAAAGTCCATTTTTAACAAAATAATGAAATTTTCAGTTACAAACAAATAATTTTTACTAAAAAAGAAACGAATTCATGAATTTATTGAATTTCATGAATTTCTTGAATTCCCTGAGTTCCATGGACTCCTTGAATATCATAAATTCCATGAATTGCATGAATTACGCGAATCCCGCGAATTCCGTGAATTTCTCGAATTCCGCGAGTTCCTCAAATTCCTTTACTTTTGTGAAATCCGCGAATTCCTCGAATTCCATTTATTTCGTTAATTTCTTGATTTCCATGAATTCCTTGAATTCCATGAATGCCTTGATTTCCATGAATTCCTTGATTTCCATGAATTCGACGAATTCCATGAATTCCTCGAATTCCATGAATTCATTGAATTCCATTAATTCCTTGAATTCCTTGAATTCCATGAATTCATTGAATTCCATTAATTCATTGAATTCCATGAATTCATTGAATTCCATTAATTCATTGAATTCCATGAATTATTTGGAATTCCATGAATTCATTGAATTCCATGAATTAATTGAATTCCATGAATTCATTGAATTCCATGAACTCCTTGAATTACATGAATTCCTTGAATTCAATGAATTCCTATTAATTTGTTAAAAAATTTTGAATACCTAAATTCGAGCTAAGATTATGTTTTGAGATATGAGAACAAGGAAATAAGTATAATGGGTTTGTTTTCAGAGTTATATAAATAAGATAAATTTTCTAAGATTTGTGAGAACGGTCAAAAATATTTTTGAAAATTCGAGTAAGTTCGAAAGATATTTAAAACGTTCAGAAGTTTCAAAGACATTTGGAAATATTTAATAAATTTTCGAAAATCTTTTCAAGCTTCAATAGGTTTTTAAAACTTTTAATATTCCTAGCTACCTTTTAAGCTGATTGTATTTTTTATTTCGAAATGTTAAGAAATTTTTTAATATTACAATAATTGCCCCAAAATCTAAAGAAAATATTTCTTTCGCTTTATACCTTTCAAAATTCTTAAAAGGCTTATTTTTTCGAGGTCTTCAAAAATCTACATTTCGAAACAAAATTTTCATCTCAACATATTTCAAATTATTTTTGAATCTTTTCAAAGCTTCGACACCTTCTAAACTGTCTCTTATACACAAAAAACTTGTAAGAAAGTAGTTCAACTTTCAACTAAATTTCTAACTAAATTTCAATCTAAAATAAAAAACAGTTTAATTTAACTAACAAAAACGAATTTTCAACAAAATACTTAAATTCTTAACTAAAACAGATTAATTTTCAACCAAACAGTTGCATTTTTAATCAAAAAATGTATTCTCTACCAAAAAGGACGAATTTTCAACAAGATAAATTTTTAATCAAATAGTTTAATTTTTAACCAAGAAGATCAATCTTCTACCAGAGAATACGCATTTTCAACAAAATACATACATTTTTAACCAAATAGTTGAATTTTTAACCAATAAAATTCATTTTTTACCAAAAAAGATGAATTTTCAACAAATTACATACGTCTTCAAATATATGTTAGATTATATTTTTTAGTTTCTAAAAACTTTTAACTAAATAGTTGAATATTCAAATTAGAAAAGTTCAATTTTTAAACAAAAATGAAGTAGTTTTATTCTCATTTAAGAAGATTAATTTTCAATACAAAACAAATTTTCTACAATTATTTTTCTGATTGAAAATTGAATTATTCTGGTGAAAATGTAACCATTTTGTTAAAAAAAAATTATTTTATTTAAAAGTTAATTTTTCAAATGAAAATGTAATTATTCTATTTTTGGTTATAAATTTATCTTTTTCAGTTGAATATTCAACTATTTGGTTGACAATTTGTATCTTATGTTGAAAATTTTTCTTTTTTGTAGAAAATTAATCTTTTTGGTTGAAAATTCGTTCCTTTTTTTTCAAATTCTTTTCTCTATCTGAAAATTTGAACATTCCATTTTTAAGCGAAAATAATTCTTTTATAGTTTCAACTATTTGGTGAAAAATTAATGTATTTTGTTAAGAAAAATGAATGAATTTTTAACTATAATGAAGAATCAAGTTTCAGTTGATTAGGATTTATTAATTACAAATTTTATTATTACATTTTAGGTAAGAATTATTAATTTTTATCCAAGAAAAAGAAAAAAACTGTTAAATCAAACCTAAAAATACAAATTTTCAACAGAAGAATTACGTTTTCAACCAACTTTAAACTACAGCACTTGGAACTGCAGCACTTGAAACTAAAGCGCATTAGACTTCAGCTCTTTGAAGTGCAGCATTTCAAACTACAACACTTCAAAGTACACAACCTTAAATCGAACAACTTTAAACTACAGCACTTGTAATGAAGCACTTCATACTAAAGCATATTAGACTTCAGGTCTTTGAATTACAGTATTTAAATTGGCAGAATATCAATTTATATTGCTTGAAACTGCAGCAGTTCTAAATACAGTACTTTAAGCTGCAGCACTTCACACTGCAGCACTTGAGATGGCAGCACTTCAAAATACAGCACTTGAACTTGCAGAATTTCAAACTACAGAACTTCAAATTGCAGCAATTCAAAGTAAAAAACTTCAAACTACAACACTAGAAATTTCAGAATTTAAAACTATAGCACTTCCAACTGCTGCACCTTAAACTGAAAAAATTCAAACTGCAGACTTTAAATTAAAGCTATTAGGACTGTAGCACTCAAAACTGCAGAACTTTACACTAAAGCACTTGAGACAATTAATATTTTAGGCCAAACAACGCATGATATGGAAAAAAGTCAGTTAAAGAAAAATGTTTCTTTTGGAGAGCCCTACAAGATTATTATAATAACTTTCCAAATTTTTTCGAAAAATCGAAAATTAAAATTTTGATCGCACAAAAAATAATGAAAATTTAAAATTTATTTTTGCGTTCAAACTATACAAGATACAAAAAAAGATGGAAATACAAAAATCCTGCAACCAAAAAAGGTCTACAAATTTATCTTTAATCACTTTTTGATAGGACGCTCGATAATATATTTATCTCCATATATTCAATTTGTTTATTTCCAACGTTATTTTTTTATAATTTGAACTGAAAATGCGCGATCTCGTGTAAAATGGTTCCAAGCAAATTTGTAGACATAATTTAGGCGAAAAATGTTGTTAAATAAAAAGTTATTGCAGCTTGTGTCGTTCCTCCAAAAAATCAATTTTTAATTCTTGATATATTTTTATAGCAAGAGATTATAACAAATTTGTAGATCTTTTTTGGTAGAATAACTGAGGCAATAGTTTGGTTGATAATTAATTTTTTGTTGTTTCATATGCGACTATTTGGTTAATAATTCATCTTTTTGATTCAAAATTCAACGATTTTATTAAAAATTAATCGCTTTTTCTAAAATTTGACTGTTTTGTTGAAAATTCGTCTTTTTGGATGAAAAATTCGCCCCACAATTAAAAATTGATTTTCTTGGTTAGGAAAGTTCTTGGTTGGAAATTCATATCTCTTGCTGTAAACTAATATTTTCTGGTTTAAATGTCAAATAATTTCTAAAAAATTTGACGTTTTGGCTTAAAAACTCTTCCGTTAAAAATTCATCGTTTTGGGTAAAAACCTAATCGTTTTTGGTTGAAAATTCAACTAATTTGTTGAAAATATTTCGATTTGAAATCTTGAGAGTTTCATATTGAATTTAATGAGGTGCCTATTGATTTGTTTTTTTTTAAGAATTTGTTCCCCTATTTTCTCTAAAAAATCGTTGCGTGTTTTATTTAAAGTGATCGTAAAACATAAACACTAACAGAATAAAATAAAATTCATTACTTCGGTGAGTTCCACAATTTTCAAAGCAAATTGCGTATGATATTTTGTAGAAATTGTTGCTGACATTGACTTTCACGATAATTCAAACTATTTCCAGAGAAAAACAAACCTTTTTCAATAAAAATTACTATACTGTTCAATACATATGAATCGTAATATTTAAAATTGAATATTAACTTTTTCTTGTATATTTTACATAGAAACAGTTACTGTAAATCTCTGCCACAAACATTCGAAGCAGTTTCAGTGCAACGAAAATTATTTTCCAGGACGAAGTTTTATATTTACTTATTTAATTTTCTTAAAAAATGAGCAACTGTTGTCTTTGAACACACATAATCAAACATATATCACTTTTTCCAAATACTAACCGATTTTCATGAATATTTTTTTAACTTTCTTGAAATTATATAAATAAACTATTTCTTTTAATTAAAATTGAATCACGCGATGCTTTCATAATTTCAGTTTTTTGAACCGGCCTGCACTGATTTCTTTCTATTGTTATTTTCTTTTTGTTTTTCTTCAGTCGAAAATGATTTTTTTATTGAAAATTAATTTTTTTCATTTAAAATTGATTTATTTTGTTTTTTGTCGAAAATGTTAAATTTAAATGATTCAAATTTAAATTGATCTTTTTGGTTGGAAATTAATTTTTGTTGTTGCAAATTTAACTATTGGGTTGAAAATTCCTTTAGAAATTCACCATTTTTTTTTAAAGTCATGTATATCGATAAAAATTAATCTTTTTGGTTAAAAATGCATTGCTTTAATTGAAAATTATTTTTTTATTACAAATTGATTTTTTTAATTTAAAATTGATTTATTTAATTTTTTGTCGAAAATTTATCTTTTTTGATAGACATTTAATCTTTTTGGTTGAAAATTCAACAATTGGGGTAAAAATTAATTTCTTTGCTTCAAACTTTGTCTATTTTGTTAAAAATTCGTTTTTTTGTTTAAAACTAAGTTTCGAACTGAAAATTTAACTATTCCATGTTTGGTTTAACATTTATTTTCTTCAATAAAAATTCAGTTATTGGTGGAAAATTGCATTCAACACTTCAAAATGTTCTTGCAAAGTGGAAACTTCAAAAACTAAATAACTTAACTTCCATAACTTAATAACTAAATTCAGTTTCAAGTTGAACGTTCAAAATTACAGCATAATCATAATGACAATTGAAAACGTCAGAAATCAATAAGCGAAATGTAATCAGAAAAGCTGAAACTTGTATGAATTCGAAATTTCAAAACCCTAAACGGAATTGAAAACAGAGTTGGTTTTAAAGTTTTTATTTTAAAAGAAGGTCATGATAAAGTACTAATATGGAGAAAGTTCTGCGAAATATGTTGTAAACCTCATTTATTTATGGTGAGAATATTTTTATTTCATTTCACTAAGATATTGTTTATAACATGAAGTTCAATTAAGAATAACGCTTTATATATTTTACAGCCTTTGCTGCTACTTTAACTTTGTTCACAGCCATTTTGAATAATGTTAATGTTTTGTATTCTTATGAAAACTAAATTAGAATATGCGGTAAAATTAATATTTCAAAATTTTGTGATTAGATCATGGGATTTGATATAATATAATCTTGAATTGATATGATAATAATGATTTGAAATATTTTAGTCTATTTTAAAAGGTTCCAAGAAGTTTTTAATAGATTTCAATAATTTAAAGTTATTTAAGATGTTTTGAAAGATTTTAGAGTATTTTAAAGAATGCAAGGAATTTATTGTATATTTTAATCATTATAAGGGATTTCAAAGTATTTTAACGATTTTAGGATTTTCAAAAAAAAAACAAGAATCCGAGGAATTTTCAAGAGCTTTAAAAAGTGTGAAAGGATTTGAAATATTTTAAGTTATTTTAAATGATTCCAGGAAATTTTAAATATATTTGAATAATGTAAAGGGATATCTTTTGTAGATTTTTATCATTTCAAGAAATTCCAAAGCATTGTAAAGATTTTAAGGTATTTAAAAGAAATCCAAGGAATTTTCAAGAGCTTTAAAAAGTTGCAATGGTTTTGAAATATTTTAGGGTATTTTAAGAGAATCCAAGGAGTTTTTTTTAGATTTTAATCATTTCAAGGGATTCCAATTTTGGATTTTGCCTTACTATCGTTTTCTATCAATTTTTGAAAAATTGTTGAATTTTAATAAATTATGGATTTTTTCAGCAAAAATATTCTCAAAAACCTCACTGTCTCCAATTTTAAAAGTAAATTTTTCTTTCTCAAGTCCCCAAAACAATTTGATTAAAAACTTTTTTTAAATTGAAAACAGTAGAATGGTAGAGAATTTTTGCCCCGGAAAAAACTATGTTTCATTAGAATCAACTACTTTTTTTTGGTAAGAAGCGATGCGAAAGGAATCCCATTGCAAAAAATATTGTTTAAATAATTATTTTTCCTAATTTTCAAAACTTTTTTTATAAATTTTTATTATTTTTTTTTTATTTCACGATTTTTAGTCTCAAGCTTCCTCTCTGTTCCTCAACTTCTTTTCACTTATTTACCCCCTCCTTACATCCTAGACTCCTCCATATTTACCCTCACTTTCCCTAATTTTTCCTACTTCTGCTCCTCACAATTACCCTAACTACCCTTGCTTCTCATTTGCCCTCTACCCCCGAATAGTTTCATTTATTGCTAAAAACGATCAATTCTTAACCAAAAACGGAATAGTTGAATTTTCCAATAAAAAATTATTGTAAAAAAAAATTTCAACAAAATAGATAAATCCAAAAAGGTGAGTTCTCAACAAAAAATGAAATAGTTTTATTTATTTTTTTAATAATTTTATTTTATCTCTTTTCAATAAAAAAATTTAACTTTTGGATAAAAAACAGTTGAATTTCCTAGCAAATAGTAAAATTTTAAATCCTGAAATACGAATTTTTCAGAAAGCAGTGAAATTCTCAACCAAGAAAGATTTTTTTAATCCAAAATGACGATTTTTCATCGAAGAACTTGAATTTTCGACCAAAAAAGTCACTTCAACAAAATAGTTGAATTTTCTACAAAGCAATTAAATTTGCAACAAAATAGTCCAATTTTTAACCAAATATTTGAATTTTCAATCTACAAAGATGACTTTTCAACCCGACAATTTCAATTTTTTACAAAAAATTTATTTTTCAACCAATGAAGATCAATTTTCGACGAAAAGAAAAGAATACATTAATTTCAAGTTCAAGAAATAAGTCTTTTGAAAAGTTAAATAAATTTTATACGAAATAGTTGAATTTTCAACAAAATAAATGAATTTTCTACAAAAACGATTAAATGTATATAAAAAAAAAACTTTCAAGCAAATAACATGAATTTCACCTACAATGTTAAGATTTTTAATCAAAACTAGAATAGTTACATTTTCGTTAAAAGTAATTAATTTTCTTAATCCAGAAAAAAAAGCATTTTCTAACAATATTGGTTAAATTTTAAACTTCAAAAATAAAGTTGCAATAAAAGAGATGAAGTTTTAACCGAAAATATAATTATTTTTACCAAAAAAGAACAAATTTTGAAGAAAGTAGATGAATTTTTGTTTAGTAAGTTAAGTTTTTATCTAAAAAATATGAAATTGGAACTTGAAATGGAATATGTCAATTTCAAGTTGAAATTTTAATTTTCGAACCAAAAATAATTTTCTTCTCGAATATTGAAATTCGCAAGCTAAGAAATGAATCTTGAACTTCCAGAAAGACGAAATTTCTTCCTAAATAGATCAATTTTTTTTGAATACATGAAATTTCTACCATATAGTTTAATTTTTAACTGGCAAAGGAAAAATTTTCAACCAAAAATGGAATGGTTAAATTTTCAGTGTAAAAAATTAATTTTCAGCCGAAAATGAAACAAATTTTCAACAAAATAATTCAATTTTCAAACAAAGAGATGAATCTTTCACCAACAAAATTAATTTTTCACCAAAATATGACTTTGCAATAAAAAAGTTGCACTTTCAACAAAATAATTAAATTTTCAACTAAAAAGTAGAATTTTTAACTAAACAAGAATAATTCCGAACCAAAAGTATAATGGTGGACTTTTCTACAAAAAAAAATTTAAGTTTTAAACAAGAATAGTTGAATTTTCTGATTGGAATCTAATCATTCAGTTCAAATTTAAGCACAAAACGGGAAAAAAGGGGAAGTTTCTTGATAACATGGAAAAATGAAGAATTCTTTAAAAAAGGGGCAAAAAAATGATAGATATCCCCGAATCCAACACAAAGCTGCTGACAATCAAGCAGCATATTGTTGACAAAACACGGCTGTTATCTGGCGCAAGAAGGAGAATACAGAAGAACACCCTGTTTCTGTCAAAAATTCACCCTAGCCCAATGAGGTGGAGGCTTTTTGGAAAGAGGTATACAAGATCCCAAAAACACTAAATTTATAAGAAGATACTGACAATATCATCTGCTTCCAGGAATTTTGTGACAACCTTATAAAATCTGAGGAGAAATGTCCATCGATCACTACCGAAGAGGTAAAAAGAGCACTTAGAGGCACGAAGAACTTCTCTGGTGCTGGACCAGATTGTTTATTCACCTCATATTTGAAGTCGAAGATGCCCATTCCGCAGTGGCTGGTGTTAGGACGCACTATACTTCTACCGAAAAAAGGCAACTTGTCCAATCCATAGAATAACAGGCCAATAACTTGTTTTAACACACTGTATACGATCCTTACAGCTGTCCGAAACAACACGATTGTTCGGCGAATTGAGCCTGTGTGGCGTGAGATCTATGAACAAAAATTCAAAATGGTAGATCCAATATGGCAGACGAGTTTTGAAAAAATTAATAAATTTTCATAAGACTTGGTATTTGGGTGTTTTGGGGTCTCTGATAACAAATCTGAAGTCAGTTTTTGAAAATTCAAAATGGCGGATCCAATATGGCGGACCAGATCAAAAAAATAACGCATTTTTATGAAACTTGTCATCTCTGAGTTTTTGGGGTCTCTGATAATGAATCTGAAGTCAGATTTTGAAAATTCAAAATGGTGGATCCGATATGGCGAACGAGTTTTCAAAAAATTAATGGATCTTCATGAAACTTGGCATCTAGGCGTATTTGGGGCCTCTGCTAACGAATCTGAAATAAGATTTGAAAAAATTGGAAATGCCGGATCCAATATGGCAGATAAGTTTTCAAAAAATTAATTGATTTTCATGAAACTTGGCACCTTGGGGTTTTTGGGGCCTTTGCTAACGAATCTGAATTTATATTTGAAAAAATTTGAAATGCCGGATCCAATATGGCAGATGAGTTTTCAAAAAATATTTGTTAACAGAGTAGTTCAACTTTCTACCTATTAATTAAATTTTAAACAACAACAAAAAATATTTTCAATCAAGAAAATTAATTTTCTTCCATAAAAGACGAATTTTTAGCAAGATACATGAATTTTCAACAAAAAAAGATAATTTGTAAGCAAATGATTCAATTTAAATAGTTTGAGTTTCAAATAAAAAAGATGAATTTTCCACAAAAAATAGAACAGTTACATTTTAAATTCAAAATATTAATTTTTTACCACAATAAACGAATTTTTCATAAAATAGTTGAATTTTCATCCAAAGAGATGAAGTTCCAAATAAAATTATGCATCTACAAACAAAAAATAATTTTTTAACTAAGTAGTTCAACTTTCAACCTATTAATTAAATTTTCAACAACAGAAAAATATATTTTCAACCAAGAAAATTAGTCTTCTACCATAAAAGACGAATTTTTAGCAAGACACATGAATTTTCTACGAAAAAAAGTTAATCGTTAAGCAAATGGTTGAATTTTCTACCGGAGTATAGTTGAATTCAAAGTTTTTAAATAATCATAATTTCAAATGGAAATATTGAATTTTCCACAATATAGTGATATTTGTATCCCACAAGATAAATTATCAAACAAAGAGAATGTGTTTTTCTCCGAAAAGAAGAATTTTCTAAGAAAAAATATGAATTTTTAATAAAAAAACTGATTTTCAACACAAAACGATGCATTTTCAACAAAAAATATTTATTGGCTCTTAGTTAAAGAAAAGTTTCTCTGATTAAAAAAAAATGAAGACTTATTAACACAAAAGCAAGAATTAAAAAATATATAGTTTGATTTTCAAGAAATGCAATTCTTTTTCAGAAAAAGAAGAATCTTTTAACCCAACATTTCTAATTCTCGACAAAAAAAATCGATTTAATATTTATTCATTGTTAATAGAAAACTTATTTGATTTTAAATGACATTTTTTTTCTTCCCCAAATTACAAAAATTATTTGTTTGATACTACGAGTCGGTTTGATTGAAAATAAATAATATCTTTATCAGTGGAAAACTAAATAGATTATTATTTTTATTCTCCAAGCCGATAGATCTTTTGACATTTTATGGAAAAATTTTTTCTTCAGAAAATTTTTCCTCAGAAAATTTCCTATCTAATTTTTCAATGTTATTGTTGTTATTGATGCCGATAGTGCTTTTGAGATTTTTGGGAAAAAATTTTTTCTCCAGAAAATTTTTGCTCAGAAAATTTACTATCGAATTTTTTATTGTTATTGTCGTTATTGAAGCCGATAGTGCTTTTAACATTTTTGGGAAAAAAATTTTCTTCAGAAAATTTTACTCAGGAAATTTACTATCGAATTTTTTAATGTTATTGTTGTTATTGAAGCCGATAGTGATTTGACATTTTTGGGAAAAAAATTTTCTTCAGAAAATTATTCCTCAAAAAATTTACTATGGAATTTTATAATGTTATTTTTGTTCTTGAAGCCGATAGTGCTTTTGACATTTTTGGGGAAAAATTTTTTCTTCAGAAAATTTTTCCTCGGGAAATTTATTATAAAATTTTTAAATGTTATTGTTGTTTTTGAAGCCGATCTTCCAATTGAACATTCCATAATTTTAGTCGAACATACATTTCTTTGGTTAAAAATTAATGTTTTTATATTGTAATTTGATTCAGAATTTTAGTTTAAACTTCATCAGTTTGGTGGAAAATTAATTTTTTCAACTGACAAATTTACTATTCCATTTTTGGTTGAAAATTGACCTTTTTTCGTTCAAAATTCAACGATTTGGTTAAAAATTGATCTTTTCAGTTGAAAATTCAACAATTTCGTTAAAAATTTATTTATTTTGTTGAAAAATGCCTTTTTTAAGAAAATTAATGTTTTTGGTTGAAAATTCAACTATTCCAGTTAAAGATTGATCATTTTAGTTAAAAATTAATCTTTTTATTTGAAATTCAACTATTATAATTGAAAATTCATCAGTTGGGTGGAAAATTAATTTTTTTCACTTCAAATTGAAAATTTGTCTTTTTTAGTTGAAAATTTATTTATTTTGTTGAAAAATGCCTTTTGTTGTTAGAAAATTAATTTTTTGCTTTAAAATTCAACTACTCCAGTTACGGATGAAAATTAATCACCTTTTTTGAAAATTCAACTACTTCATTAGACAGTGAAATACTTTATTAAAAATAAATTTTTTTGTTTAAGGATTTTTAATCTTAGTTGAAAATGCATCTCTTCTTTTGAAAATTCAACTATTTTGTTGGTTGAAGATTTATACTATTACTTTTTGATTTATTCCTTTGGTTAAAAATCAAACTATTAAATTGGAAATACGTTTTTTCTGTAATTTAAATTTTTAACGGAAAATTCAACAATTCCATTTTTCCCCAAAAATGTATCTTTTTTGTAGAAACTTGAACTTTTTGATTGCAAATTCATATATTTTGTTATAAACTAAAGTTTATGGTGTATAAAGTCAATCTTATATGTTAAAAATTCATTTTTTTTCGTTGATAATTCATCTTTTTGGTTAAAAATTGAACTATTTATTTAAAAATTCCTTTTTTTTGGT
The DNA here is from genome assembly GCA_011634705.1 of Andricus grossulariae. NCBI lineage: Eukaryota > Metazoa > Arthropoda > Insecta > Hymenoptera > Cynipidae > Andricus > Andricus grossulariae. The sequence continues at coordinate 262,992,075 of JAABKJ010075445.1, forward strand.
TGAAAATTTTTTATTTTTTTTTGTTTCAACTGAAAATGTGACTGTTCCATTTTTTATTAACAAATGCAACTGTTTGGTAGATAAATGTTAAACCAAAAATGATGACTTCAACAAAATAGTTAGATTTTCCAAAAATAATTAGATTAAAAAAAAAAGTTAAATTTTCAGCATACAAAGATGCATTTTCAATCAAATGGTCGAATTTACAAACAAAAAAGAATAAAGGATTTAATCAAATATTTGAATTTTCAAGATAAAAATACAAATTTTTTAGAAGACTTGAATTTTTATTTAAAAAGGTCATTTTCAACCAAGAAAGAAGACTTTTGTACCATGAAGGATGAATTTTCAACAAAGAAGTAAAGTTTTTAAGCTGAAATTCGAATCTTTTAGAAAAAAGTAAACTGACAAATCGGATAAGATTAATTTTTAACAGAAAAGATCATTTTCAATCAAGAAAGATTTATTTTTAACAAGATAGTTGAATTCTCAAACAAAAAGTTGAATTTCCAACAAACATGATCAATTTTCTACTCAAAAAGAAAACTTTTCAACAAAATACATGAATTTTCTACTAAGTAGTTGAACTTTTAACTTATAAATATAAAATTTTTTGGTTGAATTCAGCTGTGTTTGATTTCAAATTGAAATATTTTTTGATAGAAATAATATCAACTGCTATATTTTCCGTCGAGAATTCATCTATTTTGGTTGAAAATTAATGTATTTTGTTAAAAATTCAACTATTTTGGTAGAAAGTTGAACTAGTTGGTTGAAAAATATCCAAATTTTTTCTTGAAAATTCATATTTCTGGTTTGAAAATTCAAATCTTTAGTTGAAAAGTGTTGTTTTTGGTTTGAAAATACATCTCTTTTGGTAAAAAAATCTGTAGAGGTGATTTTGGTAGAAAATTCAACTATTTGGTGAAAAATTGACTTTTTTGTTCGAAAATTAAATCTTATGTTTAAAATTCGTCTTTTTTATTTGAAAATGGTAGAAAATTGGACTATTTGGTTGAAAATTAACTTTTTTGTGGAAAATGAATATTTTCTCGTATGAAAATTCAAGCATTTTGTTGGAAATGTATGTATTCTGTTAAAAGTCGTACTATTTCGGTAGAAAATCACTCTATTTGGTTGAACCGTTTTTGTCAAACGTCCACGATTCGAGACCCCCTAAATCCTAAAAACAGATTTTTACGAATGTGTCTGTCTGTTTGTCTGTCTGTCTGTTTATCCGTATGTTTGTCTGTCTGTTTGTCTGTCTGTCTGTTTATCTGTATGTTTGTCTCTCTGTCTGTTTATCTGTATGTTTGTCTGTCTGTTTGTCTGTTTGTTTGTTTGTCTGTTTGTTTGTCTGTTTGTCTGTCTGTTTGTCTGTCTGTTTGTCTGTTTATCTGTTTATCTGTATGTTTGTCTGTCTGTTTGTCTGTCTTTATGCCTGTCTGTCTGTTTGTCTGTCTGTTTGTCCGTATGTTTGTCTGTCTGTTTATCTGTCTTTCTGTCTATCTGTATTTTTGTCTGTCTATTTGTCTGTCTGTTTTTCTATCTATTTGTCTGTCTGTTTGTCTGTTTATCTGTCCGTTTGTCTGCCTGCGTGTCTATCTGTTTGTCTGTCTATTTGTCTGTCTGTGTATCCGTCTGTTTGTATGTTTTTTTGTCTATCTGTATGTCGTAGATCCCTCTAAAATCCCGAAAAAAGAAATCATCAGCGATTTGGAATCCACAATATACAGCCTTCCACTCGAGACAGCGAATGACATACAGCGTAGGACGGCAAACATCTTACGCCAAGACCAACTTCCCACCTCATACTTGATAAAACAAGAAAAAACATCAATTAAAGAACTCAACCAGAATCATATCATAATATTACCTGCAGACAAAGGTAACACAACAGTAATAATGAACAGAGAGGACTATAACAACAAAATAATGGACTTTCTAACTGACGACACATTTAAAAAACTTAAAAAAGAACCCCCAAAAACAATAGTCAGCAAAACAAAAACCCTCCTAAAAGTCTTTAAATTTGACAGCCAAACACCGATCGTCAGCGCAATAAACACACCAACTCACAACCTAGCACGCTTTCTCGCCAAAGAACTGAATCCTTTCACAGGAAATTCTGTCACGCGCGTCCAAAACTCTTTTGACTTCATCAGAAAGATACAGCAGATCCACATTCAACCCCAAGACATCTTAGGCACCTACTAATACGATGTTTGATGTTATCATTTTTGTGTTCACGAGCAGCCAGGGAAAAGGGTACGTACATCCTTTTAGAGCCCCGCATGCAAGGACAAGGCTGCATACTCTTAATGATCGCCCGGTATCTCAGAGTCACCGATTGAGACACCTCACACAGGTGTTATTTATCTTCCGGCACGGTTGCCACGCCTCCGCTTAGAGGTTCTTTCTTCGGGACCATCCCTGGACAATTGCTCGCGACTTCCTATTAATTATTGTAACTATATTCAGCAGAAACCCTTGGCACAGGGACCCTCCATCCAAAAACCCAAAGACGCGTTCGGTGGGTTTGTCATAGGCATATTGTTATATATTTCAAATTATTGATTAGTTGAGCGCCATATAATTTTCCGAAAAATTAGAAAAATGTGAACTAAAGTTGTTTGGCTAAAGGCCCATGATAAATTTAAAACGTTTTGATTACTACGTAATGAATCCATGCGACTAGCTCATAAGTGGAACACGGAAGAGGGGAGAAGTCAGGAGTGTTTTCTTTCTAGGAGTTTTTATACAAAATTTTTAATTCCTTTAAAATCATACATCATTAAATAAAATGTTATAAATCTTTTTAAATACCCTCTGAAAATGAAAATTTCAAAATAAAAAATCATTTTAAATTTTCCCAAAAAATCTAAGACACTTTTTTATTTTTTTTTTAACTTTTAAAGATCCTTAAAAAGCTTCACAGTTCTATTTCGAAATCTTCAAAAATCTAAATTTAGTTTTCTATTCTGCCAAATATTTTCCAGTTTTAAATTAATTTTGGATCTTCACAAAACTTGAAAATATCTCTTAAACTAACTCAAATTTTTTCCAAATTAATAATTGTTCAATTGTTATTTATGCATCAAAATTCAATAATTTCACTCACATATTCAAAATTTGTTAAATAGAACAATTAAAAAAGTAACGTTCAAAGTTTTAATATAACATTCTTCAATATTAACAATTCAAGGTTTTTTATTTCGAATAATTCAGTTTAAAATTTTTCAGTTTTTAACATTTGATTTATAATTGCTCATATAATATAATAGAATGGAATAAAAGAAAAGAGAATAGAATAGAATATAATAGAATTGAATAGAATAGAATGGAATAAAATAGAATAGAATAGAATAGAATAGAGTATAATAGAATAGAATATAATAGAATATAATAGAGTAGAATAGAATAGAATAAAAGGGAATGGAATGAAATAGAATAGAATAGAAAATAATAGAATAGAATGGAATAGAATACAATAGAATAGAATAGAATAGAATAGAATAGAATAAAATAGAATAAAGAGAGTAAAGTATAATAAAATAGAATGAAAGGAAAGAGAATTGAATAAAAAAGAATAGAATAGAATAAAGTAAAATATAATGGAATGAAATGAAATAAATAAATACAGTAAATTACAACTAAAATAGAATATAATGAAAGAAAAGAGAATGGAATAGAATATAATAGAATAAAAGAAAAGAGGAGAGAATGGAATAGAATGGTATAGAATAGAATAGAATAGAAAAGAAATACTTTTGTATTTCAAACCTTCAAAATTAAAGCTTAAATTGGGTGCAAACTCAGTGGTTTCGTTCTTTTTGAATTGGAATCAGTCAGAATTCGCATTCAGATTAATTGTGACATAATTCTAGATAAAAAATTCAACTATTTTGTTGAAAATTCGTCATTTTGGGTTTGAGTTTTATTTATTTATTTTTTTATAAAACTCTAATCCTCTTAAGTGAAAAATGCAATTTTCTGGTTCTCTATAAATTTGAATCAGTAAGAATGGTACTAATATCAATTCAGCCATTGATAAGAATTGGCAAAAATGTTCACTATTCAAATCTACAGATTTTAAAGTTAATCTATTTTGGTTAAGGATTCAACAACTTTGTTGAAAATTCATTTTTTTTTATTTGAAGATTCATCTTTTTAGTTAAAAATTTATCTCTTTGATTGAAAATGTAACAATTTTGTTTTGCATTTGTCTCTTGGTTCGAAACCTCATCTCTTTCGCTAGAAACTTAATCTTTTTTTGGATAAAAATACAACCATTTGGTTGATAATTGATCTTTTTTGGTTGAAGATTCATAATGGATTCTGGTATTTCAATATCAATGGATTCTTTGGTTAAAAATTTAATTATTTTGTTGAAAATTCTTTTTTCTTGGTTGAAAATTCATGTTTTTGGTTAACAATTGAACCATATTTTTTTTTAATTTGTTTTTTTTTATTAAAAAATAATTTACCTTATATTCCATCCATTTTAAGTTGAAAACGTGTCTTTTTTACTAGAAAATTAACCTTCTAGGTTGAAAATTGATTTCTCTGATTAAAAATTGAACTATTTTCTTGCAAATTTATTTTTATTGAAGATTCATCATTATAGTTGAAAATTCATTTCTTTCGTTAAAAATTTAACCATATTTTAAAATAATATTTTTTTTTTATGGTTAAAAAATAATTTATTTTATATTCCATCCATTTTGGGTTTAAAATTTGTCTTTTTTAGTAGAAAATTAATCTTCTTGGTTGAAAATGCATTTCTTTGGTTAAAAATTAAACCATATTTTTTGAAAATTTGTTTTTTATGGTTGAAAAATAATTTATCTTATATTCCATCCATTTTATCAGAACATCATATTAATTTTCTGCTCAAGAAGAATTTTCAACAACATACGTGAATTTTCCACAAAACAGTGGCATTTTCCATCCGACACTATGAATTTTGAACAAAAAAGGTAATTTTCTACCAAGTTGTTAATTTTTCATATAAAAAGTTTAATTTTTGAACATATAGTTGATTTTTCTACCAAAATAGTTGAATTTTCACCAAAAAGATGAATTCTCGACTAAATAGTTCAATCTTCAAAAAGAAAAGATCATTTTTCAATTGAAAATGTAAATTTTGAACCAATAATGGAATAGTTATATTTTCAGCTTAAAAAAAAACTGATTAAACTTTCTACTCTGAAGATGAATTTTCAACTAAAATGATGAATCTTCAACAATTCAACAGAATGCATGAATTTTCAAATAAAAAAGATAAATTTCAACCCAACAGTTGAATTTTTAACTAAAACAGATGAATTTTCAACTACAAATGTAATAGTTTAATATCCCGTTTGAAAAAAGGGTAATTTGCAACCGAAAAAGAAACATGAACAATTTTACATTTCAACTTTTTTATTGTTATATTATTTTGATGCAGCATGAAATTTTTTTTTAATACTATTTTTCACGATTGAAATAAAAAATATGCGTTTCATCAAAAAAATGGCCCGAAGTAAATTTGTAGTTCTTTTGGAGATGAACAATTTTACATTTCAACTTTTTTATTTTTATATAATTTTGCTGCAGAATGGAATTTGTTATTTTTGATACTATTTTTCACGATTAAAATAAAAAATATGCGTTTCATAAAAAAAATTGCCCGAAGTAAATTTTTAGACCTTTTTGAGATAAAAGATTTTACTTTTCAAAATCTTTTTCGTTTCTTATATAATTTTGCTGCAAAACGAAATTTTTTATTTTTAATGCTATTTTTCACGATTGAAATAAAAAATATGCGTTTCATCAAAAAAATGGCCCGAAGTAAATTTGTAATTCTTTTGGAGATGAACAATTTTACATTTCAACTTTTTTATTCTTATGTAATTTCGCTGCAGAATGGAATTTTATATTTCTAATACTCAAAACGAACTGCACGTACGCCAAAACTATGTCAAAGATATTTATTATAATAATAATTGTGTGAAATAATTTCAATTTTCATAATGGTTATTAAATAAAAGACATAAAATATTCTTTAAACTTCAAAGGGATATTTCAAAAGTGTATATAGCACACTTTAACGCAAAAAATTCTTTTGCATTAAATAATGTATAGGTTCCATATTCAATTCAATATAAAACGATTGAGATTCCAACTCGAATTATATCAAATTCTCAAATAAATATTTGAATTTTCGACGAAAAAATTAATTTCCTGCCAAAAGAGAAGAATTTTAAAGCTAAAAAGTCGAATGTTTTGAAAAACAGTTAATTTTCCAACCACGAAAGATAAATTTTTAATCAAGAACTTTTTTACCAGAAAAATTGAATTTTCAATCCAAAAGGACGAACTTTCTATTAAAAAAGATATATTTTCAACAAAAGAGTGAATTTTTTTATAAAAAAGATGACTTTCAAATAAATTAGTTTAATTTCGATCTACGAAGAAGAATGAAAAATTTAACTTTTCCATGTTTGGTTGAAATTTTATCCGGTATGTTGTATAAGTTAAAAATGCAACTATTTAGTAGAAAATTCATGTATTTTTTTGTAAAGTCATCTTTTTGGGTAAAAAATTAATATTGTTTTTTGAAAATTCAACTATTCTGTAGAAATTTAATATATTTTGTTAAAAAATCGTCTTTTTGGGTAAAAAATTATTCTTGTTTGTTGAAAATTCAACTATTTTGTAGAAAAATATTATATATTTTGTTAAAAAATCGTTTTTTTTTTGTGTAGAAAATTATTCTTGTTTGTTGAAAGTTCAATTTTTCGTTTGAAAATTCAATTATCTTATTAAAAATACATCTTTCTTGGTTAAAAATGAATTTCTTGTTAAAAATTCATCTTTTCCAATTTAAAAGTTTTCTAACAAATTTGTCTGTTTCCTAAAAAATTCGAGCCTTTAGCTTAAAAACTTTTTTCTTTTGTAGAAAATTCATCTTTCATGGTAGAAAAGTCATCTTTCTTGGTTGAAAATGAACCTTTTTTGGTTTGAAAATTCAACTATTTTACAGAAAATTCATATTCTGGCTTAAACATTCAACATTTTATTAGAAATTTATTTATTTTTTTTTCGGTTCAAGATTCAACAATTTCCTTAAAAACTTACCTTTTCTGCTTCAAAATTGAATAATTCAAATACAAATTTTTCTTCCGTCACTGGAAAGTTTCTTTTTGGTTGAAAATTCAACTATTTTGTAAGAATTTTTTTTTTCGGTTGAAGATTCAACGGTTTTCTTAAAAACTCATCCTTTTTGCTTCAAAATTGAATAATTTAAATACGATTTTTTTTCCTTCACTGGAAACTTTCTTTTTGGTTGAAAATTCAACTATTTTGCTGAAAATTCAACTATTCTGTTGAAAATTGACTTTTTCTTCAACATCCACGTTTTTGGTTTGAAAATTGAATTATTTTATAAAAAATTCATATTTTTGGTTCAAAAATTCCACATTTTGTTACAATTTTTTTTTTTTTGATTGAAGATTCAACTGTTTTCTTGAAAACTCATCCTTGGGTAAACCTGCTCCCAATGGAGTTCACACAGGTCACGCAGCAAACCGAGACCGGCCAGCAATCCGGCAAATGAATCACGTTGATACAGGGCCCAGACCAACCAGACGGCGACGCGTAGATCCTTGGAGTGATCACGCAGCAAATGCTCGCTGATTTCGCTGACCCTCTGCCAATCCGGCTGGCCCGCAACATGGATAGACTGGGCTTTGCCAAGCTCGGCCTCCAGCGCTT
>JAABKJ010075445.1:262999842-263053558 GCA_011634705.1 Andricus grossulariae
GGACTTAACGCCATTGTCGAAACGCCCTTGAACTTCCATTCAAAACTCATCGAAGTGAGTGAACCTTAGCCACGACAAAAACAATCAGCAAGTAACGGAACGGAACTTAAGAAACGTCCTACACACCCAACAAATAAAGGAATGCGCAACTATTTGCGCACCTCTTCATCGGAAAAAACCACGCTTTATCTCCGACAGCCGCGCATTTACAACTTATAGGGCATGAGCAACTAAGTGCGCGCAGGCGTGAAACTAATAGCGCTGAAATCCACCTACCGCTCGACAATAAGTCCAATTCTGGAATGTTATAATTCGGGAAATTCATTATACGGGAATTTTCCAATTCGAAAATTTTATTATTCGGGAATTTTATTATTCAAGAATTTTTCTATTCGAGAATTTTATTATTCGGGGAAGTTATAATTCAAGAAATGTATTATTCGGGAATTTTTCAAATCGGGAATTTGGCAGTGTCGAAAATTTTATTTTTCGGGAATTTTATAATTCGGAAATTTTCCAATTCGGGAATTTTATGATTCGAAAATTTTATTATTCGGGAATTTTATTATTCAGGAATTTTCCGATTCGAGAATTTTATTACTCGGGGAAGTTATAATTCAAGAAATGTATTATTCGGGAATTTTTCAAATCGGGAATTTGGCAGTGTCGGAAATTTTATTTTTCGGGAATTTTATAATTCGGAAATTTTCCAATTCGGGAATTTTATTATTCGAAAATTTTATTATTCGGGAATTTTATTATTCAGGAATTTTCCGATTCGACAATTTTATTATTCGAGGAAGTTATAATTCAAGAAATGTACTCCTTAATAAAAATGACACTACGTCATGTTTAGTTAAAAATTTATCCTTTTTAGCTTAAAAATTCAACTATTTAGTTGAAAATTCATCTTTTTGGTTTGATAATTTATCTCTTTCCGTAGAAATTTAATCTTTTTTGGTTAAAAATGCAGCTGTCCGGTTAACAATTGATCTGTTTCATTTGAAAATTAACTTTTTTGTTGAAAATTCACATTTTCGAGTTAAAAACTAAACTGTTTTGTAAAAAATTCTTATTTCCCGCTGGAAAATTAAAAAATTTGGTAGAAAATTTAACTATTTGGTTGACAATTGATATATTTTGTTGAAAATTCGTCTGTTTTTGAAGAAAATCGATTTTTTTTGGTTGAAAATCAAAATGTTTAGTTGAAAATAATCTGTTTTAGACGAGGATTCAAGTATTTTGTTTAAAATTTGTCTTTTCTGGTTATATTCGACTGTTTTGTTTTATTTTAAATTAAAATGTTTTTTTTTTTTGGTTAAATATCAATTATTACATTTTTCGTTGAAAATTCTAAAGGGTACCTTCGAATTCAATCTCATCTACAAGAGAGATGACGAAAACCTGCAGGGTTACGTCGATGCTGCCTGGGCAAACTGCATCATTGATAGGAGGTCTTACACCAGCATGGTTTTCATTCTTTCTGGAGGTGCCATCTCTTGGGAATCCTGAAAACAACGGACAGTTGCTCTTTTTTTCGACCGAGGTCAAATATATAGACCTCTTCCACGCAGCCAAACAGGTCATTTATCTTATCGGATTTCTGAAGGAATTGGGATTTTCACAGCTTTCCAACGCAAAGACCTTTAATGACACTTAGGGTGTTGGAAAATTGGCAGCAAACCCAGTTTTCTACTCGAGGTGTAAACATATCGACATCAGACACCATTTCATTCGTGATGTGTTGAATAGTCGACCAATAAAGCAGTCATATATGTCAAATGAAAATATAATAGCCGACATTCTCACGAAACCATTTCAGGATCTAAACACAATTTTTGTACAAAAGGGCTCGGCCTTATTTCAATAACCAATTTACTAGGCACATAATAAAATTCTCGAATAAAAAATTCCCGAATTGGAAAATTCCCGAAAAATAAAATTCTCGAAGTACAATTTTCCCGAATAATAAAATTCTTGGATTGGAAAATTCCTGAATAATAAAATTCTCGAATAACAAATTTTCCGAATAATAAAATTCTCAAACTACAACATTCTCGAATAATAAAATTCCCGAATTGTAAAATTCCTGAAAAGCCCGGTTTGGAAAATTCCCGAATAATAAAATTCTCGAATTACAAAACTCCCGAATAATAAAATTCTCGAATTACAAAATTCCCGAATAATAAAATACTCGAACTACAAAATTCACGAATAATAAAATTCTCGAATTACAAATTTCCCGAATAATAAAATACCCGTATAATGAAATTTCCGAATAATAAAATTCTCGAACTACAAAATTCACGAATAATAAAATTCCCGAATAATAAAATTCTCGAACTACAAAATTCCCGAATAATAAAATTTCCTAATAATAAAATTCCGGAATTGGAAAATTCTCGAATAATAAAATTCTTTTATTTACTTGAAACCTTTCGAAACCCTTAAACAGCTTTTTTTCGACATCTTCAAAAATCCACATTTTGTTTTTGCATTTCTAGAAATCGTTTCTAGTTTTAAATTATTCTACATAATTGAAAAAAAATTCTTTAATATCTTTTCAACTGATTCGAATTGTTTATTAAATTAAAAAAAAATTGCTTGAGGATCTTCAGATTCTTTTCCGGTAATTTTCGAAATCTTTTGAAATTTTTTGAAATCTTGTTCCATTTTTTTCTTAAAATTAATTTATCACAATGAAAAATCATTTAAATTTTGCCAGGAATCTTAAGATAATTTGGTTATTCTCTTAAAAGCTTTTAATATTCCTAAAACCTCCTTTTTTTAAAATTTTCATAATCTACATTTCGTTTAAAATTTTTTGAAATCATTTTAAATTCTTTGAAATCTTTTCTTTATTATTTTTTAACCTTTTCAAAACTTCTTTATATTTCTCGAATGAAGTCGATTTTTTTTTAAATTTGTTAATCGTGCAAAAAATCTTCTAACAAAATATCAAATCTTTCGATGCATTTTTGAATTCTGTGAAATTTTTAAAGCTCTCGAAAATTCCTTGAAAATTTTTTTAATACCTTAAAATATTTCAAGTGTATTTTGAAATCCCTTCAAATTATTGAAATCCAGTGAAAAATTCAAGGAATTTCATTAAATATCTCAAAATCTTTAAATTACTTTAAAATCTTTGTAAAACCTTGGATGATTTTAAAATATCCTAAAACATTTCAAATCTTTTGAAATCTTTTAAAATTACTCAAAGATTTTTTTGGAGCTCTTGAAAACTTCTTAAAATTTTTAAAAAATACTCTAAAGTATTTAAAATCTTTTTAAATCCCTTCAAATTATTGAACTATATTGCAAATTTCAAGGAATTACTTAAATATCCCAAAACCTTCAACATTCTTTAAAATCTTTGTAAATACTTGAAATGTGTGAAAATCTCTTCAGATCTTTGAAATATTTTTAAATCACATCGTTTTCCTTCACTTTCTCCTGTTAACCCTCCCTTCACTTCCCCTCCCATTCAGTAATTTTATAAACTGTCGGGAATTTTATTATTCGGGAATTTTCCAATTCGGTAATATCATAAAATGTTCGGGAATTTTATGATTCGGTAATTTTATTATTCGAGAATTTTATTATTCGGTACTTTTCCTATTCGAGAATTTCAAAATTCTGGAATTTTATTATTCCGGAATTTTATTATTCGGGAATTTTCCAATTCGAGATTTTTATTTACCGGAAATTTTATTATTCGGGAATTTTCCAATTTCGGAATTTTACAGTGTCGGAAATTCCCGAATTGGAAAATTCCCGAATAATAAAATTGCCGAAAAATAAAAATCCCGAATTTTAAAATTCCCGAATAATAAAATTGCCGAAAAACAAAAATCCCGCATTTTAAAATTCCCGGAAATGGAAAATTCCCGAATTAAGAAATTCCCAAACTGAAAAATTCCTAAATAATAAAATTTCCGAATCATAAAATTCCTGAATTATAAAATTCCAGAATTGGAAAATTCCCGAACATTTGGTAATATTACTGAATAGGAAAAAAAAACATGTGAATTTTCTACTAAATATTTTAATTTTCTGCTAAATGTATGATTTTTTAACCAAAAAGATTAATTTTCTAACAAAAAAAAAAACTAATTTCCAACAAAATACATCGACTTTGAATCAAATAGTTTCAACCAAGAAGATTGATTTTCTACCAAAAAATTGTGAACCAAAAAGTTGAATTTTATAACTAAAAAGGAACAATTTTTAACCAAAAATGCAATAGTTCAATCTTTCTCACAACAAATTATTGAAAAAAAAAAATTTTCTAACAAAACAGTTGAATTTTCAACCAAGAATATATTTCTATGAAAAGGAGAAATTTTCAATAAATTAGTTTAATTTTCAACATAACAGTTAAATTTTTAGAATGAAAAAGGTCAATTTTTAATTAAAAATGCAATAGTTAAAACTTTGTTACAAAAAGTTAATTAAAAAAAAAACGAATAAAAAAAACATGTGAATTTTCTACTAAATATTTTAATTTTCTGCTAAATGTATGATTTTTTAACCAAAAAGATTAATTGTAATTTTCTACAATAATTTACATAAAATTAAAACTTTTTTAATGACCTCAAACACCCCAATTTAAAAAATGTTAAGTTCTGTACTTTATTGTTACTTTTTTTTTACTTATCTACAAGAAAGTACAAGAAAAAATTAGATATTTGTATTCAACTGTATTTTTTTGTTAAATTTTTCTACATTTTTTTTTACAAAAAAGTACCTATTTTAACAAAAAATTATTACAGTTGTAGAAATGTACTTTCTTGTAAAAATTTTTTTCATCAGGAAAACCCATCTTTTATGGCAGAAAAGTAATTCCTTTTCGTTGAAAATTCATATTTATACGTTGTAAATTAACATCGCCTAAAAAATTCAACTGTCTTCTAAAAACTTCGTCTTAAGGGATTTAAAACTTAACTTTTTAGTCGGAAAATCATCTTTTTGGGTTAAAAACTAATTTTTTTTTGTAGAAAATCTTTTTTGATTGAAAATTCAACGGATTTGATCAATCAAAATGATTTCTTTAGTTAATAAAAGTTACTGATTATAACTTCACGGAATTCAAGGAATGCATGAAATGTACAGAATTCACGGAATTCATAGAATTGACTGAATTTATGAAATTCACTGAATTTATGAAATTCACAAAATTTATAAAATTCACAGAATTGATGGAATTTGCAGGATTCATGGAATTGAAGGAATTCACGAAATTGTTGGAATTCACGGAATTCAAGGAATTCACGGAATTCATGGAATTCATAGAATTCATGGAATTCATAGAATTCATGGAATTCATAGAATTCATGAAATTCATGGAATTCATAGAATTCATGAAATTCATGGAATTCATAGAATTCATGAAATTCATGGAATTCATAGAATTAATAGAATTCATGGAATTCATGGAATATAATGAGTTCACGAAATTGATGGGATTCGCGGAATTCATGTAATTAATGGTATTCACGGAATTCAATGAACGTATGGTATTCACGAAATTTATGGAATTTAAGGAATTCACAGAATTAACGGAATTCACGGCATTCATGGAATTCATGGATTTCACGGAATTCGCTGAATAAAACTTTCAAATTTAAGGTGGTTGTCGTGCCAAAACTCAAATGTCTCAAAACAAAGTTTTTTCTGTGATTTTAATAATCAAAATGTCCTAAAGACTTTCATGTTTTTTTTTTTTGACAATTTCGGAATTTTTTAAAATATTCTCTTGAATTTAATATTAAAAATAAAACATGATTTAAAATTTCTCCAGGAATCTTCAGAAAAAAAAATTCTTCCAAAGTATATTTTTTCAAAATCTTAAAAATTTGTTTAATTTTTTTTAAATCTTCTCGAGATTTAAATTATTTTTGAATCTTTTCAAAACTTCTAAACCATTGTAATATCTTTTGCCAAAATTCAAAGTTTTCCTTTTTTTTTAAATTCTGCAAAGGTAAAAAAATCAACTTAAAATCTTCCAGATTATTTTTTAACAATTTTAAAAATCTCTTAAAATATTCTGTTGAAATTAATTTTTTTAAATAAAAAGTTATTACAAATTTTCCTAGGAATCTTAAGAAAATTTAGTTACAGATTTTGTTATTTGCTTCCAAATCTATTAAAAAGGTTAATTTTCTAAAAAAAAAAAATTTCCACAAAATAGATGAATTTTCATCTAAAAAAGATAAATTTTCAACAAAAAATAGAATAGTTTAATTTTCATCCAAAAAGGTTAATTTTCGATTGAAAAGGTTAATTTTCTACAACAAAAAAATACAAATTTTCAACAAAATAGATGAATTTTCAACTAAAAAAGATAAATCTTCAACAAAAAATAGAGTTGTTTAATTTTCATCCAAAAAGGTTAATTTTCTACAACAAAAAAACACAAATTTTCTACAAAATATATGAATTTTCAACTGAAAAAAAAAAAATTTTAACAAAAAATAGAATAGTTCAATTTTAAGTTAGAGAAATAAGTTTTTTAGCCAAATAAAATAAATTTTTAAAAAATAGTTGAATTTTCAACCAAAAAGATTAAATGTCTATCAAAATAAAACTGCTGACGAAAAATGGAATAGTTGAATTTTTAGTTGAAAAAATTAATTTTCAATAAAAAAAACTATTTTTCTACCAAAGGAGAATAAAATCAGGCATTTAGAATATTTAAGGAATTCAGGGAATTCAGAGAATTTAAGTGAATTCAGGAAATTCAATGAAATCAAGAATTTAGGATATTCAAGGAAATCAGGAAACTTGTATATTCAAGCGATTAAAGGGTAATAAAGGAATTAAGAAGTATTCAATGAATTGAAGGATTTTAAAGAAATGAGAGAATTTCAGTGATTTAAAAGCATTGAGGAAATATGAAGAATTCAAAATTTTCAAACAATTTCAGGAATTCGGAGAATTACGGGATTTAACATAATTCTAGGAATTCAGAGATTTTCAGTAATTGGAGGAATTCAGGGAATTAGGGAAAAAAAAGGAAGACACGGAATTCAGGGAATTCAAGGGAATCTAGAATTTCAAACATTCAATGAATTGAGGGATTTTCAAATATTCAAGGAATTCAGGAAATGTCGAATATTTTAGAAATTAAAGGATATTAAAGGAATTAAAACATATTCAAGAAATTAAAGGATTTGACGGAATTGAGAGAATTTCAGTGACTTAAGCAAACAGAATGTTTTGGTTGAAGATTCAACTATTTTGTTGAAATTTTGCATTTTTTGTTCAACTGAGTAGTTTTTATTTAAAATTAAAATCTTCTCTCAGTTAAAATATCATTGAAAATTGAACTATTTTTTTCATTTTTTTTTTTTCTTGTTTGAAGATTCATAATTTCAGTTGAAAATTCATCTTTTTGATTGAAAATTCAATTCACTTGTTGCAAATTGAACTAATTTCTGTAAAATTCATTTATTTTTTAAGAATCCTAATTTTGGATGGAAATTTATCTCTTTGCTTGAAAATTGAACTGCTTTGTGGAAAATTTGTTTATTGGTTTAAATTTAAATTTTGTCACTAAAAATTCAACCATTTGGCTGAAAATACAACTTTTTAAAAATGAGAATTTATCTTTCCCCCTTGGGTTAAAAATTGACCTTTTTTTGATTAAAAATTTAATTATTTGGCAGAAAATTTATGCAATTTGTTAAAAATTCAACTATTTGGTTAAAAAATTATGTATTTTGGTAATAATTGGTACGTCTGGGACAGCTACGGGCTGGGCCAGTACCGCCTCCGCTCCGGCAGCTTCAGCGAAGACGCCCGAGGCCGCTGGTATTTCAATGTGGTCGTCGAGCTGGAGACCCAGCTATCGACGGGGCAAGGGGTAGTAGGCATCGACCTGGGCCTGAA
This sequence comes from Andricus grossulariae, assembly GCA_011634705.1. NCBI lineage: Eukaryota > Metazoa > Arthropoda > Insecta > Hymenoptera > Cynipidae > Andricus > Andricus grossulariae. The sequence goes on from JAABKJ010075445.1 coordinate 263,007,733, forward strand.
GGACGTGGCCACCTGTAGCGACGGGCAGCGGCTGGAGAATGGCCGTTTCTACCGCGACCTGGAGCCCAAGCTGGCCAGCGCCCAGCGTGCCGGCAAGAAAGCTCGGGTGCGGGCAATCCACGCCAAGATAGCCAACCGGCGCAAGGATGCCTTACACAAATTCAGCCGCTCGCTGGTCGAGCGCTGCAACACGATCATCGTGGGCGATGTCAGCTCGCAGAAACTCGTCAAAACCAAGATGGCCAAGTCGGTGCTCGATGCCGGCTGGGGTCAACTGAAAACGATGCTGGCCTACAAATGCGCGCACGCAGGCATCGTCTTCAGGGTCGTGAACGAGGCGTACACCACCCAAACCTGTAGCTGTTGCGGTGCATTGCCCGATTAATTTTTATAACTGAGAATTGTACTATTTCAGTTAAAAATTCGATAATATTAGTTGAAAATTGATCTCTTTGGTAGAAAATAAATTTTTAAATTAAAAATTGATCTATTTTAGTTGAAAATTTGTCTTTTTTGGTAGAAAATTAGTGTTTTAGGTTGAAAATGTATCGTTATGGTTGAAAATTGAACTATTCCTGTTAAAGATTCACCATTTTAGTTAAAAAAATGATCTTTTTAGTACAAAATCCTACTATTTAAGTTAAAGATTCATCATTTTAGTTGAAAATTCATCTTCTTTGTTTAAAATACAACTATTTCAGTTCAAGATTCATAATTTTAGTTGAAAATTTATATTTTTGGTTGAAACTTTAACTATTTCGTCAAAATAATTTTTTTGTTTGTTTTGTTGCAAATTCATTTTTTTTCTGTTAATTTTTTTTCACCAAAAGTTTAAATATTCAATTTTTCGTTGAAAATTCAATTATTTGGTTTAAAATTGTTTTTTTTTGTTTGTTAAAAATTAATTTTTATGTTGAATTTTCAACCAAGAAAAAAAACTTTGTACCAAAAAAAGTCGATTTTTTAACAATGATGAATAACTTTGTACCAAAAATAAGAATTTTCAACTAAATAGTTCAATTTTCAACCAACAAGATTAATTTTCTATCAAAAAAGACGAATTTTAAACTAATTAATAATATTAATTGAATTTTTAACCATTAAAATAAATTTTCTACCTTATGAAGACAAGTTTTCAGACGAATAGTTGAATTCATAACAAAGAAAAATAATTTTCTACCAAACAAAGGCGAATTTTCAACGAAGAAAATTGATTTCCTACCAAAAAGGACTAATTTTTAACCAAGAACATTAATTTTCTACCAAAACGAACCAATTTTAACCGAATAGATGAATTTTCAAACAAGAAGATTTATTTTCTACGAAAATAGACGATTTTTGACTAAATAGTTGAATTTTCAACCAAGAAAATAACTTCCTACCAAAAAAGGCAAATTTTCAACCAAGAACATTTATTTTCTACCAAAAAGGATCAATTTTAAACATTCATATTTTTGGTTGAAAACCAAATTTGAAGATGGGTAAAAATTGATGTACATATTTTGTGGATAATTCGCTTTTTGAGATTGACAATTCATTTTTTTGTTTGGAAATATATTTTTTGTTTTGGTCGAAAATTAATTTTTTCTACAACTGCTTGGTTGAAAGTTGAACTGAAAGCTGAGGATGCATAATTTTAGTTGAAAATTCATCAATTTGGTTGAAGATTTTTTTTTTAAAGATTGAAAATGTATCTTTTTTAGTGGAAAATTTCACTATTTGTTTAAAAATTAATATACTTTGTAGAAAATTAAACTGTTTTGTTGAAAATTTGTCTTTTTGTTTGAAGATTCAACTATTTTGTTGAAAATTCGTATTTCTTGGTTTTTGATTTAAAATTAAAATCTGTTTTGTTTGAAATATCAACTATCACATTTTTTTAGTATGCATGTCTGTTGGTTAAAAACAAGTTGTGAATTTTTTTGATAAAGACTCTTTTATTTTAGTTGAAAATTTACCTCTTTGGATTGAAATTTATTTTAAGCAAAAAAAAGAAGAAGAATTTTCAACTTTAAAACCACAAATTTTCAACAGAAGTAATAAAATTTTTAGTTAAAAAATTTTGAATTTCAACTAGAAGAAAAACGAATTTTCAACAAAATAGTTCAATTTTCAACCAAATGTATACATTTTTTGAAAATGAATTTTCTAACAAAGGAGTTCAACTTTCAACCAAGTAGTTGAATTTTCAACAAAAAAATATGAATTCTCAAAGCAAAATGCAATAGTAGATATTTGAAGAAGAAAAATAAATTGAGGAAAAATAATTTTATACGAAGAAGGATGAATATTCAACAAAATACATAAATTTGTAACGAAATTTTTTATTTTTTGTTGTTGTGTTGATCCATTCTGTCCGCATCGGTAGAAAAAATCAACAAAAAAAAAGATAGGTAAATTTTTAACTAAAAAGATTAATTTTTAAGCAAGAAGAATAATTTCATACCGAAAGGGCAAGTTTTTAACAAAATAAATGAATTTTCAACTGAAAAAAGATCTATTTTAAACGATCAATGTTATTCCAAGGTAAAATTGTGAAAACACTGTTTAAGTGTAGAAAACCACAATTCTTATACATTATTGGGGTCGCTGAATCTGAATGTGGGCTCTGTTCGACTCCATCAGGTCGGGGTGTAGATCATTTCAAGGTCAACTTTTGTTTATAAAACGGGAACGTGTTTCTGACGGCAGATTCTGAAAGAGCAGGATATTTTACGTTTGCATTTGTTTCATGACCCCTAGATTAAAATGACCTGTGAAGGTCACTTGGATCCATGGGTCGAACACTATGCGAACGTGAGATATCCTGCTCTTTCAGAATCCACGGTCAAAAATTCGTTTCAGTTTGCTAAAAAAAATTTGACCTTCAAAAGACCTTGCTCCTAATCTGATGGGAGCAAAGAGACAACGGACTTAGATTCAGCCGCCTCGAATTTTTCAAAAATTGTAAACATCTTTCCGACTTACTTGAGTTAATTCTTCAAAATAAAAAATAATTCACAATTTTTCCATGCAACTGAAGCATTTCAGTGATCGAAGCTTCTAACATTATTCAAAGAGAATGTCATGAAAAATAATAATAAATTATTTATACAATTTGTAAAAAACTGAAATCAATGATTACACCAGTCAAATTGAAAAGTGGACCAAAAGTCGGAATTGAAAAAAAACTGAAATTTTCTATAATTTTTCTTAAAGAAAAATAGTATAAATGGTGATACATTGTTTAAACAATCATCTCTGTTAAAATTAGTTGATTCTTCCCTCGATCTAACTGAAAAGTTGAAACTTCGGAAAAATTCGCGGCTTTCTAACCATTCTAAGAGAAAATTGGAAAAATCGTAATAAATTGTTCAATAAATTTTTTAAACATCTAATTATTAGTAAAAAGTAATATTTCATATATTCGAAAAAATTTGTATTTGTAGAAACAAAAAAAAATCATAATTAGTGCCAAAGACTCGCAAAACTGAATTTTTCACTTATGGTGTTTTTTTGGGTCCCTATATAAAACAGACTTATGGGTTGATATTAAAAAAATTATTATTTATTAGTATTCTATAGCTTATTGTCTTAAAAAAAAAATAATTTTTGAGAAAGTAGTTCAAGTTATAACCAAGTAGCTGAATTTTCAACCAAAAAGATGAATTCTCAGCGGAAAATCTAATAGTTGATATTGCAACTGAAAAATAAATTATTTTTATATTTAAAGAGGATTTGAATTTATCCAGAAAGACGAATTTTCGAAAAAATAGTTGAATCCTCAAATAAAACACATACATTTTCTAAAAATGAAGACATAAATTTAAAAAAAAAGTTAATTTCTGAAAGCTCAAATATAAATTTTAAGTAAAAAAGTTCATTTTCAACGAAAATGTTGAATTTTCAAACAAATAGTTGAAATTTCAAGCCAAAATGCAAATTTTTTAGAAAACAATTGAAATTTCAAGAAAAAAATATGAATTTTCAAGAAAAAAAATGTAATTTACAATCAAATAGTTGAATTTTCAACAAAATAGTTAAATCTTCAACCAAGAAAGATTGTCTAGTTAAGAAAAAAATCAACCAATTAGTGGAAATTTCAAGCAAAAAAAAACGAATTTTTCGATTTTTTAAAAGAAAATTATCTTTTTCTTTGGAAGCTAATCTCCTTGTTTGAAAATTCTTTTTTTTTGGTTAAAAATTCAAATATTCCAGTTAAATATTTATCATTTAAGTTGAAAATTAATCTTTTAGGTTGGAAATAAAAGTATTTGGTTGAAAGTTAAACTCTCTTGTTAAAAATTATTCTTTTTTCGGTTGAAGATTCATAGTTTTAATTAAAAATTCATTCCTTTGGTTAACATTTTTTTTTTAACTTAAGATGTAACTATTATTCCAGTTGAATATTCCACAATTTCAGTTAAAAATTTATCTCTTTGATTGAACATTCATTTTTCGACTAAAAATTTAATTACTCAATTTTTGGTTGAAAATTACTATTTTTAGTTGAAAATTTGTCTTTTTTGGTAGAAATTAATCTTCTTGGTTGAAAATTAGTCTTTTTTGTCAAAAATTAAATTATTCTAGTTAAAGATTCATCATTTCAGTTAAAATGTCATCTTTCTGGATTGAAATTCAACTATTTCAGTTAAATTGCTTTATCTCTATTCAACTTATAGAGTAAATAGGTAACAAAATTTTTAGATTCATCTTCTGGAGCTGCATGGTTGTGTTTAGCAAGTTTTAACTGACTATCTATTGTTATTGTATTAAATATATAAGACTTTTTTTTATCTGATAAGTTTACCGATTCTATATTATAATCATCAATAATTAATGGCAAAGAGTATTCATGTAGGTCAACATGTGCATTTATTTCCAACATTAATTCTTGAGCATTTCTATTGGTGTTATTTACAAATATAAATGGTTCATTATTTTCTATTTTTTGTAATATAAAACTTTTATAAAAGTCATTAGCTTTATCAATATTACCAATCAAAGTAATATTCGCATTTCTTTCTGTCTTTGATAAAACTATAGGTTTATCTTTATTCTTATCAAAAGCAACAAGTAAGTCACTCTTATGTTTAACTATTTTGTTACGCTTATTAAAAAAATACAAAGTATTATTATATTTCTCTATAGCATGGTCTATTGTTTTCATGTACAATCTCCTTTTATACGTTAAATTTTCAACCAAAGAAATGAATCGTCATCAAAAAATTAATATTCCTCCCACAAAAGACGAATTTTTAACAAAATACATGAACTTTCAACAAAATAGTTGAATGTTCAACTGAAAAAGATATATTTTCAATAAAAAATATAATAGTTAAATTTTCATTAAAGAAAAATAATTGTCAACTCAAATAAATAATAATTTGCTACTAAACAGATGAATTTCGAATCATGAAGACTAAATTTCTATCTTAAAAGATAAATTTTCGACTAAAAATGTAATAGTTAAATTTTTAGTTCAAAAATTAATTTTCAATAAAAAACTATTTTTTTTTAAACAAGAAGATTAATTTTCTACCAAAAAAAGATTATCTTTGAACAAAATGCATGAATTTTCAATCAAATATCTGAATTTTTAAAGAATTTTCAATCTAATAGGTAAACTTTTCAACGAACGAAATGAATTGTCATTAAAAAAATTAATATTCTACCACAAAAGACGAATTTTTAATGTAATACATTGATTTTCATCAAAATTTCATGTACTTGGTTGAAAATTCAACTATTCGATTGAAAATTCAACTATTTAATTGAAAATTCAACTATACAGTTAAAAATGTATCTTTCTTAGTTTAAAATTTTACTATTTGTTTGAAAGTTCAATTACTTGATTTGAAACTCAAATACTCAGTTGAAAATTCAAATACATGGTTGAAAGTCCTTTTATTACAAATTCAACTATTTGGTTGAAAATTCAACTATGTGGTGAAAAACTTATCTTTTTTAGTTTAAAATTCTACTGCTTGGTTGAAAATTCAACTTTTTGTTTGTAAATTCAAGTAGTTGGTTGAAAATTCAACTATTTGATTGAAAATTCAACTATTTGATTGAAAATTCAACTATTTGGTTAAAAATTGAACTTCTTCTTTGGAAATTCTAGTACTTTGTTGAAACTATTCGGTTGAAAATGTATGTTTTTTATTTTAAAATATTATTATCTGGTTGAAAGTTCAACTACTTGATTGGAAATTCAAATACTGAGTTCGAAGTTCAAATACTTGCTTGAAAAGTTAAAAATTATCCTTTTTTGGTAGAAAATTACTCTGGTTGAATTTCAATTGAATTTGAATTTCTTTGGTTGAAAATTAGATTATTTATTGAAAATCAATTTTTTTACTAAAAATTGAACTATTTCATTTCAAGTCGTTTTTTTAAAAGACATTTAATATTTTGCGCAGAAAATGTATTTTTTGATTGCACATTCAACTATTTGGTTGAAAATTTATTTTATTTGCTCAATAACTTATTTCTCGGAATGAAAATTAAAGTATTCTGTGTTTTGTTAAAAATTTATCTTTTTTAGTTAAAAATTCATGTTTATTTGTGAAAAATTTGTTTTTTTGGTATAAAATTAACCTTTTTATTTGAAAATTCATCAATTTCGTTAAAAATTTTTCCTTGTTAGTAGAAAATAAAAAAAATTAGAAAATTAAAAATTATTATTCACGTCTTTCTTTAAAAATGATCGTCTTTGTTAAAAAATTAACCTTTTCATTTAAAAATGCATGTATTTTGTTAGAAAATTTGTCATTGTTAGTAGAAATAATATCAATTCTTTTTAAATTTATTTCAGATATGTTCTCTTGAAATTTTTCATAAAAGTTAAATGCCATTTTTGTTTCTCTTTTGGTTAATTTTATTATAACATACAAAAATATAATTTATCCTTTCATAAGTTTTCTAATACTTTCTTTAACTTTTATATTATGTAAAACTAAATCTTCTTTTTTCCTTTTTTCTGTTCTTATTAAATAGCTAGTATTCAAATCAATAAGTGACAAAAGAAATCCTTGTGCTATTTGATCATGATTAAAGTCATTATCAGAATTTAAAATATATATATCATTAATACACTCAAATTTTACATCTTTAAATATAAAATTATTAAGGATATCTCTTACAATATCTTCTTTTAGTATATGACTTTCTCTACAATAAAAATAACCGAAAGAGTCATTATTTAAAATATAAGAAAAACTCCAGTTTTTATTTTTTTCTTTTATGTGGTCTCCTTTATTATACTTAGTAAAGACCAAAGTATCAGAGTTATCATTATCAAGTGAAACTTTTTTTGTATTTTGTAGAAAATTCATCATTTTGGGTTGAAAATTCAATAATTTGGTTAAAAAAATGCAACTATTTAATCGAAAATTCAACTTTTTTTGTTCTATGCTTACATTTTCGATCTGAGAATTTGACTGTTTTGTAGATAATTCAACTTTTCTGTAACAAATTTCTTTTTCTAAATTGAAAATGATTGTTTTTCAATGCAAATTTTTTATTCCATTTTTGGTTAAAAACTACTCCTTTTTAAACTAAAAATTCAACTGTTTCTTTCAAAATTAACTTTTTTCTTGAAAATTTATATTTTGGGATCGAAAATTTAACTTTTTTGCAGCAAATTTATTTATTTCATTTTTGGTTAAATTTAGTTAGAAAGTCGAATTTTTTTTAAACTTAATATTCCTGGTTGGAAATTCAACTATTTTGTAACAAAATTTTTTTTCTAAATTGAAATTGGTTTTTAATGAAAAATTTTTATTTCATTTTTGGTTGAAAACTACACCTTTTTAGACTAGACATTCAACTGATTGTTTAATTAACTATATTAATATTTATAAGTGTTGTTATATTTATTTCTTCTATAGTTATACTATATAGTAAAGATTATATATTTATAGATTATAAAAAAAATTATTTTATTATAATTTTAATAATATTTATTGTTTCAATAATATTAATAATTATAAGTCCAAATATTATAAGAATTATTTTAGGGTGAGATGGATTAGGATTAATTTCTTATTGTTTAATTATTTATTATCAAAATAATAGTTCATATAATTCTGGGATGTTAACTTTATTAATAAATCGAATTGGAGATGTTATATTATTAATAATAATTTATTTACTAATAAATTTAGGATCTTGAAATTTAATATTTTTTAAATTTAAGAGTTATTTATTTATTTATTTATTTTTAATTATGATTATAACTAAAAGAGCTCAAATTCCTTTTTCTAGATGATTACCAGCTGCAATAGCTGCCCCTACTCCTGTGTCTTCTTTAGTTCATTCTTCAACTTTAGTTACTGCTGGGGTTTATTTATTAATTCGTTTTAATAAATTATTTATATGTTGTACAATAATTAAAAATTGAACTGTTTCAATTTTAGTTAAACAAATGTGATCGTCTAATTGAATCTTTATTAACAATTTTCAACTTTTAAATAATTCCAAATTAATAGATATAAATTTAAAAGCTTTTTTTAAATTTCGATTCCTATTAATATGTTCTTTCGTTCTAAAATATTTATTTTAAATGAATTATAAATCAAGTATTAACAACTAAATAATTTGAAATTAAATTGTTTGAAATAGAAAGCCTTGAATCGTTAAAATTTCAGAGACCTAAAAACTGTGAACGTTACAATTTTATTTGCTCTATTTTTTTATTTTTTATTTATCACTAACATTGTTGAGTATTTATGTATAAATAACAGTTGAACAATTATTTATTTAAAAAAAATTCAAGTAATTTCAAGAGATATTTAGAAGTTTTGAAAAGATTAAAAAATAACTGAAAACTTGATAAGATTTCAAGAAATTTAAAACAAAAATTTAGATTTTTGACAATTTTGGAACAAAAAATGTAGTAGCTTTTTAACCTTCCGTTTTTGATTGTAAATTTATCTTTTTTGGTTTGAAAATTCAACTACTTCGTTGAAAATCACATTGTCTTTTTTTTCAATTCATTTTTTTCGTTGAAAATACAACATTTTATTTGAAAATTCAACTTCTTGGTAAGGATTTAATTATTCTGATGAATTCATTTTTGTTCCACTATTCACTTTTTCAAACTGAAAATGTAACTATTCCGTTTTTGATTGTAAATTTATCTTTTTTGATTTGAAAATTCAACTACTTCGTTGAAAATCACATTGTCTTTTTTTTCAATTAATTTTTTTTTTTGAAAATACAACATTTTATTTGAAAATTCAACTTCTTGGTAAGGATTTCATTATTCTGATGAATTCATTTTTGTTCCACTATTTACTTTTTCAAACTGAAAATGTAACTATTCCGTTTTTGATTGTAAATTTATCTTTTTTATTTGAAAATTCAACTATTTCCTTAAAAATTCGTATTTTTTGTTGAAAAATAAATTTTTTGTATTAAATTCTTCTTCTAGCTTATAAATGTATAAATGAAAGTAAAATAAACATGAAAAACATATTATTAAAAGATAATAATGAAATAAAGAAAATCAATGATGTAATTGAATTAGAAAAATTAACTTGTGATACATCGATGATAAATGAATTTTTTAATGATTATAACTTATTTAATACAGATGATTTAAGACAACTAATAGAATTTAAAATTACTAAAAAAATTGAAATAACACCTCAAGTAAAAAAAGAAATATTTTTTCAAAAAATAAAAAATAAGTTCAAGTAAATAAAGTTGATGGTTATTGGTGTATTTATATAGTATAATATAATAGACAAACAATTTATTATAATTAATAAAACATGAATAATACTTCTGAAAATATAAATTTTTATAAAGAGATAAAAAATAACAATGCTTATTTAATAGGTTTAATTGAAAGTTTTTTGGATGTTTATAAAGAAAACGATAATTATATTACTTTAAAGGAAAAATTAGCTCCAATAAAAGCGTACAATAAAAATGTTACAACAGACCAGACTAATAGTATAGATATGGTTAATATACTTTTTTTAATTCATCTTTTTTGGTTCAATATTCAAATACTTTGTTAGAATATTCAAATTCTGAGTTGATAAAAAAAATTAAATCGTTTTCAATTTTTTGTTGAAAAATCATTGTTTTTCTATTGAACATTTATTTTTTAACCAAGAATTTAACTATTTCGGTTAAAGGTTCATCATTTTAGTTGAAAATTTATCACTTTGGTTTAAAATTTAGCTATTTTGTTAAAAATTAATTAATTTTGCTGAATATTCGTCTTTTTCATTAGAAAACTAATCTTCTTGCTCGATAATTTAAATAATTAGTTGAAAATGGAATTATTTTGTTGAAAAATATTAATTGAAAATTTATTTTTTAACTGCAAATTGATCTATTTCAGTTCAAAATTAATTATTTTAGTTCAAAATTCATCTCTTCGATAAAAAATTTAATGATTTTGTTGAAAATTTAATTATTCAGCTGAAAGTTAAACTAATTTATATAAAACTCAAACAACTTTCTTGAAACGTAAATTTTTTTGTTAATAACAAATTATATTTAGAGAAGATAAAAATTTTAAAAATATTAACTATAATAATTTAATATTGAGAGATAAAGATACTAAAGTTATTTTTAAGATAGCTTCTAATTTGCAAATAGATATAATAAAGGATGTTCAATTTAAGAATACTAATGGAACAAACAAAAGAACTTTTTTAAATGCTATTCCTTTTGAGATTAATATAAGAAAAACAATCAAACACAACAAAACTGTTCCGGGGCCATTTTTAATTTTAAGAAATTCAGTGCCCAATCTAAACAATAGAGATGATTCGTTTTTAATTAAATATAGCTTTTTAACTGGTGGTCTTGTTCCGGGGTCTTTGCCTAGTGTTTTATTTAAAGATTATGCTCACGATAAGTTTAATATAAACAATGAAGACCAAGAGGAACATAGCGCTAAATTTAAAGAATTAATGAATTTGTTTAAAAATAATTCAATAAGTAATATTAAAGATATTTATGATTTAAAAAATGATGGTCTATCTATGAATTTCGATATTTTTTTGACAACAGTTGATGGCTGAACAACATCATCACCAAGCACCCCGACACCACCAACGCGGTGGATGGCGTGCAACTGCCCAACTGGGACGGTTTCATGAAGCTCGCCGCCGGCTGCTATGAGCTGTGCGGGCTGGGTTATATCGGCGTGGACATGGTGCTGGACCAGGAAAAAGGCCCATTGATCCTTGAGCTGAACGCTCGGCCTGGGCTGAACATCCAGATTGCCAACGATTGCGGCCTGACTTTGCGCACCCATGCGGTGGAGGCACGGCTTGAAGAGCTCAAGGCAGCCGGGGTGACAGAAACCCCCGAGGAACGGGTGAAGTTCGTGCAGGAGATGTTCGGGCATATTCCGCCGGTTGAAGGCTAAGCAGCGCATCGCAGGCAAGCCCGGGCTCGATAGGTGGGGGCTGGCTTGCCTGCGATAGCTTTCTGACAAGCCATTTGCCCCTCAGGCTATACCCTCTATCGAGCTATCACCGACATCCCCTCTAGGAGCAAGTCCTACAGAGGACTACAATCCCCTCCCCCCCGCCAATGGCTGAGTCTGTAGATTTTAAGTTTGTTAGCACGATAACTTTGAGAAGAATCAACCTATTGGATTCGACTTTAGTATAATCTTCAAGTGTCCTCAAATGAAGGTCAATTTTGTTATTTAGCCATTTTGAATAAAAATTCAGAAAGTGAGCACATTTTGAAAATTTTTGAAAACACTTCTGTCCTAATATTTGAAAATTTCATGGACTGATTTAATAGAACTCAATTAGGCCAACAAAATATTCGAATGACTATTTTTTGATAGAAGAAAAATTACCGGAGTTATAGCATTTGAAAAATTCCAAAAAACAATACAAAATGAACATTTTAAGCCAAACAACGCACGATATGAAAAAAAGTCAGAGTAAGGAAAATACATTTTCTTGAACACCCCAAAATATAGTTATAAGACTTGTTTTAATTTTCTTGAAAAATCGAAAATTCAAATTTTCATGGCACAACAAAATAATGAAAAGTAAAAAATTCCATTTTGCGGTCAAACTATACAAGATACGAAAAAAGATGAGACAACAAAAATTGTGATCATATAGATGAGGATGATCGACGTGCCGGAGAGGGCGATGATCTTCCCGGAACCCATGAACAGGCCTGTCCCGATAGCACCGCCCATGGCCATTAACTGAATGTGACGATTGCTGAGTGTGCGCTGCAGCGCGGGCTGTTCAACCCGCTCGGACGGAGTCGATTTCATTACAAAACCTCTTGATTTTATGTTTTTGAGTTTTGGTAGAAAAGTGGGAATCACGTGACCTTGATAGAGATGTAATGGCTACTGACGGTAGTGGTTTGCGGAGTTTCAGGCCCGTTTGCTCTCGTAACCATGCAGCACATTGACTGCATTGATCCCGATTTCATCGACCATGTAGCCACCCTCCATCACAAACAGGGCAGGGCAGCCCACGCCGGCTATCAGCTCGCCGATGCCGATGAAGTCTTCGCTTTCAAGCAAAAAGTGGCTGATGGGGTCGTCCTTGAAGGTGTCGACGCCCAGTGAAATAACCAGCACGTCAGGGGCAAATTGCTGGAGTTTCTTGCAGGCGTGGAGCAAGGCGATAATGAACTTAAGTTTAAAACAAAAAACTCTTATTACTCAAAAGAAGATACTGTTTTCTATTCTAGTTATTATATAAACGACTTTGAAAAAGTGTCTTTTTTCATTCAAACTAATTTTTCTAATGATAACTTTACTTTGCAAAAAATTAATATTCTTTCTGACAATCAAAAAGAAAAAGTTGTTATAGACTATACTTTATCAGACGAATTTTATGATATTGATATTAAAGCAAAACACAATTCTCAGACTTACAATCCTTTAATACAGCTTCGTAACTACACCAAACAAATCATACCCAGAGAAAATAATTTAACTTTAATTTCTAAAGAGTTACAGAATATAGAAATATCGAAACAAATGTCTTTAGCAAATGAGCTTTACCTAGATCTTTTAAACTTAAGTAAAAACAATGTAAAATTTGAAACTACAGACTATACTATGTTAGTCAATTTCTTTTTTGATAATAAGTCTCCAAAACAAGAAGAAATAGACCTCTTAAAACTTTCAAGTGATTTCGATTTTTCTAAGTGCGTCGTACTGCTTCTCGGCGGCAGAGATATCCGACTCGGCCGAACGCAGGATCGGGCTGTTGTCGAGCATCTGGCGACGCGCTTCATTCAGGTCTGCCGGCAGCATGGCCATGAATGGGGCCGGACGCTCGAGTTCGTCGGGCATCTGGCCGACGGCGCTGAGGTAGTTGACCTGCGCATCGGCCAGGTTGGTCTGCTCGGTGATCAAGTTATTACGGGCCTGGGCCAGGCGCGCTTCGGCCTGGTCCTGGTCGGCACCGTTGCCGACGCCGCGCTCGGTGCGCAACTTGATCTGGTCGTAGATGCGTTCGTGGTTGCGCAGGTTATCTTCGGCCAGGCGTACGAACTCACGACGGGTCAATACTTCCAGGTAAACCTGGGCAACGGTCAGCGCGGTGCGCTCGGAAGTCCCGAGCAAAGAGTAAGCGCGGGAATTAACGTTGGCTTGTTGACGCCCGACTTCGCTGGAGGTGGCGAAACCGTCAAAAATCATTTGCTGCAGGCGCAGGCTGGATTCACCGCGGTTGAGCGCTTGAGGCCCTTGAACACGAAACCGCCTTTGACGATTTCGGCCAAGGCGCGGATTTCACCGGCCTCGTTCTTGAAGTTCATGGTCTTGTAGGGGTTGTCCCACTCGCCGAGCACACCCAGGCGGATGAATTCAGACTTCTGCCCTTCGATCTGCTCGGCGGCGTAGGCACGGCACAGTTCGCGGGTCTTGTCCGCGCCCAGGTTCTTGCCGTAAGTCACTTCGACTTTGTGCTCGATCGGCAGGCCGTGGCAGTCCCAACCCGGGACATACGGCGCGTCGAAGCCCGACAGGGTCTTGGAGCGCAGGATCATGTCCTTGAGAATCTTGTTCAGCGCGTGACCGATGTGAATCGTGCCGTTGGCATAAGGAGGGCCGTCGTGCAGGACGAACTTCGGACGATCCTTGCCAATTTCGCGCAACTTTCCGTACAGGCCAATACTGTCCCAGCGCTGCAGGATCTGCGGTTCGCGCTGTGGCAGGCCGGCCTTCATTGGGAAGGCGGTGTCCGGAAGGTTTAGCGTGGCTTTATAGGACATCCCACGCGGCTTCCCACGGTACATCGTGCAGGTCGACCAGTTGGCGCATCAACTCGGCCACGGCGATGGACGGGTGGGTGTCGTTGAGCTGGATGGCGGCGTGCTCGCCCAGGCTGAGCACCGAACCGTGCATGTTCTTGTGGCGGCGCAGCAAATCCTGCAGGGACGCGGAGACGAAGAAATATTCCTGGCGCAGGCGCAGCTCCTGCCCTGCTTCGGTGCTGTCGGCCGGGTAAAGCACTCGGGAGATGCTTTCGGCACGGGCCACCTCGGCGACGGCGCCCAAGTGGTCACCGGCGTTGAAGCGCTCCAGATGCAGGTCTTCTACAGCCCGCGCACGCCATAGGCGCAGGGTGTTGACGCTGGCGCCGCGCCAACCGACGACCGGCGTGTCATAGGCAACAGCACGTACGGTTTCGTTGGGCGACCATACCTGGATCATCTTGCCGGAGGCGTCCGCAACGGTTTCGACGCTGCCGCCAAAGCCAATCGGGTAAATCACTTCGGCGCGCTCGAATTCCCAAGGGGCGTTGGCTTCTGACCCGCTGGCCACGCCGGTACTGGTCGGCCTGGGCGTCACCGAGCTGTCGGTGAGCCCGCCGCAGGTCGGAGAGATCAAGGACCGCGTTCGCCATCTGGACGCGGCGCAATGCCGGCAGCTGAGCCAGGAACTGCTCAACCTGAGCAGCGCCAAGGCCGTTCGCCAAGCCTGTCAACACCACTGGTCGCTGAGCTGAAAACAACAAGAATAGGGAGACACGCCATGTACCAACACTTTATCGAAGGCCTGCAACGCCTGGGCCGTGCACTGATGCTGCCGATCGCGATCCTGCCGATTGCCGGGCTCTTGCTGCGCCTGGGCGACACCGACTTGCTCAACATCGCGGTGATGCACGACGCCGGCCAGGCGATCTTCGCCAACCTGGCGCTGATCTTCGCCATCGGCATCGCCGTGGGTTTTGCCCGTGACAACAACGGCACTGCGGGCCTGGCCGGGGCGATTGGTTACCTGGTGATGATCTCCACGCTCAAGGTGATGGACACCACCATCAACATGGGTGAAATAATGATAGCGATATCAATTTTGCGCGCTGCGACAGGCTATTTCGCCGCTTGCAATCGCTGATCGACGCCCGAATCACGCAAATGGGATTCGATTTCGGCCAGCAGACGCGCCAATCCTGCGGCATCCGACGCCTCCGCCCGCGCGGTCAGCGCATTCTGGGTGTTGGACGCGCGCAGCAGCCACCAGCCATCGATGGTGCGGACGCGAGCGCCATCGATCGATTCCACGATTGCGCCGGATGCAACCAAGCGGTCGCGCAGGTCTTCGATGATCGCGAACTTGCGGTCTTCCGGCACGGCAATGCGGATTTCCGGGGTGTTGACCATTTCGGCCATGTCGCCGCGCAGGTCGGTGACGGTGCGGCGTAACCGGGCAGCCGCGCGGATCAGGCGAACGGCGGCATAGAGTCCGTCGTCAAAACCGTAAAAATCATCGGCGAACATGATGTGGCCGGTCATCTCGCCACCCAGCGGACTGCCAATCTGCTTCATTTTGGACTTGATATGGCTGTGCCCGGTCTTCCACTGACACATGACATTACACATGCCATAACACATGAAATTACACGTGACATGACACAGGACATGACACACAACGTGACACATGACATGACGCATGACATGACACATAACACGACACATGACATGACATATAACATAACACATGACATGACCCACGACATGACACATGACATGGCACATGACATGACACATGACATGCCACATGACATGACACGTAACATGACACAGGACATGACCCATGACATGACACATGACATGACACATGACATGCCACATGACATAACACATAACATGACAAATCACATGACACATGCCATAACACATGACATTACACGTCACATGACACAGGACATGACACACAACTTGACACATGACATGACACATCACATGACACATCACATGACGCATGACATGATACATGACATAACACGTGACATGACACGTGACATGACACATGGAATAAAACTTGAGTTGACACTCGACATGACACATGACATGAGGCAGGACATGACTCTCAACACGACGCATGACATGCTCCAGGGAAGTCTGGTTTTTCCAGTACTTTAGTGTTCCTGGAGTGAGTTCCTCGAGGGCACGAGATTGAACCAATGCCCCAGGTGTAAGAAACCCATCTTCTCCAGGGAAGTATGGTCTGTCCAGTACTTTAGTGTTCCTGGAGTGAGTTCCTCGAGGACACGAGATTGATTTAATGCCCCAGGTGTGAAAAACAAATCTTCTCCGGGAAAGTCTGCGTTTTCCACTACTTTAGGGTTCCTGGGGTGAGTTCCTCGCGGGCACGAGATTGATCCAATGCCACAGGTGTAAAAAACACATCTTCTCCGAGGAAGTCTGGTTTTTCCAGTAATTTAGGGTTCCTGGAGTGATTTCCGCAATGACACGAGATTGATCCAATGCCCCATGTGTGAAAAACACATCTTCTCCGGGAAAGGCTGGTTTTTCCAGTACTTTAGTGTTCCTGGAGTGAGTTCCTCGAGGACACGAGATTGAACCAATGCCCCAGGTGTAAGAAACCCATCTTCTCCAGGGAAGTATGGTTTTTCCAGTAGTGTTTGGGAAAATCCTTTTACCATTGTGAGTTTTTCCGCGTATCTGAAAATAGTCATATTTATATTATTTATAATTAATTATTTAATTGCTTTAAAAATATTGATAAGATCAAATAATAATTATAACTTCTTTAGTGCCATACATGAGGCATTATAATATATATTATATTAGATTTATCTCACATCTTTCACACGAGTAAAAACCAGTGCGCCCCTTAGTACACTTTATAAAAGCGCGAGCAGGCGTGTCGCAGACGAAAGCAGAAAATTCTACCTTGTAAACCGTATTTCCAATTTTAACGCCTTCTTCAATTAATTTTATACACTCTTGTACAAAGTCTTCTAAAAAATCGCTTGCGCTAGCTGGTTTAAAGTCGCCGCAAAACATTCCAGCAATGAAGGGCGTACAATAGTAATTATTATCGTCGAGTAAAATTTGTATCAGGATTGGCCATACTTGTATCAACGATTTATTTTATAAAGGTAAACCATCGATGTTGACTAATAGTTTAATTACTTTTCCCTCAAAATGAGTTAAAAGAATAATTTTTAACCAATAAAGGAGAACTTTGAACAAAGTAATTACATTTTCAATGGAAGAGGTTAACAAAAGTTAATTTATTAGAAAAATTAATTTCTAACAAAGTAGTTCAACTTTCAACCAAATAGTTACGTTTTCAAAAAAAAGACGAATTTTTAACAAAATAGTTAAATTTTGAAATAAAAAAATTTCAAATAAAAAGAAAAGAATTTTTAATAAAGTGATTATATTTTTAACCAAGTAGTTACGTTTTCAACTAAGAGACGAATTTAAAAAAAAATCGTTAAATTTTCGAGAAAAAAAAATGATTTTATAACAAAGAAGAGTAATTTTTTACCCAAGAAGACAAATTTTCTGAAAAAAATATTTTTTAACCAAACAGTTGAATTTTCAACTTAGACAAAAACAATAAATTTTGAAGAAAAAATGAAATATTTAAAATTTGAGTTAAAAGAATAATTTTTAACCAATAAAGGAGAACTTTGAACAAAGTAATTACATTTTCAATGGAAGAGGTTAAAAATTTTCTTTTAATCTGACTTTTTGATTTAAAAATCCATTTGTTTTAGTAGAAATTTCATCTTTCTTGAATAAAAAAAATGCAAAATTCAACAATTTTGTTAAAAAGTCATTTTTTTGTTGAAAATTCAACTGTTTCATAGAAAATTTACTTTTTGTTTAAACTTCATATTTTGGTGTTGAAAACTCAACTAAAATCTTTTTTGAATGAAAATTGAACTGTTTTTTTTTTAATTGCTCTTTTTAATTTACAAATTCATTTCATCATTCTTGAAATTAAAAATGCAACTATTTCGTTGAAAATTCAACAATTTTGTTAAAAAGTCTTCCTTTTTGGGTGAAAATTCAACTTTTTTGTTAAAAATTCGAGTATCTTCGTAGAAAATTGACTTTTTGTTTAAAACTCATATTTTGATGAAGAAAAGAAAAACTAAAATCTTTTTTAGATGAAAATTAAATTTTCTTTTAATCTGACTTTTTGATTTAAAAATCCATTTGTTTTAGTAGAAATTTCATCTTTCTTGAATAAAAAATTTGGAAAACAATTCTTGTACAGAACAGAATTGACGTTTAGTTTACAGTATGACGATTGCGGCTTCATTAAACGTATTTTTTTGTCCTAGAAGACCTGGAAACCCCCGTGGGACTTTTTTTTTCTTGAAAAACAATTCTTGTACTGAAAAGAATTGAAATTTATTATTTGAACGTCATTCTATCATTAGCAAATGATGTTTACAGTATGACGATTGCGGCTTCATTAAACGTATTTTTTATCCTAGAAGACCTGGAAATCCTCGTGGGATTTTTTTTTCTTGAAAAATATTTCTTGTATTGAAAGAATTGATGTTTATTATTTGAACGTTATTCTTCGTTAAAGTGAGTCTAATAATCATTAGCATATGATGTTTACAGTATGTCGATTACAGATTCATTAAACGTATTTTGTTGTCCTGGAAAGCCTGGAAAAATCCTGGGATTTTTTTTTGATTTGGAAAACAATTCTTGTACAGAACAGAATTGACGTTTAGTTTACAGTATGACGATTGCGGCTTCATTAAACGTATTTTTTTTCGTATTCTTTTGCAGATATTTTAATCCTAATCAACTTTGTTCTTCATCCATTTACCCCTTTTATTACCGTAGACACCGTCAGCTTCACTTGAAAGCATAGTGATTTCATCATCCTTGTTCGCAGTTTTTAACATAAAGTAGACAAAAATATGGAATTTGATTTTAATTATTCTTTTGAGACGTATTGTTATCTTTGATTATTTCGAAGGCGCAAATTATGTTTAACCTAGCAAATAGAGAAAATGTCCAGGTGTGAGATCCGCAATCGTTCTCCTTCCACTCTACTCGTTTCGAAGATTAAATAAAACGCGTCATTCTAATGCCGTAAAAGTTGGTATAAATAGCCGTTTAAAATCTTTAATAATCAGTTAACTTTTTTCTTTCCTGGTCATTGTGACAGTTAGAAAAAATGAAGATCGTTCCTTCTGTTCTACTCCTCACATTTGTGGGGTTCCTGCCTAACGATTGTAAGTGTAATATAATATTTTAATTAATGATTATAACAAATAATTCATATATATATTTGTTGTTGAAAATACATATTTTTAGTTGAAAATTAGTCCTTTTTGTTGAAAATTAATTTGTTAAAATGAAAATTTAAATACTTTGTTGAAAATTCAACTGATTGGTTGAAAATTAACTTTTACGGTTGAAAATTAATATTCTCGAGTTGAAAATTCGACTGTTTTATAGAAAATTCATCTTTTTGGCTTGAAAATTCAACAATTTGGTAGAAAATTTAATTATTTGATTGAAAATGTATTTATTTTGTTGAAAATTAATCTGTTTTAGTTGAGGATTCAAATATTTTGTTGAAAATTCTTTTCTGCTGGTAAAATCCACCTGTATTTTGTTTTGAAGTAAATTTTTTGTTGTTGAAATATCAACTAGTACATGTTGAATTGAAAATGCAGTTTTTTAGGTTGAAAATTCAACTCCTTGGTAGAATATTGAACTATTTTCTTAAAATTTATTTTTTGTTGTTGAAAATACATATTTTTAGTTGAAAATTAGTCCTTTTTGTTGAAAATTAATTTGTTAAAATGAAAATTTAATTTTGTTGAAAATTTAATAATTTTGTTGAAAATTTAATAATTTTGTTGAAAATTAAACTATTTTGTTAAAAAGTCATCCGTTTTGGTTGCAAATTCGACTAGTTGGTTGAAAATTGAACCAAGATGTAATTGTTTGGTTAAAATTTTGTCTTTTTTGGTAGAAAATTAATCTTCTTGATTAAATTTTTTTTTTTTGAAAATTCATGTTTTCGGGTTCAAAATTCAATTGTTTTATAGAAAGTTTGCATTTTTTGTTGAAAATTCAACTAGTTGGTTGAAAATTTGTCTTTTTTGGTGGAAAATTAACCTTTTTTGGTTGAAAAATCACCTTTTTGGGTTGGAAATAATCGTTTTTGGTGAAAATTCAACGGTTTTGTAGACAATTCATCTTTATGGATTGAAATTTTTTAACAGTTTGGTAGAAAATTCAACTATTTGTTGGAAAATGTAATCATTTTGTTGAAAATTTAATAATTTTGTTGAAAATTTAATAATTTTGTTGAAAATTAAACTATTTTGTTAAAAAGTCACGCCTTTGACGTACTTAGTTTTTGTCGAATCCGGGATTGTGTGGTAATTTTTTGTTCTATTCGACATTTCATCACAGTAGGTGTCGTGAAAAATATAAAGCTCTACTGGAACCATCTTCTCGCAGTGACGACATTTCCACACCTTGATGTCTTCCATCTTTTTCTTTCCGTAACATAATTTTAAAAATCCTACCTCTGAGACAAAATTCTAATAATAAAAACAAAACAAAAAATAAAAATAAAAATTCTATTCGAACTAAATAGAATGTCTAATATCTTGATCTTAATCAGTCTTTCAATTCTTCGATCAGTTGTCCATTGTAATCTTTTCTATTCAAAGATTCATATCTTCTTCCGCTATTTTGTTCTCTTTGGTTCTTCTTTCTGCAAATTAACTTATCTCTAAATTCTACTTTATATTAATCAAAATTCTATCTTGGCGTCTTATAGCCGTATTTACTTTATTATATTTATGTTACTTATGTACCATTCAATTAAGTTTATGTGACAGTAATTAATATATTTCAATTTTTTTGAATTCTCTTTAATATTTGTAAACTCATTTAATTTTTGATATTTTTGCATTGTATTCAATTCATTTGATTGCTTGTTAAATTTAGCTTGATTTTCTATGAATTTCATCGAATTCTTCTCATTTTCCTTAAATTCCTCTAAATTCACTCAAATTTGACTCAAATCAATGGGATTTATCCGATTTTCAACATTACTTCCAACTCATTTGAATTCTTTTGTATTTTTTTTTGTAATTCACCCTGAATTCTTATTAATTCACACTGAATTGTTATTAATTCATCCTGAATTCTTTTGAATTCTCTTGAATGTCTTTAATTCACTTAAATTCTTCTAAATTTACTCGATTCCAGTTAACTTAATGTTTTTATTTTTTTATTTTCAAAAGATTTCATTCAATTGATCCTGATGTCTTTTAACCTCACCTTAAATTCCTAGACATTTCATCAAATTATTTTGAATTCTCTTTAATATTTGTAAACTCATTTAATTTTTGATATTTTTGCATTGTATTCAATTCATTTGATTGCTGGCTACTCGGATGCTCGCTGCAAAAATTCGCTGATGAACAGCCAGGGCATCTGATCAGTTTTTCTGGTCTGGTGTCGTGGCAAACGAAACAAGCTCGAGGAAATCTAAACATTCCAACCTCCTCTGGGCGAAGGAATCTACCCAATTTTCCTTCAACTTGCAAAAATATTTGAATTCTTTTTTGACTCCAGGTTGAAGAATCAGAATCACGTAGTTTTTCGAAAAGATGAGAGACATTTTCTTCTTTTATCATATTATATATGACCTTGCATATGTCCTTGTGGAATTTCCAATGCTGCTTTTGATGATCCTTTCCACAATAGGATATCATCTGGCAACGAGTGCATCTTTTTACGTTGTTGGCGGATTTACAGACGCAGCATTCGTTTGGATAAAATCGTTCCATCTTCGGGAAATCAAGTTTTCTTTACAGGTAGAATCTCTACACTCAGCATCAATTCAGTTCGGCGTTCTTAACAATCTGAAACAACGCCTTTTGAAGTTCAGCCTTTATTGCAAAATACTGATTAAAATTCAATAATTTTGGTCCACTATTTTGCAGGAAATCGGTTTTTTTGGCTTGAAAATTTAACCTTTTGGATGATTTTTTTTTCTTTATTTGCTGAAAAATCTTTTTTGATTGAAAATTTAACCCTTTTGTTGAAAATTAATTTTTTTTACTAAAAATTGAACTATTCTATTTTTGGGTAAAAATTATTTTTTGTTGTTGAAAATTTATTTTCCTAACTGAAAATTGAACTATTCTATTTTTGGTTAAAAATTGGTCTTTTTGGTAAAAAATTCATCTTTTTGGTTGGAAATTCAACTATTTGGTTAAGAATACATTTTTTTGTTTGAAGATTTATCATTTTAGTTAAAACTTAATTTCTTTGATTCAAAACTCGTCTTTCTCGGGTTTAGAATTAAATCATTTTCATAGAAAGTTCATATTTTTTTATTTAAAACTCGTCTTTCATGGGTTGCGAATTCAATAATTTTGGTCCACTATTTTGCAGGAAATCGGTTTTTTTGGCTTGAAAATTTAACCTTTTGGATGATTTTACTGAAAATTTGAATGTCCATTTTTGGTTGAAAATTGATCTTTGCTTGTTCAAAATTCAACAATTTGGATGAAAATTTATCTTTTTTACTTGAAAATTCAACTATTTCGTGGAAAATCCACGTATTTTTTCAAAAAATGAATATTTTCTGTAGGAAATTATCTTTTTCTGTGCAAGTTAATCTTTTTGTTTAAAAACTCTTCTTTTCGGTTAGAAATTCAAGCATTCCAGTTAAATATTTATCATTTTAGTTGAAAATTCATCTTTATGTTGGAAATAAAATTATTAAACTTTTGTTGAAAATTCATTTTTTTTATTGAAGATTCATAATTTTAATTAAAAATCCATTTCTTTGATTGATATATGAGCTATTTGATTTAAAAATTGTTTTTCCTTTAATTAAAAGGACATTTTTGCCGAAAATTGAACTATTTTATTGAAAATCAATTCCTTTAACTGAAAATTTGAATGTCCATTTTTGGTTGAAAATTGATCTTTGCTTGTTCAAAATTCAACAATTTGGATGAAAATTAAATATTTGAAATATTTTTGAAATATTTGGTAGTATTTGTGAAATTATTGAAATCATTGAAGTCTTTGTGAAATATTTTATATCTATCCGAAATCCTTAAAATCCTAATGAATACTTTGAGAAATAATTAAAATCTTTCTGAAATCTTTGAAAATATTTGCAAAGTATTTTTGAAATATCTGATAATATTTGTGTAATTATTATTGAAATCTTTGTGAAATCTTTGGAATATTATTGAAATCTTTGTGAAATCTTTTAAATCTATCCGAAATATTTGCAAAATATTTGTGAAATTTTAAGGAAATCATTGAAATCTTTGTGAAATTTTGGGAAATCTTTGGGAAAGCATTGAAGTCTTTGTGATATCTTTGAAATATATAAAAAATCTGTGAAATCTTTAGAAAATCATTGAAATCTTTGTAAAATCTTTCTGACATCATTGGAAATCTTTTCCAAATATTTGAAATATTTTTGAAATATTTGGTAGTATTTGTGAAATTATTGAAATCATTGAAGTCTTTGTGAAATATTTCTCCCAGATTTTGTTTACAATTTTTTAAATCTGTCGGAATGTTTTGAAATATTTTTAAACATTCTCTTAAAATTTTATAATTTTTCAAACTATAATTTTAAAATTATAAAACATCCCCATTTGCTTTTAAATTATTTGAAACTTTTTCAGAACTTTTAAATGTCTTTTGAAATGATTCCCATTTTTCCTACAATTGTTGTGAAATCATGAAAAAATAACATCAGAATCTTCGAGATTTTTTTTACAATTTTGTAAATCTGTCGGAATATTTTGAAATATTTTTAAACATTCTCTTAAAATTTTGTAATTTTTCAAACTATAATTTTGAAATCATAACAAATCTCCATTTGCTTTTGAATTATATGAAACTTTTTCAGAACTTTTAAATGTCTTTCGAAATGATTCCCATTTTTCCTACCATTGTTATAAAATCCTGAAAAAATAACATCAAAATCTCCCAGATTTTGTTTACAATTTTTTAAATCTGTCGGAATGTTTTGAAATATTTTTAAACATTCTCTTAAAATTTTAAAATACCCTAAAATCCTAAAAACGCCTTGAAATCCTTCCAAATTATTGAAATCTATTTAAAATTCCTTGGAATATTTAAAATACTCCGTACTCTTGAAAATTCATTAAAATCCCTTCAAATGATTGAAATCTATTGAAAATTCCTCGTAATATACTTTTAAAAAACCCTAAAATATTTTAAATCCTTTCAAATTATCGAAATTCTTGGAATATTTAAAATACCCTAAAATCCTAAAAACTTCTTGAAATCCTTCTAAATTATTGAAATCTATTGAAAATTCCTTGGAATATTTAAAATACCTGGAAATCTTGAACATTCTTTTAAATCCCTTCAAATTATTGAAATCTATTGAAAATTCCTCGTAATATATTTTTTTTAAACCCTAGAATATTTCGAATTCTTTGAAATCCTTTCAAATTATTAAAATTGATTGAAAAATTCTTGGAATATTTAAAATACCCTAAAATCCTAAAAACGCCTTGAAATCCTTCCAAATTATTGAAATCTATTTAAAATTCCTTGGAATATTTTTCAGGTAAAGAACTTGAAACAGCTTTTAGAATTTTTTTATCGTTTTCTGAGACTTAAGGGTTGAAAACGACTGCGATCCCCGGCAGCTAGGGGGATGAAACTTTTTACAAATATCTATCATCAAAATGTACAATATTCACATTTTATATTTGAGGTAAGAAACATTCAAAAAGATTTTAGAATTTTTCTTCATTTTTTTAGACTTAGGGGTTGAAAACGATTGCGTTCCGCGGCAGCTAGGAGGATGAAACTTTTTGTACAACTATTTACCAACAAAATTTACAATATTCAGGTTTTATATTTAAGGTAAGAAACATTGAAAAGATTTTAGAATTTTTTCTTCGTTTCTTGAGACTTAGGGGTTGAAAACGACTGCATTCCCCGGTAGCTAGGGGGATGAAACTTTTTTTTCAAATATTTACCATTAAAATTTACAATCTTCAGGTTTTATATTTCAGGTAAAGAACTTGAAACAGCTTTTAGAATTTTTTTATCGTTTTCTGAGACTTAAGGGTTGAAAACGACTGCGATTCATAATTACTTGAATAATTGTATGCCTTTATTAAACAAATTTAATGCAAAAAATGCCAAATGTCAACCAATCCAATGAATCTTTAACAAACTAGTTCAACTTTTAACCAATCATTTGAATTTTCAATGAAAAAAGATTTAAATTTTCTACCCAAGTAAAATAATTTCCTACTCTTAAAGATAAATTTTCAACAAAATAATTGAATTCGTATGCCAAACAGGCGTTTTTTCCACAAAACGGCTGAATTTTCGACAACAAAGTTCATTTTAAACCAAATAGTTGTATACTTAAAAATCGATTTATCAACGTTGATTTCAAGTAACAGTAAGGAATTATCACTATTTTTGCTTAAATATTTTTATAAAATTGGCACGAATCCTCCATATTAATTTATATTATTATCATATATATTATCAATCATTTGTTATTTTTCCCATATCCTTATTGAAGTGTCTCGTCCCGAAATTTGGGATGAGCAGTAAAATATTTTTCAGAAGTTTGGCTACTCATCCCAAGATTTTGGAAATTGCATTTACATTTACAATTCACATTTACAATTTATATTTACAATTTATATTTACAATTTACATTTACAATTTACATTTCCAATTTACATTTACAACTTACATTTACAATTTACATTTACAACTTACATTTACAATTTCTCTTGTTTACTACTATAACTTTTATATTTAGTTTTCTTTATATTTTGTTTCTTCTTTATATGTAATAAAGGGCATTGCCCGTTGAATGTTTAAATAAATAAATAAGTTTACATTTAGAATTTGCATTTACAATTTACGTTTAAAATTTACATTTGATAACTTGAAACTTACAATCTACAATGTACAATTAACAATTCCTAATTGACAGTTGAGAAAATTAATTTAGAATATACAATTTTCAATTTACAAGTTAAACTTTACAATCTAAATTTCTACAGTTGACAGTAATTACAATTTACAGTTTATATTTATAGTTTGCATTTACATTTACAATTCACATTTACAATTTATATTTACAATTTATATTTACAATTTACATTTACAATTTACATTTTTTTTTTTCTTCACAAGCAGTCCTAGTTTAAAATCGTCCAAGTAAAAACGAATTAATCGGAAATTATTCGTCTTTGAATTATTTATATTTAAAAGCTGACATTCCTTTGAATGTGGGCATTTTATAAATATTTATAATTGTTGAAACAATTCTAAATCACTTCTAAGTACAATTATATTTTCTACAATAATAGTTGGCCAAGTAATTAAAATAAAAAGAATGAAAGAATTTTATTTAATAATTTCTTGATAGTTGCTTTAGTGGACTTGAGCATTAATTTTTGTCCTTTTTTTGTTTATCGAATAAAAAATGTAATAAATTTCATAGAAACCTTGCATGTAGGTGGAGAATGCCAAGTACTCCAGGATGTCTTGCTTGGAAGTAGTTGTCCCGTTTTTCTCTTCTTGGAGACGATCCATGGCCTCTTGCATCCAGAGAACAGTGTGATAATAGTCGCCATTATTGTAAGACTGTCTGCCAAGCTCGAAACAATCGCCAGCTGCAACAAAATAAATTTCTCAAATTCCACCGATGCCATGTATAAAATATGTGCAGAATTGTTTTTATGTACCAATGAGTACCTTTGTAATAATGTTATGCTGAATTTGTTCTCAAATATTTTTAATTATGTCATTTTATTTTCATATTATTTTTGATACCTTGTTTTTTGTGTTCATTTCTGAAAAATTGATAGTGATTTTGCAACGATTTCTTATAGTTTGGGTTTTTCTTTAGATCTGTAAAAATTCTTGTAACATGTGCGTTTTACGACGTTTGGGTTATTTCGATGGGTTTCTTTGAAAATTGTGTCACTTGTCCTGGCAAGTAAAGGGCTATGAAAAAAAGAGTCTTGCTAAATACTCTAAATAGATTGGTTCATAATCAACCATAAATATTAGATCTGGGCACTATGATCTATTTTTCTTAATATTCATAATTTACATATTTTCAGGCTTTAAGAACAACAAAAGTTTTTTTACTTTTATACATGATATATGTTAGAATATTTTTCTAAAAAATGTCTTCCCGGTACTTATTGAAAAAAATTCTTATTATTGTTAAGAAAATACAATATTTGAATTACGCGGAAAATTCTCTGAAATTAATAAGTACTTAAATAAATTATTTATGAATTTTTCCTATTGGCTCAAAAATTATGACGATTTTTTTTTGTGGAAAATTAATTTTTTGTAATTGGAAATCGAACTACTTTATTTGTGGTTGAAAATTGATCTTTTTTAGTTCAAAATTCAACCCTGTGGTTACAAATTCATTTATTTTGTTCAAAATTGTCTTTTTTGGTAGAAAATTAATTTTTTTAATTGAAAGTTCAACTAATCCAGTTAAAGATTCATCACTTTAGTTGAAAATTCATCTTTTTTATTTAAAATTCAACTATTTCAGTTGAAGATTCATCGCTTTAGTTGAAAATTCACCAGTTTCGTGGAAAATTACTTTTTATAACAGAAAATTTAAATATTCAATTTTTGGTTGAAAATTAATCTTTTTGGTTGAAAATGCAACTATTCCAGTTGAAAATTCATCAGTTTTATGGAAAATTTACTTTTTCCAATGAAAATTTAAATAATCCATGATTTCCTATGAGTTGAAAAATTTTCAAATATTTCAAGGTATTGCCAAAGATTTTAAAGAATTTATTCACAAGAATTAAGGGATTTCCTAGGATTTAAAATATTTTCAAATATTTCAAGGTATTGCAAAAGATTTTTAAGAATTTTAAAAGATTTTAATTTTTTTTTTAATTCCAAGGAATTTTCAACAGCTTTAAAAGTATTCATGTAATTTCACGGGATTTTATAATATTTTAATGGATTTTACAGAATTTATTTGTAAGATTTGAGGGACTTCGTAGGATTTAAAATATTTTCAAATATTTCAAGGTATTCCCAACGATTTCGAAAAATTTTAAATATTTTTTTTTTTAAATTCCAAGAAATTTTCAACAACCTTAAAAACTTTCATGTAATTTCACGGGATTTTATCATATTTTAATGGATTTCAAAAATTTTATTTATAAGAATTGAGAGATTTCCTATGAGTTGAAAAATTTTCAAATATTTCAAGGTATTGCCAAAGATTTTAAAGAATTTATTCACAAGAATTTTTCTATTGAAAATTAATTTTTTCAACTAAATTTTTCGCTCGAAACATTTTTTTATACGAATTTATATTTTTAGTATAAAATTCATCTATTTTGTTGAAAATTTATCTTTTTTGTAGATAATTAATCTATTTGGTTGAAAATTTCAATGAAAATAAAAATATTTAGTTGAAAATTCATGTATTTTGTTAAAAATTATTTATTTTGAGCTGAAAATTAGTTTTTTTATTGAAAATTAATTTTTTAACTAAAAATTTAATTAAATTTTGGGTCGAAAAATTTTTTTATACAAATTTATATTTTTTAGTAGAAAATTGATCTATTTCGTTGAAATTTTGTTTGTTTGTTTATAGATAATTTACCTTTTTGGTTGAAAATTCCATTAAAAATTAAAACATTTACTTGAAAATTCATATATTTTGTTAAAAATTCTTCTTTTTTGGTTGAAAATTGGTTTTTCTATTGAAAATTAATTTTTTCAACTAAATTTTTCGCTCGAAACATTTTTTTATACGAATTTATATTTTTAGTATAACTGTTTTCTTTGACATAATTCAAAGTTGCTAAAAGAACATAAAAAATTCTTCGGTTCAAGACAGATCGATTGACCTATAATATTATTACATTTTATTGAAGATTCACGAATTGATGGTCATTCATATTATATGAACAATCTATTTTGATAGTAAAATTTTTTTCATTTACATAATTCAAAGTTGCTACACAAACATAAAAGATTTCTTGGTTCGAGACGAATCGATTGACCTACAATATTATCACATTCAATTGAGAAGTAGCGAATTAATGGTCATTTATATTATATGAACAATCTATTTTCATAGTAAAACTTCTTTCATTAACATAATTAAAAGTTGATGCAAAAATATAAAAGATTCATTGGTTCGAGGCGAAACGATTGACATATAATATCAGTACATTTCATCAAAGAGTAATGAAGTTAAGGTAATTTATATATTTCGAAAAATGGGGTTTTATAGTAAAACATTTTTCATTGGCATAATTCAAAGTTCCTATAAGAACATAAAAGATTCCTTGTTTCGAGAAAGAGAAGGTAGATGAAGTAAGGGAAATGATAGGGAAATAAGGGAAAGTAGGGGTCGGAAAGTAGGGAAAGTAGAGGAAATGAAGGGAAATGAGGGAACGTGAAGTAGCGAAAATGAGCTGTCGGGAAATAGGGGAAGTGAGAGAATGGGAAGTAGGTGAATGTAAGGGACATCAGGGGTTGGGAAGAAAAGTAGGAGAAATGAGGAGGAGGTAGGAGACATGAGGCAAGAGGAAGTAGATGAAGTAAGGCAAATGATAGGAAAATAGGGGAAAGTAGGGGTCGGGAAGTAGGGAAATTAGAGGAAATGAAGGGAAATGAGGAAACGGGAAGTAGCGGAAATGAGCTGTCGGGAAATAGGGAAAGTGAGAGAATAGGAAGTAGGTGAATATAAGGGACATCAGGGGTTGGGAAGGAAAGTGGGAGAAATGAGGAGGAGGTAGGAGACATGAGGCAAGAGAAGGTAGATGAAGTAAGGGAAATGATAGGGAAATAAGGGAAAGTAGGGGTCGGAAAGTAGGGAAAGTAGAGGTATGCATTTTGTTGAAAATTCGTCGTTTGGTTTGAAAATTCAACTGTTTTGTGGAAAAATCGTCTGGTAGAAAATTCAAATCCTTGATTAAAAGTTGAAATACATTCTTAAAAAATCTTTTTTTTTAATTTTGTTGAAGATTCATAATTTTGTTAGGAAATTCACCTTTTTGGAAGAAAATTCGTCTTTTTGGTTGAAAATAAATCTTTTTGGGTGAAAATTGAATTACTTTGTTGAAACTTCCCTTTTTTGGGGTAAAAATTGACTTTTTAAACTGAAAATTAAACTATTTGGTTGAAAATTCTTTTTTTTTTGTCTTGAAAATTCAACTATGTGGTAGGAAATACAACTATTTTGTAGAAAATTCATTTTTTAAATTAAAAAATTAATTTTTTTAAATGAAAATTTAACTATTCCATTTTTTATTAAAAATTGACTTTTTAGTTTGAAAATTTATGCATTTTGTTGAAAATTCGTCGTTTGGTTTGAAAATTCAACTGTTTTGTGGAAAAATCGTCTGGTAGAAAATTCTGAAATATAACCCCCATAAGTCTGTTTTATAGGGTCCCACAATTAGTCCATATGTTCAAAAATGTGTTTTCCGAGTTGTGGCGCTGATTATGATTTTTTGCAGAACTTTAAATAAAAATTTCTTCTAATACGTAAAATACTACTCTATGCTTATAATTAGATGTTTACGTCAATTGTTTAAACAATTTATTATTGTTTTTAGCAATTTTCTCTTAGAATAGAGTTAGAAAGTCAAGGTTATTTCCAGTATCTTTCAACTTTTTGTCCAATTTTCAGTTAGCGTGAGATATATAATTAATTAATATTGACAAAATTGTTTGTTCAAACAAATTTATTATTATTGGTAATAACTTTCAATTTGTTTAATGCTGTAGTTGCATATATGTATTTATTATAGTCTCTCCCTGTTACGGGTTTGAGAGTCTTCAAATCCTTTACAATTCTACAAATTTCTTACATTTACCTTAAATTATCAACCTACCCCTATCCTTCTTCACATTAGCCTTAAGAGGAAATGGACCCATCGATCTCTTCTCTTTAATTATGAACAGTTGAATTTTCTTCAATTTTCAAGAGTTGGAAATTAAATTTTCTCCAATTTTCAATTGCTGAATATTCCATTTTTTTTAATTCTTAATTATTGAATATTTATCTGTTGAAAATTCAATGATCAATCTTCTTCATTTTCAGTTTTCAACAATTAAATTTTTTAATATTGAAAATGTAAGAAAACTGGAAATTGAATTTTCAACTGTTAAAAATTCAACTATTGTAAATTAAAGAAAATTCAAAACTTCGAAATTGAAGAAAATTCAACAATTCAATATTGAAGATAATTCAACTGTTGAAAGCTCAATGTTCAATTTTCTTTCATTTTTAATTTACTTCAATTTTCAACAATAGAATTTTCAATTCTTTAATCAATTTTTAATTGTTGAAAATTCAATTAACAAATTTTTTCACTTTTGAGCAGTTATTAATTCAATTCTCTTTAATTATGAACAGTTGAATTTTCTTCAATTTTCAAGAGTTGGAAATTAAATTTTCTCCAATTTTCAATTGAGGTACAATTTCAGAGTTTGTCAGAATGAGAAATAGCAAGGATGAAATGCTATATGATACAGACGGGATACATGTTTCTAGGAAAATGTTGTAGGATCCCAAACCAAAGCTGACATTGATTCCAATGATTTGGATTTTGAGAAAGTAGTTGACTGTAGTAAAACCATCAAGATTCCCCACCTTCCACGTGTATCATCGTATAGCCTTGCATAATAAGTATATTGACCCTCTCTTATGAAACAGTGGGATTCTGCTCTATTATCAAATGGGATATTATCGAAACGATGGAGAAATGCTTTAAAGTAACATTTATACTCTGGACTATATACGCTACCGCGCGCTCGTTCAACACCTGAATAATATAAGTGAGTCAAACAGTCACCTTTTAGAGGATCAGGGGTTAGTTGGCCAGTTTCAATAAAAGTGGCCCCTTTAATTATTGAAATGTGGCTGCTATGAGAAAGAGAAAGATGTTCTCTTGACAGATGGTGGTTGAAGGTGTGCGACTTAGGAATCAGAGGATGGCTGCCTTGTATAAGAGACAGGTTTCACCCAAATAGTTGAATTTTCAACTTAAAAAGATAAAATTTTCAACAAAAAATGGAAGTTACATTTTCAGTCAGAAAAATTAATTTTTAACAAAAACAAAAGACTTTTTAGCAAAATAGTTAAATTTTTAACCAAATAAATTAATTTTCAATAAAATACTTAAATTTTCAACTAAAAAAGATAAATTTTCAACCAAAAAATGTAATAAAAAAAATGGATTTTTACAAAAAAAAAAAAGAATTTTCAACAAAATAGTTCAATTTTTAACCAAGGAAATGAATTTTCAATTATAATGATGAATCTTCATTTAAAAAATAAACACTATTTGGTTCAAACTTTATTTTAAAATGAAGATTCTTCATTATACTTGAAAATTCATGAATTTTGTTGAATCTATTTTAGTTGAAAAATCAACTATTTAATTCAAACTCCATTTTTCAATGAAGTTTCATCGTTATAATTGAAAATTCACTTCTTTGGTTAAAAATATAACGGTTTTGTTGAAAAATCTTCGTTATGATAGCGTTTTACACCGGAAATTGCTATTTTGAGTAAAAAAATAAATAAGAAAACAAAAAAAAATTTGTTGTAAAATTGTAGGTTGAACCAGCAATTTTCACCGAAAATATCGATATAAATTTCAAATAAGTTTTTCACAATTTTGGAATAATTTAAGGTTATGTTAACGTTGTTTACTAGAAATCGGTTATAATAAACAAAATTAATTAAATATTAAAGAAGATTTATAATTTGAAACAATTTCTAGTTACGTTCTGTTAGAGTTTTCGTCGGAAATGGGTATTTTTAATTGAAAAAAGTGATCAGAATTTTCAGTTTATCATTATTTTTCAGATTATTATTCAGTCAAATTAGGTTTGCTAGAAGATTTACAATCATAAACAATTTTTTGTTATGTTATGTTAGTATTTTTCGTCGTAACAAATCATTAGATTTCAAAGAAGATTAATCATTACTCAACAATTTTAGGTTATGTCTGAATTATGTCTGAAATTATTTCTGAAAAAAATCCGGAAGTAAGTATAGAGCTACAACAGGGGAGGTAGGTTCAACCTGTTTATAGAATTTTTCTACTATTATTTAGTACTATAATTATTATTAGGCTAGAGAAAAAACCCTATAATACATATACAAAGATAGGATTCGACATGGAAACTTGTAAAACCCTGAAAATGACCTGCAATTTTTGAAACAGTAAAAAATTTCGAAAAATCTGGATATGGTATTTTTTTAACTTTATCTTGTGATCTTTAATGTAAACTACTCAAAAATTAGAAAAGTACAAATGACCCCCTCCTGGCAAGGGTCGGTGACAGCGTTTGGCAATCCCTCAGCTACATGAGGGGAAGTTGGGTACAGGGTGATCAAATAGGCATCGCCCTGTAAAAACCTGCAAATGACTTAAATATTCTAAATTATTCAGTTTCAATTTTGAACTTAAAAAATGGTCTGGTTTTTTAAATTTTTCGAAATCATAGAATATCAAATTAAAAAACTTTATTGTTGCACAATTTTTTAGATTCAAAGGTTGTTATCCAAACAATTTTGAATTAAATGAAATCATTGTTTAAATGACAAAATGGGGTTTAAACAATTTATTATGGTTTATAACTATTTTCTCTTATGTAAGAGCTAGAAAGTTGCGGTTTCTTCTAAAATATTTAACTTTTCTTTGCCTTTTTAGACATGAAAAAATGATAAATAAACATTTGAGAGCAACATTTTTCAAACAATCTCTTTCTTCTTTATTTTTGTCTCTTGTGTAAGACAGCTTTTTTATTCGAATGCATTTTTTCAAACATTGCGAAGAGAGCCAAAATAATTTATTTAAAAAAGTAAAATACTATTTAAAGAATAATTTTTATTGAAAATGAAGTTATAAACAATCATAAATTGTTCGAAAAACTATGTTTGTTAACTCGCATTATTTATTACTTTGCTAAGTAAACAGCGGGTAAAGAGTTAAAAATTTCAGAAGGAACCGCAACTATCTAGCATCAGTAAAGAAGAAATTAGTTATAAAAAATAAAAATTTGTTTAAATAATTATGTTTGCCGAATTGAATAAATTATTAACACACCCTATGTGGTCTTTACCTCTCCCTTTTTTCCACTTCTTTATAGTTTACTCCAGCCCTGTGTTCCATATCTCTAGCCTTTAGGAACTCCCTCCTTTCTTCTTCCCATCTCGTTAATTCCATCGACCACCCTTTCCTTTCTTCTACCTCCATAAAACAGTGTTGCTAACTCCCCTCCCTTTCCCTCCCACAGCTTTGTCTCAAAATTACATGCCCTGTTTCCCGCTATAGTACTTAATGTATCCCTTTGCGCTTCTTCTCTCACCATATATCCCGGCGTTCTCCAATCTACCCCCAGCGTCCACCTTATATACCTTTCTTATAAACACTCCATCTCTTTCCTTTCTTTCCATTCCCATATCTCTGCTTTATAACCTAATACTGGCCATATCAGCGTATCAAATAACCACATTCTCCTTCTCCAATTTTTTTTAACCTTTTTCCTATTCCCCATATCTGTTTCATTACCCCTGCTGTTTTTTTTATCATTTCTCTTATATGAGCTTTATGATCGCCATTTGTTTGCAAGGTATATCTAAACCTTTATGGTGTTCAGGAAAAATCATTTTTTATTCATGATTTTTTCCTGAATGGGAATAGGACAATTTGAGAAAAAAATATTTTTTTTTGAGTAGGAGGGGAGGAAATTTTGATTTTCAATTTTTTCTGAATTGGAAGTGGTAAATTTCTTTCTATTTGTATGATTCTTATAGAA
Organism: Andricus grossulariae; assembly: GCA_011634705.1. Lineage (NCBI taxonomy): Eukaryota > Metazoa > Arthropoda > Insecta > Hymenoptera > Cynipidae > Andricus > Andricus grossulariae. Next base: position 263,042,830 of record JAABKJ010075445.1, read on the forward strand.
CTGGATACCTATAGGTTTTTGGGGTCGCTGAATTCGAATCCGTTGTTCGTTTGGTCCCATCAGGTCGGGGTAAGGGTCAGTTTAAGGTCAAACTTACGAACTTCATTGCTTACTAATTAAGTTAGGGTACCTTTAGGTTTTTAGAAGCTAAATCATCACCAGTTGGACAGACTCAAACCGAGGATGCTGCAGCAGGAGGTGATAAAAAAGATCAAGCATCTCAAAGAGTAGATGTTGAACTCTCTCAGCAGGGAGGTGGTGCTCAAGTAGCCCAAGAAGGAAATGCAACACCGCTCCAAAGAGATGTATCTAATAAATCTGGTAAAGCTACACAGTGTGAAAAGAGTAAAAAATGTGAACTGATGAATTTTCTACTGAAATGATGAATCTTCAATTGAAATAGTTGAATTTTAATCCAAGAAGATGAATTTGCAACTAAAATTATGCATCTTTAACTGGAATAGTTGAATTTTCAACAAAAAATCTTATTTTCAACAAAAAATCTTATTTTCAACCAGGAAAATTAATTTCTACCAAAAAGACCAATTTTCAACAAATTACCTGTATTCTCAGCAAAATAGTTGAATTTTCAACTAAAAAAAATTAATTTTCAACTAAACTGATGCATTTTTAACGGGAATACTTGCATTTTCAACCAAAAAGATGAATTTTTAACAAAAGAGTTTAATTTTCAACCAAGTAGTTTTATATTCAACGAAAAAGATTAATTTTCAACTAAAATGATGATTATTTAACTGGAATACATGAATTTGCAACGAAATAGTTGTTTTTGAACTGAAAAAGACAAATTTGCAACCAAATAGTTGAATTTACAACTAAAAAAGATAAATTTTAAACTAAACTGATGAATTTTTAAATGACATGATAACCTTTAACGCAATAAAATGTAAAAAAAAAAAACAACAAAAAAGTTCGTCTTCCGATTTAGAGAAAAATTTAAATACGTAAATTTCTTTCCTTCCTTTTAAAATTAGAATTGTGAAACACAAACAATTCTTTATACATAAATCCTTTTAAGTTGAATTTTTTTCATTTGAATAGGATTTGAAATTGAATACAATATATAATTAGGAATCTATTAATTTGAAACTATTTTAAAATTGAAAATATATCATAGAATTTCAATCGGACGTTGAAATTTGTTAAACGACTAAGGCTTTCGAATGACTCCGAAAATGGAGTCAAGATTTCAAAAAACAAATGGTGGATCCAATATGGTGGACGAATATTTAAAAAAATTATTGCATCTACTTGAAACGTGGTATAGACGGGTTTTCGAGGGCGCTGATTACTAATCTGGAGTCAGAATAAAAAAAAAAGAACAAGTATTTAAAAAATTATATACGTAAAATGAAACCCTTTTGTCCGCAGTTAGCTTATGATAAGTTACCAGAGCCTAAAATTAAGAAAATTCTAGAAATTCAGAGAACACAAGAAATGCAGATAATTTAGAGAACTCAGAGGATTCAGGTAATGAAGAGAATTCTAGAATTTCAGAGAATTAAGAGAATTCAGGAAAATCAGAGAATTCAGAGAATCCAAAGAACACAGGGAATTCAGAGCATTCAGGGAATTAAGAAAATTCAAGAAATTAGGAAAATTCAGAGAATACAAGAAATGCAGGTAATTCAGAGAACTCAGAGGATTTAGGTAATGAAGAGAATTCAGGAAATTCAGAGAATTCAAGAAATGCAGATAATTCAGAGAACTCAGAGGATTCAGTTAATGAAGAGAATGATAGAATTTCAGAGAATTTAGAGAATTCAGGAAAATCAGAGAATTCAAGAAATGCAGATAATTCAGGGAACTCAGAGGATTCAGGGAATTAAGAGAATTCGAAAATTAAGAAAATTCAAGCAATTAAGAAAATTCTAGAAATTCAGAGAATTCAAGAAATGCAGATAATTCAGAGAACTCAGAGGATTTAGGTGAATAATTTGTAACGAAATACATGAATTTTCAATCAAAAAGGTTATATTGCTACCAAAAAAAAGACAAATTTTCAACAAAATAGATGCATTTTCAACTAAAAACGATAAATATTCAACCAAAAATAGAAAAGTTTAATTTTAAGTTAGAAAAATAAGTTTTCAAGCAAATAAAATAAATTTTCAACGAAATAGATAAATTTTCAATCCAACAGATAAATTTTCAACTAAAAAGATTAAATGTCCATAAAAAAAAATTTCGATGAATTTGTAACCAAAAAAGATAAATTTTCAACAAAAAATGGAATAGTGTCATATGTCTTAATCCAAATAATATAAATCTTCAACGAAATAGTTAAATTTTTAACCAAACAGATGAATTTTTAACCAAAAAGATTAGATGTCTATCAGGAAAAAAATGTCGACAAAAAAGGGAAAAGGGAAATTTTCAGTAAAAAAAAATTTGTAATTAAAAAAAACGAATTTTTGTGCCAAAAAATAATATTTTTTAACAAAATACATGAATTTTCAACCGGTAATATTATAAACAGTTCTGGAGTTTTATAATTCGAGAATTTTATAATTAAGGATCTTTATTATTCGGGAATTTTCAATTTCGATAATAAACGGTCGGGAATTTCATTATTCGGGAATTTTCCAATTCTGGAATTTTATTATTCCGGAATCCTATAATTCGGCAATTTTGTAATTCGGCAATTTTCAACTTCAGTAATATTATAAACTGTTGTGAATTATATAATTTGAGAATTTTCCAAATCGGGAATTTTATTATTCGAAAATATTCCATTTATGGAATTTCATTATATGGGAATTTTATAATTCGGAATTTTCCAAGTCTAAAATGTTATTATTCGGGAATAATTATTCAGTAATATTATAAACTGTTGTGAAACCATGATTTGAGAATTTTCAAATTCGGGAATTTTATTATTCCGAAATTTTCCAATTCTGGAATTTTATTATTTGGGAATTTTATAATTCGGAATTTTTCAATTCTAAAATGTTATTATTCGGGAATTTTCCAATTCAGTAATATTTGAAACAATTCTATTATTCGGGAGTTTTAATGTTCGGGAAGTTTATTATTCGGGAATTTTCCAATTGAGAAATTTTTCAATTCGGGAATATTATTATTCGGAAATTTTATTAATCAGGAATTTCATTATTCCGGAATTTTATTATTCAATAATTCTTTTATTCGCGAATTCAATTATTCTGGAATTTCATTATTCGGGAATTTTCCAATTCGGGAATATTATAAACTTTCGGGAATTTTATTAATCGGAAGTTTTATTATTCGGGGATTTTATTATTCGGTAATATTATAAATTTTCGGGAATTTTATTATTCGGAAATTTTATTATTCTGGAATTTTATTGTTCAGAAAATTTATTAATCGGGAATTTCATTATTCGGGAATTTTTCAATTCGGGAATTTTATTATGCGGAAATTTTATTAATCGGGAATTTTATTATTCGGGAATTTTATTATTCGAGAATTCTATTATTCGGGAGTTTTAATGTTCGGGAAGTTTATTATTCGGGAATTTTCCAATTGAGAAATTTTTCAATTCTGCAGGAGCATCTTTCTCAATAATAATAATATTAAATTAGATATCTCCAATTTTTTGAATGCATGTGCTTAATTCAATGTAAAATTGTACTCAAGCAAGGAATTGAATTCAAACATTGGCTCATTACCTCTTTGTTAAAGTACGATGTCCGGTAGACATTTTCGAATTTCTGTAACGAGACAGCAGCCATTTTTTTCCCCCAAGATGTTTCGTAAAACATTTCAAGTTTGTGCCTTGGATATAGAATTAGAAATGAACAGTGAATCCAGTTATTCTTTAGATAATGTTTCAGCTGATGTAATTTTCATAAACGGAAGTTGTTCCCAGTGGGACCCTGCATATTTTCTTTTTATTTACTGTGCTACCGCTATCTAGAATTACTCGAAAGGTCAGATTATACAATTCATCATGACCTTCCTTCTCGATGTCAACAATTCGGTGAAAACCATCCTCATCCGCCGCTGGATCAATGTTTGCCACCTTCTGACGTGATCTCTTTCTTTCAGGACACTGCTTCATCATGTGATCCTCAAATTAAACTATTCCGAAAAAAATTAATTCTTTTTTTTTAATTCATATTTCTGTTTGAGAATTCAACTATTTGATTAAAAATTGAATTTTCTAATGAAAATTGAACTATTTGGTAGAAAATTAAATGTTTGGGTGAAAAATCATATTTTTGGCTTTTATCTTTTTTGTTTGAAAATTCAACTACTTTGTTAAAAATTCATTTTTTATAGAATCACCTCTTTGGCTGAAAATTTAACTTTTTTTCTCGAAAATTCCTTTTTTTGTTAAAAATCTATGAAGATTTAACTTTTTCATTTTTGGTTGAAAATTGATCCTTTATAAGTTGAAAATTATACTATTTGTTTAAAAATTCCTCTTTTTGTCCAAATTTAATTTTTTAAACTGAAAATTCGACGACTCGATTTTTGGTTCAAAAAATATCTTTTTTAGTTGAAATTTCAACAATTTTGTTTAAAATTCGTTTGCTCTCGTTTAATGCAATAAGTTAAAAATTTGTCTTTTTGGATTCAAAATTAAGCAATTTGGTTGAAAAGATTGTTGAATTATCAAGCTAAACAGATAGATTCTCTAGAAAAGAGTTGAATTCTCTGCACAATAGTTGAATTTTCAACAAAAAATGTAATAGTTGATATTCAAGCCACAAAAGATTTTAATTAAAAAAAAAAAGTGGAATATAATACAAAAGGCGAATTTTCAACAAAATACTTGAAGCCTTCACAAAAATACATTCATTTTTAACCATATATTGAATTTTTAACCGAAAAAATTTATTTTCTACCTAAAAATACGAATTTTCAACAAAATACATAAATTTTTAATCAGATGGTTCAATTTTCAACAAATTACATACATTTTCAACTAAATATTTTGAACAATGGATGTGATGTTAGACCAAATTTTATTTGGTTAATTTTTAGTCTGTATTTTTTTCGTTTCTAACAATTTTGAACTAAATAGTTAATTTTCAAGTTAAAAAAGATAAATTTTTAACTAAAAATGATGTAGTGTAATTTTTATTGAGGAGGATTAATTTTCTATAAAAAAAAAGAATTTTTCACAAAACTTCTTGTGTTGCAGATATTCTAAGCACTTTAGGGTTTTATAAACAAGTTATTAGTTTATTTCTTCAAATCTTCCTTTTGTTTCCTATGCTCCTATAAAAATAATTTCTTAATTTGAGTATTGTAATCTTCCTGCCGTTGCCCATTATTCTATAATCTCTTTAAAGGATGCTACACTTGCTCAAAATAAAGCTGTACTTTTTCAAGCAATCTTAGAATATTTCACTCTTATGGAGCAATTGTTCTAACTCTTCTGAGCTTGTACAAAAATGTTTTTGATTCAATTCTTCAAATCTTTCGATTGTTTCCAATGATGCTATAATCTTGTCAATGATACTACAGCTTCTCGAATGAAGTTATACTTGAAAAAACAATTCCACAATACTTCCCTCTCGAACCGCAGTTGTTTTATTCACTTTGAGGTTATTCAAACAAGTTTTTGGTTGAATTCTTTGAATCTTCCTGTTGTTTCCCATGATGATATGATCATGTAAAGGATGCTGCAGCTGCATTCTATAATCTCTTTAAAGGAAATATAGACTATTACAATTTTTGTTGAGAATTCATATTTTTTAGTTGAAAATTAAACTACTTAGTTAAAAGTGGAAGTACTTTGTTAAAATGGTTAAAATTCTTTGGTAAAAATTCATTTTTTTTTTGTTCATGATTAATCATTTTAGTTAAAAACCTTTTTTTTTTGTTCAAAATTTAACTATTTTGTTGACAATTTTTTTTCTAATTGATTTTTTTTTTAACTGAAAATTTCACTATTTCCATGCTTGGTTGAAAATTTATCTTCTTCAGTTGAAAATTCAACTATTTGGTTAAAAATGCACCTATTTTGATAGAAATTGCATCTTCTTGGATTAAAAATTACATCTGCTTGGTTGAAAATCAATCTTCATCGAATTCACTATTTTTGTTGTTGATTATTCATCATTTCACTTAAAACCTATTTTTCTTTGTTTAAAATTTAACTATTTTATTTATCATTTTTTTGTTTAATAATTTTTTTAACCGAAGATTTCACTGCGTATTTCCATTTTCGGTTGAAAATGTATATGTTCAATACTCATCATTTTAGTTGAAAATTCATCTTTTTGCTTTAAAATTCTAATATTCCAGTTGAAGATTCATAATTTTATTTAAAAATTCATCACTTTGGTTGAAAATTGAACTATTTTGTTGAAAATTGAACTAATTTGTTGAAAATCCTTTTTTTGATTGTTTATTTTATAGTGGAAAATTTAAGTGATTGAAAACTTGTTTTTTTCTTTGGATGTTTTTTGGTTGAAAATTATTTGTTTTTAACCGAAAATGTAACTATTATTCCAGTTGAATATTTCATAATTTTAGTTAAAAATTCAACTATTTGGTTGAAAATTTGTTTTCTTTGATTAAAAATTCATGTATTTTGTTGAAAAAATTGATTTTTTTTTGTATAAAATTAATCTTCCTATTTTAAAATTAATCTACTTCTTTGAAAATTCATCTTTTTGGTTGAAAATTAAAGTATTCCAAAGAAATATTCATAATTTTAGTTGAAAATTCACCTTTTTTTAAATTTAAATATTTCACATGAAGATTCATAATTTCCATGAGGTATATACTTAGTTCATGAAAGTCTGACCTTTTCACGATTTGGCACGACAAAAATTCAAGAAATAGAAATTCTTTTAATAAATACAAAATGTCTTCAGCAAAAAGTATTTCTAACATTTGTCAACTGTTTCCTTTGTTCCAGAAAACAAGAACTTTTCGCGATTAGATTTGAAAAAAAGAATCAAAGCGAATATGAATTGTTTCAACAATTGAAAAATAACTTTAAAAAAATATCTTTCTCGTAATTCACTTTCTGTGCGAAAAACTTGCAAGTATGTCACTCATCAAATAAAAAATACACCTGATCGCGCGAAATTGACGCATATAGGTTCTGATTTTCCCTTTTTTATCGTAAATTATTTTTATTTGATGAGTAAGATTTTTCGAAGGATTATTTCCCTAATTTGTAATCGTACAGACAATTTCTATCCGTTCAAATGATTTTTCTTTTCTACTAGCGTATTAAAGGGTACTTTTTTACGTTAGATCAGATAATTATCCATTGATAGAAAGATCAATGGCTGTACAGAAAGATTACTTTTTTTCACAATGACTCCATTTTCAACCAAATGCTCGAACTTTCAGATTAAACTTAAAAAACAAAAACAGTTGAATTTTCAACCCAAAAAGTCGATATTTCGAAAAAAAAATTTCAATAAAATAATAAAATTTTCCGCCAAAGAGTTGAATTTCCAACCAAGAACTTTTCTACCAAAAAGATGAATTTTCAATCCAAAAGCAAGAATTGTCTATAAAAAAGATGAATTTTCAACAAAAAAGTTACATTTTTGTACAGAAAGATTACTTTTTTTTATAAAATAATTAAATTTTCAACCAAATGCTCGAATATTCAGATTAAATTTAAAAAAACAAAAACAGTTGAATTTTCAACCCGAAAAGTTGATGTTTCGATAAAAAAAATGTCAACAAAATAATTAAATTTTCCACCAAAGAGTTGAATTTTCAACAAAATAATTTATATTTCAACAAGAGTTTTTAAGTATAAAAAAATTTAAACAAGGTAGTTGAATTTCGAACCCACAAAGATGAATTTGTTATTTGATTTTAAAGAAATTTAAAATTATGTTTTTGTTTATATATTTGTGAAGAACACAAAGACCGGGACTTTTTTCAAATTTTTAATTTTTTTCAAGTTCATTTGAAAAAATGTTTATTTTTTATAACTTATTTAGTTATTTTTCAAGTTATTTGATTAAGAAACTTTGAAAAAATATGTTTTTGTTTATATAATTGTGAAGAACACAAAGACCAGGAGGTTTTTCAAATTTGTAATTTTTTATAGTTTTTTTGAAATATTTATTTGTTTATTTCTTATATATTATTCAGTTCTTTTTTCATTTTTTCAATTTTTTTATCAAGAAACTTTAAAAAAATATTTTTTTTCATTCATATAATTGTGAAGAACACAAAGACCGGGAGATTTTTCAAATTTTTTAGTTATTTTTTTAAACATAATCAGTTTTTTATTTCTTTATAAATTATTCAGCTTTTTATTTTGTAAGTTGATTATTTAAAAACTGTTTTAAAATATTTTTTTGTTTATATAATTGTGAAGATCACAAAGGTTTTGATATCTTGTTCAATTTTATCTTAAAATTAATTTATAAAAATAAAAAATCATCTAAATTTTGCTAGGAATCTTAAAATAACTTGTTTATTTTCTTGAAACCTTTCAAAATTCTTAAATTCCTACTTTTTTCAAAATTTTCATAATCTACATTTCGTTTAAATTTTTTTTTAATCGTTTCAAATTCTTTGAAATCTTTTCTTAATTATTTTCAAAACTTTTCAAAACTTCTTTATATTTCTTGAATAAACTCATTTTTTTTTAATTTGATATTCATGCAAAAAATCTTCTACTTTCTTTTTCGAAATTTTACGAAATCATTTAAAATCCTGCTAAATAAAAACAATTTCACAACAATATTCCAGATTTTTCAACATAATTTTGGATATCTTTTGGAATATTCTATTAAAATAATTTTTGAAAATTAAAAAAAAAACATTCTAAATTTCTTATGAATCTTTAGAAAAAATTTTCTTCGAAATCTTCGAAATTTATTTTGTTTTAAATTTTATGAAATGTTTATAAAACTATCTCTTTATTAAAATAGATTTATTTAATGCAAAGTATAATTAAAATTGTTAAATAATAGCGATGTTATAAGCAAAGTCGCCTTCGCCCCACCGGTCGGCGCTGCCCATCCTTACCCTAATTGAATTTTAACCTTGCTGTAGTAGTAACAATGCGCTCTCTAAATTTGAATCGGTAAAATATAACTGATTGTCAGTTAAATTCTACTAATTGCTGCAGCTAGAATATAGTCACGGATAATTAGTAAAAATATATTGATTTGATTAGTAATTATAGCTATAAGTACGCGCTCTATCCGAATTCATTATTATATATTTCTTAAACCTTTTTAATGTAAATGATCCTACACAAACAAAGTTATTGCGAGAAATATTTTTTTAATGTATATTCTTTGTGAAAAGTGAAAAGTTATATTTATTTGAATCATAATAATGTGAGAAAACAACTGACACAATACAAGGTGTAGTCCGAAGTCAAAAAGTGTGCAGTGCAAAATTAACTCTCTATTTTCTGGAAAAAAATTTCAGTTTAGTTGAAGGTATTACAAAGGATTTTAAATATTTTAGGATATTTTAAAAGATTCTAAGGCATTTGAAAGAGATTTACAAATTTTTCAAGAAATTTTCAAGGATTTTATGGAATTTTAAAACTTCTCAAGGTATTTTCATAAATTTTTCAAGATTTCAGGAAATATCAGATTACATGTAATTTTACGGGATTTGATAATATTTTAATAGATTTCAAATAATTTACTCACAAGAATTTTTCGTAGGATTTCAAATTTTTTAAAAATATTTCAAGTTATTTCCAAAGATTTGTAATATTTTATGGTATTTTAATTAGATTTCAATAATTTGAAGTGACTCCAAAAGAATTATAAAGGTTTCAGGGTATTTGTAAAAATTCCAAGGTATTTTGAAGAGCTATAAAAAGTTTCCAAATATTTTAAAGGATTTTAAATATTTTAGAGTATTTTAAAATATTCTAAGGCATTTTCAAGAGCTTTATCAAATTTGAAGGGATTTCAAAATATTTTAAAGGATTTGAAATATCTTAGGATATAATGCTTTTTTTACCAAATTGTTGAATTTTCAACCAAATAGTAACATTTTAAACTAAAGTAGTTTAACTTTTACCCAAGTAGTTGAATTTTGAGTTAAAAAGGTCAATTTTCAACAAAATAGTTAAACTTTCAAACAAAGAGGTGAATGTTCAACCAAAAAAGATGAATCATGAATTTTTGAACAAAAAATATAATAGTTGATTTTTCAACCAAGAAAATATGTTCATTTTAAATCAAAATTAGTTGAATTGAACCAAAAAGTACGAATTTCCAACAAAGTAGTTGAATCCTCAACCAAAGAAGATTAATTTTCAATCAGTTATATTTTTATCAAAAAAATTTAAATTTCTACTAAAAACTAATTAAATTTTAAACTAAAAAGATAAATCTTCAATCGGAATAGTTAAATTTTCAGTTGAAAAAATTAATTTCCAAAAAAAAAATGTATTTTCAACCAAGGTAATGAATTCTCAACCGAATGTTCGATTTTACAAAAAAAAATTCAACTTTAACCAAAAGCAATTGTACTTCATTTATGTTCAACCAAGGAAAAATTTTTTTTTTAATACAATAGTTCAATTCACAACCACAGAGATGGATGTTTGGATAATAAAATTAATTTTGATCAAACTGTTTCAAATATCAGCAAAGTAGTCAAATTTTAATTCAAGAAACTTTATTTCTCATTAAGAAGACATTAATTTTCAATCAGTTTATCAAATTTTCAAACAAAAAGAAATATTTCAAAATTTCAAAAGAAAGTCAAGGTTTTTTTTATTTGGGGCGGGATGAGGTATATGACGTTCATAATT
>JAABKJ010075445.1:263053568-263064131 GCA_011634705.1 Andricus grossulariae
CCCCCCGCCATTAGAATATAGATCCGCCTATGGTAAGAAGCCGTAGTGATTTAAACATTTATTAAAATAATGAAATGATCTATGAAAAATTAAACGTATCAGCTAAAGTAAATCGACCTACATAAATGAATACCTTAGAATAACTAAGATTTTCGCAAATGATAATCGTGTTCGTTATAAAGTAATATATATTACAAGAAATATTCTGTTACTACATACAATTCTCTAAACTTTGAGAATTATAATTTATAATCATGTACCAGACCATAACATTTACTTTGCCCCCCCCCCCGTAGTTAATAGACCTTTACTAAATAAAAAAAAAAGTTTTTTAAGATGAGATGCTGTATAGAAATAGATAAAACAATATTTTGATGTAACACTGAATGCTTTTTAAATATTTTTTTAGTTACACAAATATTGAAATTATTATCAATTTGTTTTTAAACTTGTCATTTTACAGAATTTTACAAAATATTAGGAAAAATTTGGAAAGAAAAAAAAAATTTGATAAATTTTCGGAAATGCTTCCAAGCTATACAATATTTTTAATCTATTCAAAACCTCTTAAATTCTTAAAAATATTCTCAGCTTACATTGTCATTTTACAGGATTTCACAAAATATTAGGAAAAAATTCAGCCTTTTTAAAAGATATTAAGAAATTTTAGAGATTTGGAAGAAATAAAAAATATTTAATAAATTTTCGGAAATGCTTCCAAGTTGTAAAATATTTGAAATCTATTTAAAACCTCTTAAATTCCTAAAAATTTGAAAGAACAACGTATTTGAGAGGCCAATGATTCTGTGTCTTGAGGTTTTACTGCCTGCATGATTTGAAATAGATTCTGTCTGCTAATTTTCAATATAAAAGCTTTCATTATAACAAAAAATGAATACAGAAATGACAGTTTCCAGGACAGACAAAAAACGTTCCATGAAATCTCATTGTCAGTTCAATTAGAAACTGAGAGTTTTCTTTTCAGATTATCGGTTGCTAAATGAAGGCGAAAAGAATTTGAGCAAAAAAAATCATCCAGTTCTACTTTGGATGGTAACTAAAAATTGATTTAATAATTTAATTCGAAACTGAGAATTCTGTGTCTAGATTAGTAGTTGCTCAACGGAAAAGAAAAATTTCTATTAAAAAACAAATCAATCACTCCTGAGAAAATGGAGCGGGACATTTATGAAAAAGTTAGTGCTTTTGTCCATTTTTTGAAATGGATAACAAAAACCTGTTACAGTTCAAGATGGGCGGCAGACATTTTTTTTTCTCAATATGATCACCTTCAAGTACAAGGAGTATTGATGAAAGATTTAAGTCTTGAGAGTCATTAGACATATCATTTTTATTACTTATTCTAATTATAACTTTGTTGTTCCATAAACAATATTATATTTAAGTTTTATATTTCTTTGACTAAATGAATATTGTGTAGGACTAATGTTTACACTTTATTTGTTTTGCTCTATGAAAAAGTATTTTGTGATCGGGCGTTTATTACTTACTGGGATTTCTTCCATTTTTTCTCTGTTCAAAAAGGTCACCATCCCGCTTTCAATACTTATTTTTACTCGTTTCACATATTTAGTATCACATTCGTTTTTATCATAACAAAATAAATTCCAGCAAGAGCATTGTTACTCTCCAATATTGAAAATGCGTCACCATCGGATGTAATTTGTTCAGTTTAATAAATTTAAAGGTTTCAATGTTTTTTAGAATTACTTAGCGAACTTCACCTCCACAAAGAACGTTGATTTTACTGATAACTTTTTATATGGTCCAATTTTTCCCATCGTAGATGTTTTTGGTGAGCTAATACATACTTAAAAGTTAAATTACTTTTTAAAAATCGATTTTTTGAAAAGGTTCACTTCTTTGTCACGTTGGCAATTTGGCAACGGAACGCACCAGAAATGCTAAATAAAGCAAAATAATAATAAAATCCGTATTGGGGGGGGAGGGTATTCTAAATTTCATGTTGTTGTAAATTTGTTATTTTCCAAGTCGAGAATTAATTTTTTATACTGAAACTGGAGCTATTTAATTTTTGGTGGAAAATTCGCCTTTTCTTATTTGAAACCTTCTTGGTTGAAAAATCATATTTTCGGGTTGAAAATTAAACTAATTTGTAGATAATTGATATTTTTCTATTTGAAATTCAAATAAATTGGTTCAAAGTTAAATTACTTATTTAAAAACACATTTTTCAAAGGAATTACCTCTTTATCACGTTGGCAATTTGGCAACTGAACGCACCAGAAATGCTAAATAACGCAAAATAATATTGAAACCCGTATTCAGGGGGGGGGGGTAGTTCAAATTTTTTATTGTTATAAATTTGTTATTTTTCAAGTAAATAAATTCCTGTTGTATTTTCGAATTATGTTTTGATATATAACGGGTGTGCTGTTTGCATCGCGTGCCTGACGAATAATGTTAATAGGATATTAATGATTAAATGCCAAGACATGTTGCTTCTCGATGAGATACGATTAGTATTAACGACATGCAATAAAGAAAAAAAAATTTGTTAGTAGGTAGCAGAGATTCTGGAACGGATGTTAGAAATTTAATTGTTTGCCAATAATACTTTGCAAGAAATTGGCTATCCTTTTATAAGATGTTACGTTTCGGAATATAGTCTAATCTTGTCTGATGTTTCTCGGTACAAAATTTCGACATGTTTTTAGAGTGTGATTTAGTATGTCACATATTTTACATGACAAAGACCATGCGAATAATTTTGGTCTAAAATCGGTATGATATACAACGTCATATCCATTAATTCATGTAGCATTCTCAATCCTGCTCTATTTCCTGCTAAAACTGTAGTTTCGCTCATTTCGATGACATAATGGTTTCCTACTTTCAAATTTGCATAAAATGATAAATTTTCAATCAAAAATTGAATAGTTGAATTTTCAGTTGAAACATTACTTTCAACAACAAAAAAGAGATTTTTCAACAAATAGTTAAATTTTCAAAGCAAAAGTTGATTTTTACGCTAAAAAATATATATTCTAGACGAAAAATATAATAGTTGATATTTCGACCAAAAGAGGCGAATTTTCAACCAAAGCTGCTTATTAATTTGCAAACAAACAGTTAAATTTTTAACACAAAAAGATTGAATATCTAGCAAAAGAGATGAATTTTAAATAAAATAGATGAATGTTCAACCAAATAGTTGAATTAAAAAAAAAAGTTAATTTTTATCCGAGAAAGAGGAATTTTCTACCAAATATGCAGTGGAATTTAAGAAAACAGAATCATTTTCAACCATTTTCATTTACAGACGAATAGTTGAATTTTCAAGCCAAAAAGACAAATTTTTTACAAAGCGGGTAAATTTTTAGCCCTAAAATATGAATTTTTTATTGAAAAAGTTTATTTGCAAACAAATAGTTGTATTTTTACTTTTAAGCTGATTCGAATTTATCATCGAATTAAAAAAAAAATTGTTTTAAGATCTTCCAAATTCTTTTTCGGCAATTTTGGAAATCCTTTAAAATGTTTTGAAATCTTGTTCAATTTCATCTTAAAATTAATTCATCAAAATAAAATATCATTTAAATTTCGTCAGGAATCTTAAATTAACTTGGTTATTCGTTTAAAATTTTTTGTAATCATTTTAAATTCTTTGAAATTTTTACTTAGTTATTTTTGAACCTTTTCAAAACTTATTTATATTTCTTGAATGAACTCGATTTTTTTTCAATTTGAATAAACTCGATTTTTCTAAAATTTGGTAATCGTGCAAAAAGTCTTCTACTTTCCCTTTCAAAATTTTAAGGACATTTTACCAAAAAATCTTCCATATTATTTTTCGTCACTTTTCGAAATATTTCTAAATGTTCTCTTAAAACTAATTTACCCAATAAAACATTATTTTAATCTTCCTAGGCATTTTAAGAAGATTTTGTTATTTTCTTCAAACTCTTCAAATGAAAAAAAAACTAATTTTCAACAACATTGTTAAATTTTCGACCAATGAACTTAATTTTCAACCAAAAAGATCGTTTTTTCAACTAAAAATGGAATAGTTGAATATTCGGTAAAAAAAATTAATTTTCGACCTACAAAGAAAAAATTATCAACAAAATACATAGTTAAATTTTCAACCAGAAAAAAATGAATTTTTATCAAAATAGTTCAACTTTCAACCGAAAATGTGAATTTTCAATAAAGACGATTAATTTTTAATCGACAAAAACGAATTTTCAACAAAATTGTTAAATTTTCGACTAAAAGCCCATTTTTAACAAAAAATGGAATAGTTAAATTTTCAGTGCCAAAAATGAATTTTCAACCAACATACACGAATTTTCAATTTAAAGAGATAAGTTTTCAGCAAAAAATGAAATGATTATATTTTAAATAAAAAAATAATAATTTAAAACAAAAAAAAAACTAATTTTCAACAACATTGTTAAATTTTCGACCAATGAACTTAATTTTCAACCAAAAAGATCGTTTTTGCAAAACTGTTCTTTTCAAAAAATGCCACAAAAGCTTCTTTTCATTTTTTTTTCATATTTTTTACAAAAAAAAAAATTCGAAAAAAAATATATTTTCGAAAATACTCGATAAAAAATATTGAAAAATATTTTCAGCTCTTTTTATTTTATTTTTTTATATTTTAAACCAAAAAAATTGAAAATTTTGAAAAATTGTATTTCTATTTTTCGCAAAAGTTATTTAAAACTTTTTATCTCTTAAATATATTTTTTTGCGGATTTTGAAACAAATAGAACGCCCTGATCAGAATCAAAAAGGAAAAGTCTAAAAGCAAAAACTTTTCTTTCAAAGAGTTCCAAAACAGCTCTTTTTATTTTATTTTTTCATACTTTAAACCAAAAAAATGGAAAATTTTGAAAAATTGTATTTCTATTTTTCGAAAAATTTATTTTAAACTTTTTATCTCTTGGATATTAATTTTGCGGATTTTGAAACAAAAAGAATGCCCTAATCAGAATCAAGAAGAAAAAGTTAATAATTATCTTCACTATGTTGAATTTTCAATAAAATAGTTAAATTTTTAGTTAAAGGAACGAATTTTCAACTGAAGTTATGAATCTTGAACCAAAAATATTATCTTTTAAGTTAGTAGTTGAACTTTCAACCAAGAGTTCAGTTTTATACACAAAAAAAGGCGAATTTTCAACAAAATGCATACATTTTCAGCTAAATAGTTAAATTTTCTACCAAATTGTTCTACTTTCGAGTCAACAATACTAATTTTCTACAGAAAAGTTAAATCTTCAATGAATACATTGAATTTTTTCGAAAAAAAATTAAATTAACAGTTAAAAGAATGGATTTTTAACAACAAAAACCAAAAGATTTTTTCACTAAAATTATGAATCTTGAACCAAAAAACTGAACAAACACACCAGGAATTAGTTCAGCTTTCAACCAAGGAGCTGAATTTTTAACGAAAAATGTAATAGTTGATATTTCAGCAAAAAAGGAATTTAATTTAAAATAAAAAACAGTTCGCTTTAACCAATAAAAATGAATTGTAAACGAAATTCTTGAATAAATAGAATAGTGAAATTTTCCGATAGAAAAAATTTAATTTCTAACAATATATATAATTTGCAACAAAAGAAGTGGATTTTCAACTACAAGAGAAAAATTTTTAACCAAAAAGTCTGCCAAAAAGTCGAGTGTTCAACTAAAAAATTAATTTTCAACAAAAAAAAAATATTTTTAACAATGTAGTCACATTTTTAACAAAGAAGTTAAATTTTTTCAAAAAGAAATGAATTTTTAACCAACGTATGTGAATTTGCAAACAAGAAGAATAATTTTCAAGAAAAGAAAAACGAATTTTTAAAAACTTAGTTAAATTTTCAACCGAAAAATAATTTTTCAATCAAAAATATTAATTGTTAAGTAGAAAGATTACTTCTCAATCAAAAGAGACGAACGTTGAATTCAACCAAAAAGAATGAAATTTCAACAAATCACGTCATTTTTCAAATAAAAAAGATCAGTTTTTAACCAAAAAGAAAACAAGTAAAAGACAAATTTTCAACCAAAAAGAAGAAACTTCAACCAATAAAATTGATAAAATTTGATTTTTCAAAAAAAAAAAAAAATTGAAACAAAAAAGTGAAATTATCAACCAAAGAGGTGAATCTTAACCAACAAATTTAACAAAGCAATTTAACCAAAAAAGATGAATTTTCAAGATAATAAATAAATTTGCAACAAAGTTTTCAAAAAAAAAACAAACAAAGAACTTCATTTTTATTTTTAACAAAATATATGAATTTTCAAACAAAAATATGAATTTTCAACAAGAAAGTTAATTTCTATCCAAATTGTTGAATTTTCAAACCAAAAAGATTAAATTTTCTACAAAACAGTTTTATTTTCAACCTAAAAATATGAATTTTCAACTTGAATGATAAATCTTCAAAAAAACAAAATAAATTCTTAACAAAGTAGTTCACATTTCAAGCAAGTAGTTCAGTTGTAAACAAACAAAAGAATCAACTTTCAACCAAAAACATTAATTTTCAAACAAACAAAATATTAATTTTTATCCAAAATGATAAATTATCAACAAAATATATCAATTTTTAACAAAGTTGCATTTATTTGGTTGAAATATGAGCTATTTTATTGAAAACTTCTTTTTTCTTTGCATTAAAAGGAATTTTTTGCCGAAAATTTAACTATTTTGTTGAAAATCTGTTTCCTTTTTGGTTGGAAATTATTATTTATTTGAACTGAAAATGTAACTATTATTTCAGTTGAATATTCCATAATTTCAGTAAAAAATTTATCTCTTTGGTTAAACTTTCATTATTTGACTAAAAATTTCATTATTCAATTTTTGGTGAAAAAAAGATTTTTTTTAGCTGAAAATTCATCTTTTTTGGTAGAAATTAATGATTCATCAGTTTAGTTGAACATTCATCTTTCTGGTTTAAAATTCAATTATTCCAGTAAAAGATTTACAATTTTAGTTGAAAATTCATCACTTTCTTTGAAAACGTAACTATTTTTTTCAAAGTTAGGTTTTTTCTTTTAAAGTTAGTTTTTTGTGGAAAGTAATTTTTTTATAACTGAAAATTCAACTATTCCATTTGAAGATTCATCATTTTAGTTGAAAATTCACCCTTTTAGAATATTTGAAATCTTTTGGAATATTGGTGAAATATTTTTTTTTTTAACATTTTTTATTCGTGACATCTTTTTGAAATCTTTCTGAAATCTTTTTTTAATATTTCTGAACTCTTTTGGAATATTTGAGATCTTTTGAAATATTTGTGAAATCTTTGAAATATTTGTCAAAACTTTGAAATCTTTCTCAAGTATTTCAGATATTTGTGAAAACGTTGAAATTTTGCAAATTGTTTTGAAACCTCTCAAATCTTTGTGAAATATTTTTAAATATTTCTGAACTCTTTTGGAATATTTGAGATCTTTTGAAATATTTGTGAAAACTTGGAAATCTTTCTGAAATGTTTCAAATTTTTCTGAAATATTTTTAATCTTTGAGAAATCTTTTGGAATATTTGAAATATTGGTGAAATATTTTATTTTCAATTTTATAATTTGTGAAATCTTTGTGAAATATTTGAAACAATTGGAAAAACTTTTAATTATTTCTGAAATATTTCTGAAATATTTTGTGAATTGTTTAAAATTCGGAAAATTTCAAAGAATTTTTAAATGATATCGAGGATATCAATGATATTTGAAAGATTTCAAGTGATTCTTACGGATTTGTAGAGAACTTAAGGGAAAAGATTTAATTTAATTTCAAGGGAATTCTAGAAACTTTAAAGAGTTTAAGGTATTTGAAAAAAATTCCTAGGAATTTGACGAGATTTTAGCATTTTTAAGGGGTTTCAAACAATTTCGTAGGATTTCGGAAAATTTCAAAGGATTTTAAAAAGGTGTCCAGGATGTCAACTATTTTTTTGAAGAGGTGTCAAGGGATCCTGACGAATTTCTTGGGACCTTTAGGGAATAAATCATATTTAATTTCCAGAACATTATAGGATTTTCTAAGGATTTTAAAAAGAGTAGAGTATATTAAAAAGTTCCAAAGAATTAAAATTGAAATTTTTTTGAGGATTTTAGAAAATTTCAAAGAAAGGTGTCTAAGATGTCGATTATTTTTTTGAAGAGGTGTCAAGGGATCCTAACGAATTTCTAGTTCACTTTAGGGAATAGTTTTAACTAAAAATTTAACTAATGCTGTTCAATGTTCCATCATTTGAATTGAAAATTCATGTCTTTGGTTGAAAATTCATCAAGTTTCTAGTTTCCGGTTAAAAGTTCAACTACTTTGTTGAAAACCCTTTTTTTTTGTTAAAAAATTAATTCTTTTAACTGAAAATTTAATTATTCTTTTGAAAAACCATTCCCTTTGTTGAAAATTTAACCACTTGGTTGAAAATTAAACTCCTTTGTTAAAAATTCACTTTTTAGATTAAAGATTCGTCTTTTTAATTAAAAATTCATCTCTGCGGTGTAAAATTGACCTATATTGTTGAAAATTCGTTTTTAACAATTTATCTTTCTAACTGACAATGTAAGCAATCCAGTTGTGTATTCCATCATTTGATTTAAAAATTCATCTGTTTGGTTGAAAATTAATTTTTTATCTAAAAATTTAACTTTCTTATTTTTTTGTTGAAAATTCATATTTTTAGGATGAAAATTCAATTATTTCATTGAAAATTAAACATCAACAAAAATGCATCAATGACTTTGTTGAAAATTCATTTAATCAGTTGTAGATTCATTATTTTAGTTTAAAATTTATTTCTTCGACTAAAAATTGAACTATTTAGTTAAAAATTCGTTGTTTTTTTAATCAATTTTTTCTACTGATGATTTGGATATTCCATCATAAACTAAAAAGGAATAAATTTTTGTTCAAAATCCAACTATTCGGTTGTAAATTCATGTGTTTTGTTGAAAACATGTTTTTTCTCATACAGAACTGATCCTCTTGGCTAAAAATTTAACTATTTCCTGGCAATGTGTGTATTTTGTTAAAAATTAATTTTGTTGAGGTTGAAAATCCAACTTTTTGGTTAACAGTTGCAATACTTTTTGAGAAATTCATTTTTACATTTTCATTCCAATGAGAAGGTATCAGTTTCATGTAAAATTTGAACTTGTCGGTTTTAATCAAATATCCATGTTTTGAGACCTCCTGAGGAAGAAAAAACGATTTTGACGAATGTGTCTGTCCATCTGTATGTAGTCTGTAGTCTGTAGTATTGAATGAGCATTGTTTATGAACATATTTCATTTTACTCATATGTTCAACAATTTAAGGGGGGAGGTGTCACGTCGTGTGACGTATTATAACTATATTATTTATACTTATATTATTAATAATTCTTACGTCCCTCGCCTCAAGTTTCTGGTTGTGAACACAATGCAATCTGACGTATATAAACCCAGAATCAGAATTAGAAAATCAGTCGATCTACAAACTTCGAATCGGGCGGAAGCTCTGCTTAAAAGGTCAGTCTTCTAAACTAAAATAGGAGGGATCCTCTGCCCTAGAGCACATTTTCAAATTAATATTTAAAACAGATAGACTCCAGTTATTTGGAAATCGTTTCCAAGTGGTCGAAAAATAAAATTAAAGAATAATAAAAGTAAAATCAGTGTTGTGCTTCGGAAATTTCAATCGAACTGAAGGCGATTGTTAATTTCAAATCCGCTTAAATAAAGTGAAACTGAACCCACAAGATCCTTTGACAAATCCATTGTCGAGCATTATTACCCTTGAACAACAGCAGGAGTTCATCATTTTATAGTTGAAAATTCGATTTTTTTTTGTAGAAAATTTTAATCATCTCCTCATTTGGAAATTCATTTATTTATTAGAAAATTCAACGATTTCATTTTTTGTTCAAAAGTGATCTTTTTTAGCTAAAAATTCTACTATTTGGTTGAAACAAATTTTTGTTGTTGGAAATTCGATATTTTTCATAGAAAAATAATCTTTTTAGTTGAATTTTAATTTTTTGGTTGAAGATTCAACATTTTAATGGAAAATTCGACTTTTTTATAGAAAATTAAATTCTGTAGTTGAAAATTCATTTATTTGGTTGCAAATTTAAATATTCAATTTTTGGTAAAAATTGAGCTTTTTCCGTTAAAAATTCAACTACTTAGTTGAAAGTTCATGTTTTTAGTTGAAAATTCTACTTTTTTTGTAGAAAATTAATTTTTTTCGTTGAAGAATCATCATTTTAGTGGAAAATTCGACTTTTTTGGTAGAAAATTAGACTCCTCAGTTGAAAATTCATTTCTTTAGTTGAATATTTAACAATTATATTTATATAACCTTATGAATGAATAAACAAATACACTTAAAAAGAAATATTTATTCACAATTTTTATTTTGTACTAAAAGTTACTTTTCCCCTCAAATTATAATTTGGTAGAATTTTTTTTTCTTGGCTGAAAAATCTTTTTTCTTTAAAAATTCAACTATTTGGTTGAAAATGAACTTTTTTGTTGAAATTTTGATTGAAATATCTGAAATCTTCAAAAATATTGTTG
>JAABKJ010075445.1:263067385-263077418 GCA_011634705.1 Andricus grossulariae
TCATTTTAAAAATTAATTTTAAGAGAAAATTGAAAAAAATTTTAAACTTATGAGATTTCTTAAAATTTGGAAATAGTATGAATTTCAAGAAAAAATTTCAATTTTGCAAGATTACAAAATTAACACAAAAATTCTAGTAAGTGTACACGATATTTAGATCTTTTTGAAATATTATAAACTAATTTAAATCTTGAAAATATTTTTAAAAATTTTTGACAAATCTAGATTCATGTACTATGTTGAAAATTTGTATTTTTCGGTCGAAACTATGATTAAAAGTTGATGTTTTTGGTTGAAAATTCAATTTTTTTTTTTTAAATTTGTCGTTTTTGTTTAACCGTTCTTTATTTAAAATCAAAATGTGTTTTCGTTGAAATATCAACTATTACAATTCTTTTAGACAATTCATCTTTTTTGTTTAAAATTTAATCTACTTCGTGGAAAATTTCAGAATTTTGTTAGAAAGTCATTTTTTTAGTTCAAGATTTTTCATTTTAGATGAAAAATAATATCTTTAATTGAAAATTTAACTATTTTCTTAAAAAAATCGTTCTTTCTTGGTTTGAAATTGATTTTTTAACTAAAAATTTAACTATTCCAGTTGAATATGAATCATTTTACGTGGGAATTCATCTTTATTTGAAAATTCATCACTTTATTTGAAAATTTCTTTGTGTTTTTTTTGTGTAGAAAATTAACTTTTAAAAATAAAAATTTAACTATTCCATTTTTGGTTGAAAATTGATCTTTGTTAAACTGTTGTTTAGTTGAAAATAATATTGTTTAGGTGAGGATTAAAGTATTTGGTTAAAAATTGGTCTTTGTTGGTTAAATCAAACTGTTTTTCAATTTCAGATTACATTTTTTTTCAATATCAACTATTAAATTTTTCGTCGAAAATTCACCTTGTTTATGAAAAAAATCAATTTTTGGTGTAACAACAAATAGTTTAGTTGCAAATAATATTTTTTCGGTGAGGATTCAAGTATTTTGTTAAAAATTGATCTTTGTTAGTTAAATCCAACTGTTTTTTTTTCTATTTTAGATTAAATTTTTTTTTTTAATATCAACTATTACTTTTTTCTGTAGAAAATTAATCTTTTTAGATTAAAAAATCAACTCCTTGGTGGAAATTTGAACTTCTTTCTTAAAAATTGTTTTTTTTTTTTTTGGTTGAAGATTTATAATTTTATCTAGAAAATTTTTTTGTTTTGTTTGAAAATGATTTTTTTTACTGAAAATGATTTTTTTTTAACTGAAAGTTTAACTATTTTGTTCAAAATTCAACCGATTCAAGAAATTCAAAGAATTCAAGAAATCCGAAAAATGCTAGGAATTCAAGATAATCAAGGAATTCAAGGAATTCAAAGAATCGAAGAAATTCAAGGAATTGAAGGAATTCAATAAATTCAAGGAATTCAGGAAATTCAAGATAATCAAGGAATTCAAGAAATTGAAGAGAATCAAGGAATTCGAGGAATTCAAAAAATTGAAGGAGTCCAAAGAATTCAAGGAATTAAAGGAATTCGAAGAATTCAAGGAATTAAAAGAATTCTAAGAATTCAAGAAATTCAAAAAAATTCCAGATAATCAAGTAATTCAAGAAGTTCAAAAAAATCAAGAAGTTCAAAGAATTCAAGGTATGCGAGGAATTCAAAGAATTCAAGGAACTCAAGGAATTCAAGAAATTCAAGGAATTCAAGGAATTCAAAAAACTCAAGAAGTTCAAAGAATTCAAGGTATGCAAGGAACTCAAAGAATTCAAGTAATTCGAAAAATTCAAGAATTTGAAAGAATGTAAGGAATTCAAGAGATTCAAGGATTTTGTTGGGAATTCGCTCTTTCGTTTTATTGAAAATTAATTTTTTTAGTTGAAAGTTCAATTATTTGATTGGAAATTTGTTGCGATTTTACTTGAAAATTCCACTATTTTTGTTTTCAATTCATCTATTTTGTTGAAATTTCATATTTTGGTGGTGGAAATTCAACTTTTTTGTCGAAAACTCGTCTTTTTGGATTGAAAATTCAACTATTTGATAAAAAAATTAAGTTTTTTATTGATAGTTTTTTTTTTGAGAATCCAATTATTTTAATAAAAATCCATTTTTTTATTATTGAAGATTCATAATTTTTCGTTGAAAATTGAACTAATTTCTTAACATTTATTTTGTTTTGGCTGAAGATTCATAATTGTAGTTGAAAATTCGTTTTTTTTTGCTTAAAAATTAATTTTTTTTTAATGAAAATTTCACTATTTTATTGGAAATTCAACTGATTGGTGAAAAATTAACTTTTCTATTGAAAATTTATATTATCGATTTGAAAATTCAACAACTTTGTACAAAATAGTGAAGGTAAACGAGAAGAATTCGATGAAATTCATAAAAATCCAAAATGAATTTAAAAAAATCAAATGAATTGAAAACAATTTCAGATTTTAAACAACTTTATTGAGTTCAGTAGATTTGAAATGAGCTTAGAAAAATTCAAAGGAATTCAAAGGAATGTTATGAAATTCCTAAGAATTCAAGGTGAGGTTAAAAGACTTCAGGATCAATGAAATAAAAACTTTTGAAAATTAAAAAAAATCCATTTAGAATTGAGTAAATTTGGAAGAATTCAAGTGAATTAAAAAAAATGTAAGAAAATTCCAAAGAATTTAAAAGAATGCATGGTAAATTAATAAGAATTCAGGGTGAATTCCAATAAATAATTTCAAATCTCTTCAAATCTTTGAAATCCTACTAATTTTTAACCAAAGAAGTGACTAATAACTACAAAACAATTTTACAAAATTCAAATGAGTTCAAAATTCTGGGAAATTCTTTACAACCATATGCTAATTTTTTAAAATCCCTTAAAATTATTAAAGCCCTTGGAAATGTTATTATCTTTCCGAAAAAATCGTACAAAGTTGATGAATTTGAAGAGTAGTAGTTTTTGTTTAACTGATTTCGTAATTATTTAAACAATTTTTATTGTTTCAAGCAATTTTTATTTTCTAAAATCGTAAAAAATTATTATTTTCTAGAAATAATGACACAATAAAAAAATGTTGAAAGCAATATATTTTTGAAGAATATTTAGAAATTATTTAAACAAATTTCATTTGTTTAAAGCATTTTTTCCCTTTGTAAAGCGTAAAAAATTATTACGTTCTGGAATTAATGACAGAATTGAAGGAATTCAAGAGTAATATTTTTTTTCTACATGATATTTAGCAATTTTTAAAATAACTTTAATTTATTTAAACAATTTTTTTTGTTTAAACAATTTTCTTCCCCTGTCAATCGTGAAAAGTTATTATCATTCCGAAAAAATCGTACAAAGTTGATGAATGTCAAGGGTAGTAGTTTTTGTTTGACTGATTTGGTAATTATTTAAACAATTTTTATTGTTTCTAACCATTTTTATAGAATTTTAAATATTTTAGGGATTTTTAAAAGATTCCAATGAATGTTTAACCGATTTCAAGAATTTAAAGGGATTTCTAAAGATTTCAAGGAATTGGAAATATTTTAGGGAATTGTAAAAGATTCCAAGGAATTTTTAATTCATTTCAATAATTTAAAGGGATTTGAAAGGATTTGAAATATTCGAGCGTATGTTAGAAGATTCCAGGGAATTTTCAGGAGATTTAAAAATTTTGAATGTATTTCAAAATATTTTAAAGGATTTTAAATATTTGAGGGCATTTAAACAAATTCCAAGGAATTTTGAATAGATTTTAATAATTTAAAGCGATTCTAAAGGATTTAAAAGATTTTAGTTTTTGTAATCCCACGGAATTTTCAAGAGCTTTAAAAAGTTTAAACGAATTTCAAAGGATTTGAAATATTTTAGGGGTTTTTAAAAGATTCCAAGGCATTTCAAAAAGATTTATAACACTTCAAGGGATTTCCAAAGATTTCAAGGAATTTAAAATATTGTAGGGAATTGTAAAAGGAACAGAACCCCATTCACTGTGCAAGAGTTGAAGTGCACATAAGTGGCCTGATTGCCAACGTGACTGAACTAATATCAGAGAAAGAATCTCTAAACAAGAAGTTCTTCCATCAAGTCAACCGAACACGAATCATTACTGTCAGTTTCCATATTCCATAATAAATCTTCTCAAATTATTTTTATTCGTAGTTATTCATAAAAATTTCCTAGGGAATTCTGCTATCACATATGTGAAGTGATACAAATATTTTATTCGTTATTCCTTACTACTAATTATTATAATTATTGTGGAACAACTGATAGATTGCAACATTGCGCGAATATCACTTTTAGTGACTGTTTTCGACTTGTTTATCTATTATTGAAATTTATTTCTGAATGCTTCAGAAATGTGATTAATGAAAATTTCAATTCCCCGAAATCCGCTTTCGCATTGGTTCAGAAACATGAGAGTCAGGCTTTAAGCCCGTGCCTTAGTCGCCTGTTGTTTCTGCCAACCTGATGTTCTTCTTCTCATCTCCAACCAAGCCGTATTTTAGTGGAAATATCAACTATTACGCTTTTTGCTGAGAATTAATTTTTTATTGAAAATTTCTTACTGAGGTTGAAAATGTAATAATGTTGTTGAAAATTCCTTTTTTCTTGGTTGAGAATGAATTGTTTCAACTAAAAATTTAATTCTACCATTTTTTGTTCAAAATTTATAGTTTTAAAATAAATTTAGAAGTAAATCATTTTTGCATTAACATTATTGTTCTCCTAGCTGTAAGGTTGTTTTTATATCTAAAAAAAATTTAGAATGGTCAGGGAATATAATATACAAACGCTGAATTTTGAACCAAATAGTTGAATTTTCAACGAAAAAGATGAATTTTTAACGAAAAATGATCAATTTTCAACAAAAAATGGAAAGGTTATATTTTCAGTTAAAAAAATTAATTTTTATTCATAAAAACGAATGTTCAAAAAAATTCATGCATTTTCAACCAAAAAGATTAATTTTCAACAATCAAGATAAATTTTCTACCAAAAAAAGTCAAAGTTTTGAACCAAAAACCTATGAAAAAGGAATAACACAAATTGTTGACCATTAACAATTATTTTGAACAATTCAAAGTTGCTAAAAAAATGCTTGAGAACTTGTCACTGATCAAGTATAAAAATCCATGCAGTAAAATTTTTTAAAAGCCTGATCTCACCACGAATTTTAAGTGAAACTGCTATTTTGTCTTTTCAGGGCATTTCCCGAACAAACTATAAAGTTTTTGGGGCGTAAAATTCAAAACTTATGGGTTGGAAACGATTTTCCGAATATTTTTTTTTAATTCGTTAAAATGCAATTCACGAAAAGTTAATCAAAAGTAGTTTCGTTCCCTATTGTTCAGAAAACTGAGCTTTTCTCATTTGAAAACTTATTTTGATTTCGAACGAATGCAATTTTTTGCTAGAAGGCTTATAAAATAGGTTGGGGGGACTGCAAATAAAAATTTTGGACAAAAAATTTAATTTTTAACCAAACAGTTAAATTTTTGAATAAACAGTAGTAACATTAACTAAGAAATATGATTTCTCACTGAATTATGCGAAAGTTGAATATATGAATGTTCAAGCAAATAGTTGAATTTTCAGTCAAACAAATAATAATTTTCAGTCAAACAAATAATAATTTTCTGTCCAAAAAAAGAATTTTCAAGAAAAAAGTTAAATTTTCAACCAAAAATATAATTTTTCAAGAAAGAAGATTAATTGTCGACCAAAAAGACCAATTTTTATCAAAATGCAATCATTTTCAGTAACACATAGTTGAATTTTGAACCAAAAATATAAATTTCCAAGCAAGAAGAATAATTATCTACAAAAAAAAGACGAATTTTTAACAAAATATATGAATTTTCAAGCAAATAGTTGAATTTCCAGCTAAAAAAGATAAATTTACAATCAAAAATGAAATAGTTAAAATTTTCAGTTAAACAAAAAATAATTTTCTGCCCAAAAAAATAATTTTCTACAAAAAAGTTCAATTTTCAAACAAAAATATAAATTTTCAAGCAAGAAGATTAATTTTCGACCAACAAAGACGAATTTTAACAAAATATATGAATTTTCAAGCAAATAGTTGAATTTATGCATTCAGAGTCATTTTTAAAGGAGTCCTTATGAGCTAGAGTTGCGAAGATGCGTTCTGAGCCACTATTCGAAGAGGATTCCTAAGCTCTTTTTAAAAGTTGCTTTCTGAGCCACTATTAGAAGAAGATATCTGAACCATCTTTGAACGATGCATTCTTAGCCTCTTTAAAAGATGCGTTCAGAGTCATTTTTAAAGGAGTCCTTATTAGCTAGACTGGTGAAGATTCGTTCAGAGTCATTTTTACAAGAAGCTTTCTGAGCCACTATTAGAATAAGATCTCTAAACCCTCTTTAAAAGATGCATTCTGAGCCCCTATCGAAAGATGCGTTCTGAGCTACCTTTGAAAGCTGCGTTTCACGCCATTTTTAAGAGGGGCCTTATCAGTTAGACCGGTCAAGATGCATTCTGAGTCATTTTTACAAGAAGCTCTCTTTTAAAGATGCGTTCTGAGCCATTTTCAAAGTAGTTCTTATGAGCTAGGCTTATGAGCTTAGATTTTTTTCTAACCTTTTTTTAAAAAAGTAATCATTTTGTTGAAAATTCATTTTTTTTGTTAAAAATTTATTTTTTCGTCTGTGAATTTAAAAATTCCATTTCTGATTGATTTTTTTTAATACAACTATTTTATTGTAAAAAATTATCTTCTTCGTTGAAAATTAATCTTTTTGGTTAAAAATTCATATTTTAGGTTGAAAATTCGTATTTTTGGTTTGAAATTCAACTATTTGGTTAAGAGTTCATAAATTTTGGTAAAAATTCAACTTTTTTTTTGTAGAAAATTATCTTCTGGGTTGAAAATTCATCTTTTTGGTTGAGAATTCAACTATTTGGTTAAAAGTTCATATATTTCGTTGAAAATTCATATTTTTTATAGAAAATTAATCATCAATGATGAAAATTAAATTTTTTTGGTTGAAAATTCATCATTTTAGTTGAAAATTTATTTCTTCAGTTAAAAATGTAACTATTTTGTTGAAAATTAATTTTTGCTACTGTGAATTCAATAATTTTATTTCTGGTCGAAAATTTTTCTTTTTTTGCAAATTCAACTATTTGGTTTATTTCTATAAGGAGCAAAAAAAATTAATTGATTATGTTAATTCATTTGATGAGTCTAAAAATCTTATTAATAATTTATTTAAGATTTTTAATGAAGAATCATTCACTTTTGAAAATAATAATATTAAAGAAGGTGAAAATAAGATTCTCTTTAATAATATGTTAAGTAAAAATATTAATGATGAAATCTCTTTGGAATTAGATAATAATATTAGTGTAAGATACATGGTTGTCATTAAAAATAATTTTGAAATGAATAAAAATAACGGTTTCTCATTTTTGAATTGTCTTGATTTGTTAGTTACAGTTTATGAAGAAAAAAACTTTTTATATGAATTAAATTTTGAAATACAACATGAAGGTGGTAATAACAATGAACAGTCTGCTTCTATGTTTTTGCAAACAAGAAAAAAATCTGAAACACAGAAAGGACAGTTAGAAAGTAATTTATACCTTGTAATTAATGAAGATTCTAATAATAAAATTTCTTCTGTTGAGCTAGATAAAAAATATTTATCTCTAGATAGTACGTTTACCGCCCTGCCCTGATCGCTCAGGCATTGAGCGCCGTGGGTTTGGCGGTCATCAGCCACAGTGCGAGCAGGATCGACACCAGGATAAACCCCGAAGCGGCAAACCCCAGGCTGCCCAGGCCCAGAGTGTCGATGACATGCCCGCCCACCATCGCGCCCAGGCCAATGCCGAGGTTGGCGCCGGCGATATTCAGCGACGCCGCAAACGCCGGTGCATGGGGCGCGGCCTTCATCAAGCGCACATGGCTGACCAGGAACATCGCCGCCTGGGTCACGCCCCACACCGCCATCGCCGCGGCCAGGCCGATGGTCGAGCGAATCGCCGGCACCACTGCCACCATGCCCGCGATCATGAACCCGCAGAACACCATGGACGCGATCAATGGGTGACGATCCACGGCGCGTCCGCCGAGGGAGTTGCCAATCAGCCCGACCGCGCCAAAGCCCATCAGGCACCAGCCCACCAACGTACCATCGAACCCGGCCAGGCGCTCAAGGATATCTGCCAAGTAGGTATAGGCGGTGAACTTTAAAAAACTAGTTGCATTTTCAACTAAAAAAGATCATTTGTCAACAAAAAATGGAATTGTTAAATTTCCAAACAAAAAAGATTAATTTGTAATTAAAAAAAAGAAGGAATTTTCAACTAAAGAGATGAATTTTCAACCAAAAATGGTGCATCTTCAACCAAAAAAAAAATTCATTTCTAACAAACTAGTTAAAAATTCAAATCAGTAATTGAATTTTCAACTAAATAAATGGAATTATTAAATTTCCAAACAAAAAGATTAATTTTCAACAAAAAAAAGAAGGAATTTTCAACTAAAGAGGTGAATTTTCAACTTAATTGTTGAATCTTCAACCAAAAAAATCAATTTTTGACAAAATAGTTAAACATTTAAATAAGTAGTTGAATGTTCAACTAAAAAAGAAATTTTGAACTAAAAATGGAATAGTTAAATTTTCAAATAAAAAAATTAATTTTTAACGACAAATATAATTGTTGATATTTCTAAAAAAAAGTTTAATTTTAGATCAATAACGGTTGAAGTCAACCCATAATCAAGTAGTTGAATTTTCAGCCAAAAATATTTTAATTAGGAATACGAAAAAAATTTTATAAAAAACACTTGCGTTTTTCAAGAAAATACTTAAATTTTCAATCAAATATTTGAATTTTCAACTAAAAAAGATAAATTTCCTATCAGAAATGGACTAGTTCAATTTTCTGTTGAAAAATAATAATTTTCAATTAAAAAACGAATTTTGAAGCTAAACAGATGAAATTTCTAGCAAAATATAGACGAATTTTCATAAAAAATAAATAAATTTTCAACCAAAGAGATGAGTTTTTAACCCAATATTTCAATTTTCATTTGAAAAAAAGTATTTTTAATCTATAAGATTAACCTTCTATTAAAAGGTGAACTTTCAACTCAATTGTTTAATTTTCAATCGAAAAGATGAATTTTCAATATAGAAAATTAATTTTCTACCGAAAAAGGCGAATGTTCAACAAAAATAGTTGTATTTTTAGTGAAGGTGATGAATTTTTAACTAAAATGATAAATCTTCAACAACAAAAATTAATTTAACTATTCAATTCTTGGATGAAAATTCATGTATTCTGTTAAAACTTCATCATTTCTGGTAGAAAATTAATCTTCTTGATTGAAAATTCATATATATTTTTTTGGTTGAAAGTTTCTTTCATTGGTTGCAGATTTAACTGGTTTGTTGAAAATTTTAATTTTTTATTGAAAATTCATTTTTTGAACTGAAAAATGAACTTTTTTCATTCTCAGTTGAAAATGCAAGTATTCTGTTAAAACTCCATCATTTCTGGTGGAAAATTAATCTTTTTGGTTACAAATTTGTTTCGTTGTTTTAAAATTTAACTATTTTGTTGAAAATTTGAATTTTTAATTGAAAATTCATTTTTTTTAATGGAAAATTAACTTTTCCATTCTTGGTTGAAAATTCATGTATTCTGTTAAAACTTTATCATTTATGGTTGAAAACTAACCTTTTTTTTTAAATTTAATTATTTTTTTAGCTGAAAATTTAACTATTCCATTCTTGTTTGAAAATTCATGTATTCTGTTAAAACTCCATCATTTCTATTAAAATATTTCCATAAGATTTCTAGGAATATTGAACATGATTCTTCATTTTGGAAAATTATTTCAAGAGAATATTTGAAACGATTTAAAAAGATTTACAAAATTGTCAAAAAAGAATCTGGAAGATTTTAAGGAATTTTTTTCAAATTCGCATGATTTTTATCATTTTAAAAGAAACTTAAAAGTTATAAAAAAATGTCTAACAGAATTTCAATCTGAAAAACTTTAAAACAAGACGTCGATTT
>JAABKJ010075445.1:263077428-263136252 GCA_011634705.1 Andricus grossulariae
AACAAAATTTGATAGCTTTTTAGGGATTTTTAAGCTTTTGAAAATAAAAATTTTGTAAATGATAGCGAGCTTTCATATTTTTCAACCTGAAATCTTTCAATTTTTTCAATTCAAAAAGTTTAAAATGCAAAACAGTTCAATCTGTAATGACAGAAAATAATTTGTGTGAGCTTTGAGCTTGGATTTTTTATTTTGAAAAATGATTTGAAAAGAATATTTCAAACGATTTGAAAAGACTTACAAAATTCTCAAATAGGAATCTCGAAGATTTTAAGCGGTCATACAGGTTACCCAGCGCGCCGCCCAACACCAGGGCCAGCGCGATAGCCAGCCAGGTGTCGTCGCGACCCAGGCGCTTTAGCCACACCACGAGCACGGCACTGACCACAACGGCGATCACCGCGAACAGCCAGCGCTGCCAGCCGCCGCCGTCAGCGAGGAAGCTGAAGGCGGCGCCAGTGTTGTAGGCCAGGGTCCAGCTGAAGTAATCCGGAATCACCACGATTTGCTGGAACATTTCCAGGGAGCCCTCGAAGTGAGCCTTGCTGACCTGGTCAATAACCAGCACCAGCAGGCTCAGTACGAGCCAGCCCAGACGTCCGAAACGACTGGCTGCATTAGGCATAGTGGCGAACCTCGCCTTCACCGCTGATGTTATCGACACAACGACCGCAGATTTCCGGGTGCTCAGGGTTCACACCGACATCTTCACGGCAGTGCCAGCAACGGGCGCATTTAGGGAAGGCCGATTTCACCACCTTGAGCTTCAGGCCCGGTACCTCGGTGACCACGGCATCTGCCGGGGTGCCGGCGCCAACAGCTTCGAGTGTGACAAGCAGCCTCTGCGGCACACCTGCGAAAAAGGCGTCAGCGTCGCCTTCGATCGCGGCCGATGGGATCACATCACGTAAGGCGGCGTCGATCAGAGCGGTATTGGATGCAAGCCAGGCCTTGAGGCCGGCAAACGTAAAGCCCTTGGGGTCGGGATCGCGGAACTCGGTTAGCTTACCGAGCGACTCGAATATATTGGATGCTTGGGCGTCGCCATCGGTAGGCGGCGTTTCAATCCGCTCTTGCTGAAACAAAGATAGGATCAACGCAAACGCATGGCGCTGCACGATTTCGCGATTATCGAGATTGAGCACGGGATCGGGGACCGGCCCGCCGACCATGGTTTGGGGATCGGCAAAGAAGCGCTGATCGTGGCTGTCCGACCCGGCAAAGGTCAGTACGGTTGAAAGCGATGAACCCCGTCGACCGGCGCGACCGGCGCGCTGCTGATAGTTGGCGCGACCGGGCGGCACATTACGCAACGCGACAGCCGTAAGGCTACCGAGTTTAAAAGACTCTTCGAAAGGAGTCTTTTTTTTATTTTTTTAAATTGTTTTTTTACAAGTTGTGTGTTATTATAATACACAATTGATCTCGCATGGAAAATATTAAAATATATATTGGTTAGCACTATTTACTATTGAAAAAAACGATTATATATTATAATAATTGAATTTGATAAAAAATTAAGTTAACAAATAATGGTATTACCATGAACATGCATAGTTTAGTTAAATTAAAAGAAAATGAATTGGATGATTTATTATTTTCTAATTATATTAATGAACTTAATAAAGAAAAAATAAAAAGTACGATTAAATTAAAGGAACCTATCTATAAAGTACCCAAAAAGAATGGTTATGTTGTTCTTTCATTAGCTCATGCGTTACAGAATGTAAAAAATGAGCAAGGAAACACTATTCCACTCATTTTAATATCTATGATAATTTTTATTTTTGCTTTTGGCATTTTATCTTCTATATTAAACGTATTGAATGTTGGATTTTTTGATTATATAAAATATGCAGTGACAGACCCGCTTCTTCAACTTTTATTGCAGGTTGGGCAGTTTCAGACAGTTTCCAAGATAAAATACAAAGCATTCCTATTTTTATTCAGTTCCTTTTAGCTGTTTTAGTTGCAGATTTAGGACAGTATTGGTTACACAGGTTGTATCATGTAGTACCATGGATGTGGAAGTTCCACGCGGTACACCACTCCAGTAAGTCAATGGATTGGTTAGCAGGATCTAGAATACATTTTTTTGAAATGTTGTTAACAAGAACTGGTGTACTTGTTCCACTCATGTTACTCGGTTTCTCTCCACAAGCTGTTAATGCATATGTTATTTTGGTAGGTATTCAAGCAGTTGTTGCACATGCAAATATCAAAATAGATGGTGGTTGGTTAAATTATATAGTAGTACTTCCACGTTATCATCACTGGCATCATGCAAAACATAAAGATTATATGTTTAAAAATTATGCAATTCATTTACCACTTGTTGATATGTTGTTTGGCACATTCAAGCTTCCAAAAAAAGAATGGCCTACTAAATATGGTGTTTCGAGGCGGTTTGGGCGCTCTGAAGGACTGCACTCGCAGCTTGGTCGCCGGTTATCGTCTCAGCAAGCTGCGGCGATCCCGTTCTGCTCACCCCGGAGCTTACCTGGTCGGAAGTAAACGAGGCATTTTGACTGAGAACAGGTGCGCTATCCTGGGCCCGAGGATTCACGTCTTCGGACTTGAATTTGTCGCCTGCCGTCATTTGGCTCATGACGCTGTTGGCAACCATGGCAGAGCCGGAAACGATGAACAGTGCCAATGGAGGCACGGACGCCGCAAGCAGACCGCCAATACCCAGTGCCTTGCCGATGGCTTTGTCTATGTCCATGAGTTGGAGCATTGCGAAACCAGAACCTGTGGGGTCGTAGCCGTTGAATACGGCTTCCATCTGGGAGCCTGCATACCAGAGGGTAAAAGCATTCACGATACTCAACAGCGGCATCCACAAACCCACCGCCAGCGGCAACACGAGATACTTGCCGAGGATAGAAAGGCCTGGCCCACCCAGGAGCAAAGCAAAGGCCATGAACGGGGCCGAGATGGTCGCGACCTGGGCGATCTCGCTGTTGGCCGAGACCTTCTTCGCGTGCGCCTTGAGGTCCTCGACGACCGTCGTCACGGCGAGGTCGATGCCGCGCTTCAGGTCCATCGGGTTCAGCCCGGCGGCGACCGCCTTGGCGCCTTCCCGAACGATCGCCTGTGCGAGAACGGTGGCGGTGGTAGTGCCGTCGCCGGCGAGATCATTAGTCTTGGACGCGACCTCCCGGATCAGTTGCGCGCCCATGTTCTCGAACTTGTCCTTGAGTTCGATCTCCTTGGCGACCGTCACGCCATCTTTGGTGATGCGCGGTGCACCGAAGCTCTTGTCGATGACGACGTTGCGGCCCTTGGGGCCCAGCGTCACCTTGACCGCATCCGCGAGCGTATCCACGCCGCGAAGCATGCGGTCACGCGCGTCGGTCGAGAAACGGACTTCCTTTGCAGCCATTGTACCCTTACCTCCTATGTTCGCGTGAATAGTTGGTCCGAAGCTGGCTTGAGTTGCTTATGCTTCGCTCTCGACGCCATGCAGCATTGCTGGTGTTGCTCGGGTTCTGCGCCGTTGGTGGCGTTGCCGGGGCATGTGCCGCAGTTGTATGTGACGCGCTTCGAGGCGGTGCAGAACTTGCCGCCGCGCTTATTGCGCAATCCAACCCCGCGCCAGCAATGGCCGAGCCTTAACCCCCGCGCTTCTCCAACGGTCTGATCTTCTTCGCAAGTGAACTGCGTTTAGAACCGTTCTGGAGAACTGCCATGCTTAAATCTTCCCTGCTTCTGGCTGCGTTGCTGCTGCCGGTGTTCAGTGCTGCCAATGCCGAAGACTACAAGGCCGGCGATTTGCTGGTGAGCGACCCCTGGTCTCAGGAGTTGCCACCGAATGCGCCTACCGTCGCCGCCTACTTTGTAATTCATAACACCGGGGCGGCCCCGGATCGCCTGCTCAGCGTTGAAACCAGCGTTGCCGAAAAAGCCGAACTGCATGAGCACGTGATGCAAGGCGATTTGATGAAGATGCAACAAGTGCCCAGCGTCGCCGTACCGGCCAAGGGTGAACCCGCTGGATGGGTTTGAAGCACTGCCAGCATGACGACCTGAAACACTTCAGGCAGCGCCCTCGCCGTGACGTACGGGGGGCGCTTTCGATCAGTTGAGTCCCAACTTCCCACGCAAAGTGGACAAATCTTCCGCCAGTGTATTGACCGGGCCCACTAAAGCCTTACGGTCGTTTTCCTTGACTTTGTCGTAGGTCTCGAAGCCGCCATCCGAGGTCTTGTATTTGGCCAGGATCTTGTCCACGGCGGCGAAGTTTTTATCGACCTTGGCCAAAAATGCCTTGTCTTGGTGGTCGATCTGGCCACGGAACAGGTCGACGATTTTCTTTGCACCGTCGATGTTGCCTTGGAAGTCGTACAGGTCGGTATGGCTGTAACGGTCTTCCTCACCGGAAATCTTGGTGGCGGCGACTTCCTCAAGCAGCGCTGCGGCGCCGCCGACGACTTTTTCCGGCGGGAAGGTCAGGCCGTCAACCCGGGTTTTCAGGTCCAACACGTCCTTGTTGAGTTTATCGGCCAGGGCGGCGAGGCCCTTCTACTGAAAGCGATCAATTTTCAACCAAAAATAGAATCGTTAAACTTTCGGTTCAAAAAACTAATTTTCAACAAAGAAAAAACTATTTTTCAACTAGTTGAATTTAACTAGAAAAGACAAATTTCTTGGATTTTAAAAAAGATACAATTTTTTAAAAATAATTTTAAGTTATTTTTGTGTTTTGATGAGAAGATTACGTGTTTTAAACAATATATAATTACAATACAATATTATACTTCAACTCTAATGTTAATATATCAATTTTCACCAATTATGAAGAATATTGTTCTTGCTTATAAACATGGAAAACATATAATTCGATAAAATGTGATAATAATATCTTTGGAATAAAGTTCAATTATTGAAATCAATTTCAAAACGTCAGTAGTAAATTTAAAAAATTTATATCAACTGATGTCGATTAAAATATAATTTATAAAATTTTTGTAAAAGGAAATTATAATTTGATTAGCAAATAATAATATCACAATAAAGTTCGAAATAATAAGACTTATAGTAACTCTATTTCACCATAGGCACCCGCACGCAGGCCAAAGTCGATCATCTGTGCCGGTGGCAGGGTGGGCTTGAGCACCGCGCCAGTGTGCGCCGCGAACGCCTTGGCCAAGCCGACAAAGATCTCCCAGTCATGCAATGCACCCTCAGGCTTGGGCAGGATGGCGCGATTGAAGCGTGTGACATTGCGTACCGCGAACAAATTGAAGGTAGTGTCGTAGTGATCGTTTTCCAGCGCCGAGGTGGAAGGCAAGATCAGGTCGGCATAACGCGTGGTCTCGTTGATATACAGGTCGATGCTGACCATGAACTCCAACCCGTCCAGGGCTTGTTCCAATTGGCGGCCGTTAGGCGTGGACAGTACCGGGTTGCCGGCCACCGTCACCAGGGCGCGGATCTGCCCATCACCCTCGGTCAGCATTTCTTCGGCCAGCGCCGACACCGGCAGTTCTCCGCCGTACTCCGGCCGCCCGGACACGCGGCTCTTCCAGCGGTTGAAATGGCCGCCGCTGGTGGAGGCCACCAGGTCCACCGCGGGGCTGGTTTCCGGCACGTGCAAGTGCACGAAGGCTTCGTCGAAGAACTTCGCATCGCCGCCAAACGACTTCAGGTTGGAACTGATGTAGCTGTAGGCGATTTCGGCGGACTCTTTCATCACTTCACCCAACTGCCCGGTGAGCTTGAAGCCGCGGTTGAGCGTGTGGATGCGCGTCGCTTCGATCGGCAAGGTGGCGCCGCCCATGCTGGTCCACGCCAGGCCGGTAATCACGCCAATGCCGGACAGCACTTGCTCATTACGGAATACCGGCATGCCCAGGGAGCTTTCCAGGTCCTTGTTGCCGATCTTGATCACCGAGTCCGGCTCATCCAGCAGTTTTACCACCGCCTTGCGCACCAGCTTGCCCAGCTGTTTCTCCAACTGACGCACGCCGGCCTCTCGCGCATAACCGTCGATCAAGGCGCGCAAGGCACCGTCGGTGATGGTCAGGCTGTTTTTGGCCACGCCGGCTTTTTCCAACTGCTTGGGCCACAAGTGGCGCTTGGCGATGGCGACTTTTTCTTCGGTGATATAGCCGTGTTAGTGACTGGCCACAGAAAAGTGATCTGTCACATCTCGAACCCCTTTTCCAAGTCTCACTTTAAAAAACACGCTTGTTAGTGACTGGCCACAAAAGAGTGATCTGTCACATCTCGAACCCCCTCACCAAGTCTCACTTAAAAAAATAAGCGTGTTAGTGACTGGTCACAGAAAGAAACTCGAACCCCTTTTCCAAGTCACACTTTAAAAAACACGCTTGTTAGTGACTGGTCACAAAAGAGTGATCTGTCACATCTCGAACCCCCTTTCCAAGTCTCCCTTTAAAAAATACGCGTGTTAGTGACTGGTCACAGAAAGTCACTCGAAACCCTTTTCCAAGTCTCATTTTGAAAGATACGCGTGTTAGTGATCGGTTACAGAAAAGTGATCTGTCACATCTCGAACCCCTTTTCCAAGACTCACTTTAAAAGGTACGAGTGTTAGTGACTGGCCACAGAAAAGTGATCTGTCACATCTCGAACCCCTTTTCCAAGTCTCACTTTAAAAAACACGCTTGTTAGTGACTGGAAAACAGTAGTGATCATTGTTTTTGATATTTATAACAGCATGTTTGTTTTGTATGTGCTTTGATAATTCAATAAAAGTTGATGATCCTACTTGTAATGGTGCATATCTATTAATATTTACACCTAAATTTATTATTTGAATCAATGACCAGCCTGATTTATGTCTCTGAAACTCTTCAACCTGAACCAAAATTTCTTCTTTCACATGATCTTGAAACCAATCGCTAAGATCTGTCGATTCAAGAATAATCTGATTATTGGTTTTGAAAAACTTATTTTCCTCAACCATTTTACCTTCTACTAAGGTTCTGAATTTACCTGCGAAAATTACATTTACCTTTACATTTCCCTCTTTTTTTAAAGTATTCGTTATCCGTGATATAATCATAGATTTTGCATCATTAAGAAAATGATTTAAATCTTTGTGCTTCAAATTGACTATAGAACCAGACCTTATTCTATTCTGAAAAGCTGTTTGCAATTCCTCCCAGTGTATTCTATCTGCTTTCCTGTTCATGCTACCTCCACCTGGGCACTTCTTCACATAGCTGCAAATATCATTTTCCATGTTTTTCCATTCTCCCAACTGTTTCGCTT
The DNA here is from genome assembly GCA_011634705.1 of Andricus grossulariae. NCBI lineage: Eukaryota > Metazoa > Arthropoda > Insecta > Hymenoptera > Cynipidae > Andricus > Andricus grossulariae. Next base: position 263,084,671 of record JAABKJ010075445.1, read on the forward strand.
TATCTATAGTTTTATTTTCGCCAAAGTGTTGGTTAGAAATAGAGCCATGCGCTTCCTTTAATATTTCCTGTTTCTCTTGTTGGGTCAATTCGCTTAATGGTGAGAAGCAGTAGTAAATATTTAAGTAATTTTCATATTTTTGGCTAAAGAAGTGGATGAATTGTTCAATTTTAATTTTTTCCAAAGGTGTTATAGTGGGATCCATAAAGTGTAATCTGGCTATAGTCAATTTCCGATTCCTAAAGTCCGCTACTATCTCGTTAATTCTTGTGAGCCACGTTCTTTCGTCATAGACTGGCAGGATTTCTAAATTCTGATCGTTTGACGGTCGTTTCTGAATTTTCTTCCACAGTTTTCCTCCTGCGTTCGGTTTTTTCAGGGAATTATTATCGCCTCTTTCCTTGAGCCAATTCTGGAATTGCTCGTACAACTCTTTATCGTATTCGGGGAGGTTTTCTCGCGTTTCCTTGAATTCAGAGAATTCCATGAATACAGAGAATTCCTTGAATTCCGAGAATTCCATGAATACAGAGAATTCCTTGAATTCAGAGAATTCCTTGAATTCAGCCATTTTCTTGAATGCAGATGATTCCTTGAATTCAGTGAATTCCTTGGGTTCAGAAAATTACTTGAATTTGAAGAATTCCTTGAATTCAGAGAATTCCTTGAATTCAGATATTCGTTGAAATCAGATAATTCCTCGAATTCGAAGTATTCCGTCAATTTAGAGAATTCCTTGGATTTGAGAATTCCTTGAATTCAGAAAATTGCTTGAATTCCTAGAATTCAGAAAATTCCTTGATTTCAGAGAATTCCTTGAATTCAGGGAATTCCTCGAATTCAGATGATTCCTTGAATTCAGAGAATTCTTCGAATTCAGAGAAATCCCTCGGTTCAGAAAATTCTTTGAATTCAAAGAATTTCTTGAATTCAGAGAATTCCTTGAATTCAGAGAATTCCTTGAATTCAGAGAATTCCTTGAATTCAGAGAATAGGCTCTCAGGCATGACAAACTTACGTACTGACTGTGTGATTGTTTGCAACATTGCAAACGCCTCGAGACGGGCTCTTCGGCATGACAGACATATTGATGATGAATTGTTTGCAACATGGCAAACGCCTCGAGACAGGCTCTCAGACAGGACAAACTGACTCAATGACTGTGTGATGTTTTGCAACATTGTGAACGCCTCGAGACGGGCTCTCAGGCATGATAACCATACTGCTGATAGATTGTTTGCAACATTGCGAGCGCCTCGAGACTGGCTCTCAGGCAGGACAAACTGACTCAATGACTGTGTGATTGTTTGCAACATTGCAAACGCCTCGAGACAGGCTCTCAGGCATGACAAACTTACGATCTGACTGTGTGATTGCTTGCAACATTGCAAACGCCTCGAGACGGCCTCTCAGACATGACAGACATATTGATGATGTATTGTTTGTAACATGGCAAACGCCTCGAGACAGGCTCTCAGGCATGAGAAACTGACTCACTGACTGTGTGATTGTTCTCAACATTGAATTTGTACAAGTCAGAATGGTAAAAATGGTATCAGGGGGTTGTTGAATATTATTATGGGGTAGGAAATATCACATGGGGTTTTATCAAATTGAATTATGTGATTATTTCGAATTTTCTAATTTTTCAAGTGTTTTTCTGAGGAAACTTGGAATTTGTGCAGATGAAAGTGGTACAAATGGTTTTAAAGCGTTGTTAAATATTGCTGTGGCGTTGGAAATATAACTTGGGGGTTTTTGAAGCTGATTAATGTGATTATTTCAAATATAATCATTTTTCAAGTGTTTTTTCCGGGGGAACTTGGAATTTGCACAGGTCAAAGTGGAAGGAATGGTTTTAGGTGGTTGTTGAATATTATTTTGGTGTTGGAAATAAAGGTTGGGAATTTTTGCAGCTGAATAATGCGATTAATTTAAATTTGATAATTTTCAAATGTTTTTGCAGGGGAACTTTAAATTTGTACAAGTCAGAATGGTAAAAATGGTATCAGGGGGTTGTTGAATATTATTATGGGGTAGGAAATATCACATGTTTGGTAGAAAATGCAACTTTTTTTGTAGAAAATTAATCTTTTTGGTTGAAAATTTAACTGTTTTGCTAGAAATTCGTCTTCTTCATTGGAAAATTCAACAATTCAGTAGAAAACGCAACTATTTGATAGAAAATTCAACTTTTTTTGCATAAAATTCATATTTTTGGTTGAAAATTCAACTGTTTTGCTAGAAATTCGCCTTCTTAATTGGAAAATTCAACAATTTAGTAGAACACGCAACTATTTGGTAGAAAATTTAACTTTTTTTTGCAGCAAATTCATATTTTTGGTTAAGAAATTTAACTGTTTTGCTAGAAATTCATCTTCTTGATTGAAAAATGCAACAATTTAGTAGAAAACGCAACTATTTGGTAGAAAATTCAACTTTTTTTTGCAGAAAATTCATATTTTTGGTTAAAAAATGTAACTGTTTTGCTAGAAAATTTCAACTATTTGGTAGAAAATGCAACTTTTTTTGTAGAAAATTAATCTTTTTGGTTGAAAATTTAACTGTTTTGCTAGAAATTCGAACGAAAAATGTGACAGTTGATATTGAAAAAAAAAACGAATTTTCAACAAAATAGTTGAATTTTTAATCAAAGAGTGGAATTTCCAATAGAAGAATTAAATTGTCAAACAGAAAGTTGAATTTTTAACGAAAAATTTAATAGTTGATATTTCAACAAAAAAAAAACTATTATTCAAGAAAATAGTTGAATTTTCAGCAGAAGAATTAAGTTTTAAAACAAAAAATTGAAGTTTTAACCAAATAGTTGAATTTGCATCTTACAAAGATGAGTCTTCAACAACAAATTTAAAAGTTGATTTTACAACAAAAAGATGAATTTTTAATGAAAAATGTAATAGTTGATATTTAAGCAAACAAAAAATGACGCCTTTTCAACGAAATAGTTGAATTTTCAACCAAAGAGTTGAAGTTTCAACAGAAAAATTAAATTTTCAAACAAAAAGTGGAATTTTCAACGAAAAATGTGACAGTTGATATTGAAAAAAAAAACGAATTTTCAACAAAATAGTTGAATTTTTAATCAAAGAGTGGAGCATTCAATTAATTTGTTGAAAATTTAACCTTTTGTTTGAAAATTTCTACTATATTGTGGAAAATTCTCTTTTTTAGTTTTTGTTGAAATATCAAGTATTATAATTTTTGTTGAAAATTCAACTGTTCCAGTTAGATATTCAAATTCAACTATTATGTTGAGAATTTAATTAATTTGTTGAAAATTTAACCTTTTGTTTGAAAATTTCTACTATATTGTGGAAAATTCTCTTTTTTTGTTTTTGTTGTTGAAATATCAAGTATTATATTTTTTGTTGAAAATTTCTACTATATTGATGAAAATTCTCTTTTTTTGTTGTTGTTATTGAAATATCAAGTATTATGTTTTTTGTTGAAAATTCTATTTTTGTTGTTGTTGTTATTGAAATATCAAGTATTATATTTTTTGTTGAAAATCCAACTGTCCCAATTAGACATTCAACTATTATGTTGAGCATTCAATTAATTTGTTGAAAATTTAACCTTTTGTTTGAAAATTTCTACTATATTGTGGAAAATTCTCTTTTTTGCTCAAAATTTATTTTTTGTGGCATATGTTAGCACTAAATAAGCACTAAATTCATGTGCAGAGTAGAATTTGATACCACTAATAGTTTCCGAGTTTGACATACCAGATTCACCTGAAGCCAGCATTGCATGTTTTTGACTGAAATTACCAGGCTCAAAATTTATTTTTTGCGGCATATTTTAGCACTAAATAAGCACTAAATACCTGTTCAAAGTAGAATTTGAGACCACTTATAGTTTCCGAGTTTAACATACCAGAGTGGCCTGAAGCCAGCATTGCATGTTTTTGACTGGAATTACCGGGCACAAAATTTATTTTTTGCTGCATGTGTTAGCACTGAATAAGCACTAAATTCCTGCGCAAAGTAGAATTTGATGCCACTAATAGTTTCCGAGATTAACATACCAGAGTTGCCTGAAGCCAGCATTGCATGTTTTTGACTGGAATTACCGGGCTCAAAATTTATTTTTTGTGGCATATGTTAGCACTAAATAAGCACTAAATTCATGTGCAGAGTAGAATTTGATACCGCAATCGTTAAATTTTCAGTCAGAAGAATGAATTTTCCATCAAACTGATGAATTTTCAATCTAAATTATGAATATTTCAATAGATTAGTAGAATTTTCAACTACAAAGACAATTTTTCAAACAAATAGTTGAGTTTCAAACTAAAATAGAATAATTTTTAACTAAAAATGGAATAGTTAAATTTCCATCTGGAAAAATTAATTTACCATAAAACCAATGAATTTTAAACTAAATTTATGAATCTTCAACTGGATTAGTTGAATTTTCAATTAAAAAAATGAGCTGAATTAAATAGTTGAATTTTCAACTGAAAAAATTAATTAAATTAAATAGTTGAATTTTCAACTAAAAAAATTAATTAAATTAAATAGTTGAATTTTCAACTAAAAAAGATAAAATTTTGAATAAATAGTTGAATTTTTAGCTAAAAAAGATCAATTTTCAACCAAAAATGCAATCGTTAAATTTTCAGTCAGAAGAATGAATTTTCCATCAAACTGATGAATTTTCAATCTAAATTATGAATATTTCTTATTGGTTCTCGAAAGCTCATGAATTCCTTCTAACTGAGCCCTAACTATGTGAGTCTGTTTACCCACCAGGTGAGACAAATTCGTTTGAGCCTGGTTCAATTCGGCGATTCCCGCTTCGAGGGTTTCTCCGTCACTGTAGGTCATTAGGCCTGCTATGGGTCCAATGAGGCCTCCTAGGATTTCCAGAAGTGATTGTGCTCGTCGGCTTCTCATTCCCATTAGTAGACTAGAAAGTGTTGCTTTATTGGTGTGGTCCCTCATCTCTGCGGCATGCCTAGATACTTCCTTCTTCAGGCCTTCGGCTATCAGGATCTTAGCATCGAGACCGTAGTCGGTGATCGCCTGTAGGCAAAATATTCCGAATCCAGGTAGATGCAGATCGGATAAATGTTTGAATTGCTGTTGGTAAGAAACTAGGGGTCCTTGGATCTTCTGCAAGTCCAGGAACACAGTGACCCTCCACGTTCCAGCGACTCGTCTTATTGGTCCCAGATGCTCGTAGTAGACTCCTGTACTGGACCGTAAAGTATAAACGGTTGAGAATTTTATTATTCCGGAATTTTCGAATTCGGGAATTTTATTATTCAAAAATTTTCCAATTCGGGAATTTTATTATTCGGAAATTTTATTATTCGAGAATTTCACAGTGCCGAGAATTTTATTTTTCCAGTTTTTTTAGTCGTAAAAAAATGTTTAATTGTTTAAATTCGGGAATTTTATTATTCGGGAATTTTCGAATTCGGTAATATTATAAACGGATGAGAATTTTATTATTCCGGAATTTTCCAATTCGAGAATTTTATTTTTCGGAAATTTTATTATTCGGAAATTTTATTATTCGAGAATTTCACAGTGTCGGGAATCATATTTTTCGAGATTTACAAATTTGGTAATATTATAAACTGTTCGGGAATTTTATTCTTCAGAAATTTTCCAATTCGGGAATTTTATTATTCGAGAATTTTCGAATTCGGTAATATTATAAACGGTTGAGAATTTTATTATTCCGGAATTTTCGAATTCGGGAATTTTATTATTCAAAAATTTTCCAATTCGGTCTTTAATTTAAGAAAAGATCGATTTAATTCAAGAAGATAAGTTTGCTTCAAATTCAACTCAATTCAAGAAGGTTTTGCTATATTAAAGAAGATTTTAATTAATCCAAGAGAAACTCAATTCAAGGAGATTAAATGAAATTCATAGGAATTCAAGAAGAATCAAGTATTAAATCAATGATGTTCAATTTAAGGAAAGATCAAATTAATTCAAGAAGATTCAGTTTGATTCAAAGGAATTCTATTCAGTTGACGAACCTTCTTCTCACTCAGTTCAAGAAGATTTAGCTGTGTCAAAGAAGATTTACACTAATTCAAGGGAATTCAACTCAATTCGAGAAGATTAAGTGAAATTCAAATGAATTCAAGAAAATTCATTAATTTCTGAAAATATTGCAAGTGGATTCTCAAAGAAGATTCATTTCATAGTATGAGAATTCAATTCAAGAATATTATCTTTAATTTAAGAAAAGATCGATTTAATTCAAGAAGATAAGTTTGCTTCAAATTCAACTCAATTCAAGAAGGTTTTCGTTGTTGTTAATTTCTTGTCAGTTTGCCCTTTCCAAATTGTCAATCAGCTCGCACTTGTCGTTGTTGTTGATTGCTTGTCAGTTCACCTTTTCCAAATTGTGAATCAGCTTGCAGTTCGCCTTTTCCAAATTGTCAATCAGCTCGCACTTGTCGTTGTTGTTGATTGCTTGCCAGTTCGCCTTTTCCAAATTGTCAATCAGCTCGCACTTGTTGTTGATTGCTTGTCAGATCGCCTTTTCCAAATTGTGAATCAGCTTGCAGTTCGCCTTTTCCAAATTGCCAATCTGCTCGCACTTGTCGTTGTTGTTAATTGCTTGTCATTTCGCCTTTTCCAAATTGTGAATCAGCTCGCAGTTCGCCTTTTCCAAATTGTCAATCAGCATGCACTTGTCGTTTTTGTTAATTGCTTTTCAGTTCGCCTTTTCCAAATTGTCATTCAGCTCGCAGTTACCGTTGTTGTTAATTTCTTGTCAGTTTGCCCTTTCCAAATTGTCAATCAGCTCGCACTTGTCGTTGTTGTTGATTGCTTTTATGAGGGTTGCTGGGTATTTCTGTTGTTATAAGGATATTAAATACAGTCTTGGAGATGCATGTCTTGTGTTCATTATCAATTTAATTTTTGTTTGCGCTTTTAGATGAAGACAATCGAGACGTGGTTCATTAAATGTGATAAAAGTACTTTATGAGGGTTGCTGGATATTTCAGTGGTTATAAGGATATTAAATACAGTCTTGGAAATCCGTGGCTTGTGTTAATTATCAATTTAAGTTTTTTTTGCGATTTTAGATGAAGGCAGTTGAGACGGGGTTCGTTAAATATGGTGGAGGTACTATATGAGGGTTGCTGGGTATTTCTGTTGTTATAAGGATATCAAATACAGTCTTGGAAATGCGTGTCTGTGATTATTATCAGTTAACATTCTTGTTTGCGATTTTACATGAAGGCAATCGAGGTGTGGTTCGTTAAATGTGTGAGAGGTATTTTATGAGGGTTGCTGGGTATTTCTGTTGTTATAAGGATATTAAATACAGTCTTGGAGATGCATGTCTTGTGTTCATTTTTTTTAATTTAATAATTTTTTTAAAATTGAACTATTCTTGAATAAATCATCTTTTATGGCAGAAAAGTAATATTTTTTGTTTGAAGATTCATTCTTCTTGGTTGAAAATTAACTTTTTTGTTGAAAATTCAACGATTTCTTTTAATAAATCATCTTTTTCGATCGAAAATTTAACTGGTTAAACTTTTGGATTGAAAATTCGTCTTTTATGGTAGAAAAGTAACATTTTTTGGTTGAAAATTCATCTTTCTTGTTTGAAAATTAACTTTTTTGTTAAAAATTTAAATCTTTTGTTGAAAATTGAACTGTTCTTGAATAAATCATACTTTTCGGTCGAAAATTGAACTGCTCAGTTGAACATTCGCCTATTTGGATAGAGAATTCATCTTTTATGGTAGAAAAGTAACCTTTTTTTGGTTCAAAATTCATCCTTCTTGGTTGAAAATTAACTTTTTTTTAATTTAATAATTTTTTTAAAATTGAACTATTCTTGAATAAATCATCTTTTATGGCAGAAAAGTAATATTTCATGCAGAAACGATGTGACATTTTCGTTAAAATTACTAGGGGTTAATTTTTGGGATTTCTGAATGTGATTATTGTTTTCCGGATATAAACTGGATACTTGGGGATGTAAATCTTGTGACTATTTCCCATTTTAAAATTTATTGGCTATTTTACATGTAGAAACGATGTTACATTTCCTTTAAAATGACAAGGGGTTAATTTATGGGATTTTTTAATATTATTATGGTGTTGTGGATATAACCTGGAGATTTTGGAATGTAAATCTTGTCACTCTTTCACATGAAAATTTGTTGGCTATTTTACATGTAGAAACTATGTGACTATTTCGTTAAATGTACTAGGGGTTAATTTTTGGACATTCTGATAATTATTATGGTGTTGTGGACATAACCTGAAGATTTTGGAATACAAATCTTGTGACTATTTCCCATTTAGAAATTTATTGGCTATTTGCATGCAGAAACGATGTGACATTTTCGTTAAAATTACTAGGGGTTAATTTTTGGGATTTCTGAATGTGATTATTGTTTTACAATAAAAAAAGATGAGTTCCCAACAAAAAAATGTGATAGTTGATATTTCAAGCAAAATGATTTTAATGTTAAATGAAAAACAATTTAATTAAAACAAAAAAGATCAATTTTCTACAAAACAGTTCAATTTTCAACTAAAAAATATGAATTTTCAACAAAAAAGTTAATTATTAACCAAATAGTTCAATTTTAAACGAGAACAATTAAATTTTCAACCCAAAGACGAATCTAGAACCAAAATAGTTGAATTTTTAACCCAAAAAAACGAACTTTCTACAAAAAAATTAAATTTTCAACAAAAAAGATAATTTTCAACCTAATAATTGAATTCCCGACCAAAAAATATGAATTTTTAACAAAAAAGTTAATTCTGACCCACATTGTTGAATTTTCGACAAAAAATATGGATTTTCAATTTAAAAAATCAATTTTGAACCAAATAGTCGAATTTACAATAAAAAAAGATGAGTTCCCAACAAAAAAATGTGATAGTTGATATTTCAAGCAAAATGATTTTAATGTTAAATAACTTTTTTGTTGAAAGTTGATGTATTTTGATGAAAATTTGTTTTTCTTGGTTGAATTAAACTGTTTTTATTTAAAATCAAAATCTTTTTTAGTTGAAATGTCGACTATATATTATATTTTTAGTTTAGAATTAATCTTTTTAGGTATGAAATTTCCTCTTTTTTTCGCTAGAAAAGTCATCCCTCTTGGTTGAAAAGGAATTTTGTTGTTGAAAATTAAACTTTTCTGTTTGAAAATTCAACTGAATTCTAAATTTTTGTTCGAAAGTTCGAACATTTGGTTAAAAATTGACCTTTGTAGGTTGAAAATTCAACTATTTGCTTAAAAATTGAATTATTTTTATGAAAATTCGTCTTCTTTGCTAAAAATTTCAACTGCTTGTTTCAAAATTAATTATTTTTTATTGAAAATTCATCTTTGTAGGTTGAAAGTTCTACTATTTGGTTAAAAATAACTTTTTTGTTGAAAGTTGATGTATTTTGATGAAAATTTGTTTTTCTTGGTTGAATTAAACTGTTTTTATTTAAAAAAATTTCTAATTTTTTCAAATCTCTGACACTATGTGTGTTCATAGCTATTCAGTATTATTTTGTTTCAGACCTGGTAGCCTCATATTCGTTATAAATATTTGCTTTTCAGGTTGTTTTCGTTGAGACAAGAAAGTACTGAATAATGAGCGACATAGTGAAAGAGATTCGAAAAAACTTGAATTTTCTACATCATTCCTAGAACAAGAAGCAAGTGATAACAATTTTCTGAATAATGACATTCGTGAATTGTGTAAATAATTCCAGAAAATTATATCTTTTATTGATTTACTGAGCAAAGTATTTTGTTTGAACAAAAATAATTGTTTTTACGATTTTAAATCTAATTAGTATTGGGAAGATCTTTTAACGACGAAGTACTGCAAGAAGACCGCACGCCTGTGGCGGAGATGGTGGAAAACAGCTCACAACCGCGATCGCCTGTCCTGGGATTTTTATTTCGTCCCAGATAAGAGCGCCTCAAGTGATGAATTGAGGAATTACGATTCCTATCGTAGCAGACGACAATTTATTTGGTTGAAAAATAACTTTTTCTTGATAATTAAACTTTTTGGGTTGAAAATTAACTTTTTAGTTGAATATTCTAATTTTTAGTTGAAACTCAACTATCTGGTTGAAACTTTAACTATTTTTATGAAAATTTAACTATTTAGTACAAAATTAACTTTTTTGTTGTAACATCGTATTTTCTAGTTGACAAATTCAACTGTTTTGTAGATAATTCACAATTTTGTTTGCGAAATTGATAAAAAAAAATAAAAAACAGTTGAATTTTCAAAAAAGTCTTTGTGGGTTAAAAATTTAACGCTTTGGTAGAAAATTCAACTATTTGATTTTAAATTCGTCATTCTTGATTGGAAACTCATCTATTTGGTTTAGGATTCAACTATTTTTTTTAATGCATTTTTTTTCGTTTAATTTAACTAGTTGAAAATTGATATCTTATGGTAGAAAAATTATCCTTTTTGGTTGAAAAATAACTTTTTCTTGATAATTAAACTTTTTGGGTTGAAAATTAACTTTTTAGTTGAATATTCTAATATACAAAAAAATGCCTTAAAATCTTTCGCATTCAATTTTGGAAATATTTTGAAATAATTTTCAATTTTATCCTTAAATTAATTTTTCAAAGTAAAAAATCATTTTTTGAAAAATTGAAAATTTTTTTAATAATTCAAAATTCAACACTTTTGCTTTAAAATCTTCTACTTAATTTTTCAAAACCATTTTTTGAAATTTTTTCAAAACTTCTTAATATCTTTTAAGGTGATTCGAATTTTTCATATTTTTTTTAACTGAATAATAAAAAAAATTTATTTAAAATCTACCAGATTCTTTTTCCACAATTTTGGAAATCTTTAAAAGAAAACTTGTATTCTCTTGAAACCTTTCAAAATGACTAAAAAGCAGCTTTTTTCGAAATCTCCAAAAATCTACATTTTGTTTTAAATTTCTTGAAATCGTTCCAAGGTTTAAATTATTTTTAAAATTTTCTCAAAACTTCTCAATATCTTTTAAGATGAGTAGCATCCCCCCCCCCCAAGTGTAAATTCTGCAAAATGAAAAAATTGCTAAATACCTGAATTTTTAACATAGAAAGATACATTTTCACCCAAGTTTAATTTTCAGGCAGAGATAAATTTTCAACCAAAATGATGAATTATTTTCAATAAAACAGTTACATTTTTCACCAAAGACTAGATTTTTTAACCTACAAAGATGATTTCTCAATCAAAAAGATGGATTTTCAACCAAGAAAATTAATTTTCTACGAAAAAGGATGAATTTTCAAACATTTGAATATTCAACCCAAAAATATGATTTCTCAACGAAAAAGTTATTTTTTAACAAAAGGGATGAAATTTAATCTAAAATGATAAATCATAAAAAAATGAATTTTCAAGAATACAGTTCAAAATTCAACAAAATAGTTGAATTTTCAACTAAAAAAGGTAAATTTTTTAACAAATCGTTGAATTTTTAACAAAATAATTAAACTTTAAACAAAATAGTTCAATTTTTAACTAAATACCTGAATTTTTAACATAGAAAGATACATTTTCACCCAAGTTTAATTTTCAGGCAGAGATAAATTTTCAACAAATTTTAAGTTTTCAGAAAGATTTCAAAGATATAACAAAGATTTCTAAATACTTCAAAGTTTTCAAAGATGTTTGCAAAGATTTGAATGATTTCATAAAGATTTCACAAAGATTTCAGAGATTTCAAAATATTTCAAAAGGTTTCAAAGATTTCGCAAAAATTTACTAAGGTTGAAGAAAGATTTTAAAGATATAACAAAGATTTCAGAGATTCCAAAAGATTTCAAAAGATTTCAGAAGTTTTCAAAGATTTCCCAAAGATTCGAAAGATTTCAAAATATTTCAGAAGTTTTTTTGAATTTGAAAGATTTCACAAGATTTCCAAAAATTTCATAAGATTCCAAAAATTTCAAAATATTTCAATGATTTAAAAATATTTCATAAGATTTCAAAAATTTCAAAATATTTCCATGATTTGAAAATATTTCAGAATATTTCAAAGATTTCGCAAGAAATTTTAAGTTTTCAGAAAGATTTCAAAGATATAACAAAGATTTCTAAATACTTCAAAGTTTTCAAAGATGTTTGCATTTTGTTGTAAATTTCGAGGAAAATTCAACTATTTTATTTCAAGTTATTTTTTTGGTCGGAAATTTAACTGTTTTGTTGAAAATTCATCATTCTTGATAGAAAATTTACGTTTTATGGTTAAAAGTTAATTCTTTTCATTTGAAAAGTCTAATATCATATTTTTGGTCCAGAATTCATCTCTTTCGGCCAAAAATTTTACTATTTCGTTGAAAATTTAATTATTTTCTTAAAAATTCAACTACTTTGTTAAAAAGTCTCTTTTTTTATCGAAAATTCAACTATTTTGTTAAAAATTCGTCTTTCTGGATAGAGAATTCGTTCTTTTAGATTGGAAATTTATCTTTGTGATAGAAAGTAAATTCTTGTTCACTGAAAAGTCTACTGTCATATTTTTAGTCCAGAATATATCTCTTTTGGTTAAAAAATCTACTATTTAATAAAAAATTTAATTATTTTGTTGTAAATTTCGAGGAAAATTCAACTATTTTATTTCAAGTTATTTTTTTGGTCGGAAATTTAACTGTTTTGTTAAAAATCCATCTTTGTAGATTGAAAATTCAACTTTTTAGTTAAAAAATTAACTACTCATTTTTGGTTTGAAAATTAATTTTTTTTGTTTGTAAAAATTTAAACTTTTTGTTTAAAAATTCAACTATATGGTTGAAAATTGGTCTTTTTATAGAAAATTCATCTTTCTTGGTTGAAAATAATCTTTTTTGTTAAAAATTTAACTATCTCCTCAAAAATTCGTCTTTTCGGCTTGAAAATTCAACTATTTGGTGGGAAATGCCACTGTTTTTGGTAGAAAATCTTTTTTGTTTGAAAATTCATTTGTTTTGTTGTTGTTCATCTTTTTTGTTTGAAAAATCATCTTTTTTGGTTGAAATAACTTTTTTGTTGAAAATTCAACTATTTGGTCGAAAATACAACTCTTTTTTGCTGAAGTTTATTCTTTTTTTGTTTGAAGATTCGACCATTTGATTAAAAATCCATCTTTGTAGATTGAAAATTCAACTTTTTAGTTAAAAAATTAACTACTCATTTTTGGTTTGAAAATTAAACTTGTGTTGATTAAAGACGAATTGATTGACCTATAATTTTGGTACATTTTATGGAAGAATAGAGAAGCCTTGGCAATGCATAATATTTGAAAATACGGCTTTTTATAGTGGAACTTTTTTTTTAACATAATTAAAAGTTGATACAAGAATAAAACAGATTCTTTGATTCAAGTGGAATCGATTGACCTACATTAATACTTCTCGTTAAATACAAAGGAAGTTGTTATAATTTTTATATTTTATAAATCGATTTTTATAGTAAAAACTTCCTCATTCTCATAATTGAAAGTTGATACGAAAATAAAAAAGGTGTGTTGATTCAAGACGAATTGATTGACCTATAATTTTGGTACATTTTATTGAAGAATAAGGAAGCCTTGTTAATGCATAATATTTGAAAATACGGCTTTTTATAGTGGAACCTTTTTTTTAACATAATTTAAAGTTGATACAAGAATAAAACAGATTATTTGATTCAAGAGGAATCGATTGACCTGCATCAATACATTTTGTTAAATACTAAGGACTTAAAAATTCAATTACTTTGTATAAAATTCATCTTTTATGACCAAAAAGTTATCTTGCTTAAAAATAAACTGTTTTGTGGAAAATTCAAATTTTCGGGTTGGGAATTCAAATTTCTTCTAAGAATTTGTCTTTTTGGCTTAATATAGCATAATATGTTTACGTACTTATACGTCAAGCGCGAACATAACCTTTAAATTTATACAACTTTCGACCGATTTGAGATTTGGGCCAATATTAGAAGCGGTTTTTATCAAAATATTAAAAGTCGGTTTTCACAAAAAAACCCAGGCTTATACTTTTTGCAATGCTTTTCTTTTCAATTTGTCCTTTTATGAGAAAGACCTCTTGTGAGCTTTCTGCTTGCTACATAACTTTTGTGGTCAGGAGAATTCCTTTTCATAAAATCGAATTTTTCCATTTTTCTCGCAAACAACGACAAAAACGAAAAATTTTTGATAATGTATATAAAAATGTGATTTCAAAGAATTTTCTCACATGTCGAAGTGTATTATGTGTATTATATATGTAGGTTAAAAATTCACTTTTGAGGTAGAAAATTATTATTTTTGGTTGAAAATTCATCTTTTCTGTTGAGGATTCAACTATTTTGTTAAAAATTTCTCTTCTTTGACTGAATGTAACTAGTTCATAATTCGTTTTTTTTTGTTATTATTAATTGTTGTAACTAAAAATTCATGTATTTTGTTCAAAATTCGTCTTTTTGTTGAAAAAGTATCTGTTTAGGTTGAAGATTCAACTATTTTGTTGGAAATTTGTATTTTTGTGTTGAAAATTTAACTTCTTTATGAATAAATTCGTCTTTTTTTCTTCAAAATTCAACAATTTGGTAGAAAAGTACATTATTTTCTTGAAAATACCCTTTTTGTTGAGAATTCACTTTTAAGGTAGAAAATTAATATTTTTTGTTGAAAATTCATCTTTTCTGTTGAGGATTCAACTATTTTATTGAAAATTCGTCTTCTTTGACTGAATTTAAATAGTCAATAATTCATTTTTTTTGTTGAATATTCATTTTTGTAACTAAAAATTCATGTATTTCCACCAAATAGATAAACTTGTCACCAAATAGTTGACTTTTTAACTATAAACAATTTTTTTCAACCAAAAATAGAATCCTCAAATTTTCAGTTGAAAAAATCGATTTTCAACCAAAAAAAGTACGAATTTTTATCTAGTTGAATTCGATCAAAAAAGAGGCATTTTTCACCAAATAGTTGAATGCTTAAACAAAAGGATGAATTTTCAATACAAAAAAATGGATTTGTAACAAACAAGGTGATTTTCTAACAAGAAAATAAACAAATTTTCAACAAAAAATTTAAATTTTTCAGCAAAGAGCTCTTAAAAAAAAAGAATTTTTAAACATAGTACATAGTTCTACCAAGTAGTGGCATTTCTAACAAAGGAGGATGAATTTTCAACCAAATAGTTAAATTTTCAAACAAAAAGATCAATTTCCCACAAAGAAGATTATTATTTCACAAAAAAGATGATTTTCAAAAAAATATATCGATTTTCATCATAATTGTTGAAGTTTGAAGTAAAAAAAAAAAAGAATTATCTACTAAGAATATGCGGGCCAAATGTTGGTGTGTAGAAGTAAACTACTTTCTCGAAAAGTTCATCATAAAATTTGGTCCAGCAGCGGAAAAGTTCTTCGTGCCTCTAAGTGCTTTTTTGACCTCTTCGGCATCCTTTGATCCATCGTTGGTTTGAGCCTTCAATTTAGATCAGCTAAAGCTCTCCCGTCACCATAAACTGAGAAATTGACGGTCGAGAGGTCGAACTCCTGTGAGTTTTCTCCACGAAGAAAGGCATGCATTTCAGCTAGATCTTGGGGCTTAGGAGGATCATGCATGTAATTGTTCCTTCTTTTCCTGAAATCGTATCATCTCTCAGAAGGTGCCTGCTTTCCGCGGTCGATCTTGATGTCGCTTCCTCATTTTCAGCTAGAGCTTGATCAAGCAGAGGTTAATTTCGCAATGATTGAATAAAAACGTGCTGAAGCTCTGGGTGTTCCTGGCAACACAGAGTATGCATAAACGCCATAAAGCCTCGGTGAACAGGGTTAATGCTGGCACCGTAGCAGTCTAACAAGGAGGAGTCAAAAAATGTTTAAAAGTCAATTTCAGAAAATTTGATTGATGGGCCCCTTTTATTCCCCGACAATTGCAATTCGACGCATTGTTTGGTTCACTCACATGTAAAATATATGACAATTTTCGCAAAGATCTCCCTAGATCCTCAGAAGTCAGCGCTTACAACGACTGCTGGGGTCCTCGAGATGCGTTTTCTTGCCGGCATACTAGAACCTTCTTTGTACTCCACTTAACTGGTAAGTTTCGCCACACCATAAACTGTAGATCTCGGGTAACCAAAAAACCGAATTATTTCCGTTGCTGACCGCCCAGCGGTAATCCCTTTTATAATGGCTGCTCTACGATTGTACTCCGCATTCTATCTCAACATCGCGGAAATTTTGAGCTTACTATTTTTTACTGGGAGCACCAAGCTATTTATAACGCCAACAGTTACATCTAGCGGAGGCACCATATGGCGGGAAATTTAATAGTAATCTGTCTCGATTTAGCTGCCACACCCTATAGATATATATATATATATATATATATTATATATAATATTCATTTGTTTTATACTTTTTTTATATAATACAAATGAATATTATATATAATACTTCACACTATATGTAAACTATATATAATATTTCCGCCTGGGTTGGTTTATTACATTTGTTAACAAAATTATAAACAATATAATTAAAAAAGGGAAATTATTGAACATAATAGTAAACACAAATTCAACAAATAATTCGTTAATGAATATTTTTTTATTGTATCATGATGGAATATCTTTCTGTAATGTAAATCTAAAACATGGGTGATTACAAAAATTGTCCTATTATTGACGAGCATCGGGAACGTCAAATAAAAAATGCCATTTTTTTCGTCATATTTTTTTATTTATGAAAAATTGAAAAACTTAGTGAACAATAAAGACATTTTCAACTTTTTTACAATTTTGCCTATTTTTCGAAATCGGTGTGATTTTTGTTATTTTAGAAAGAAAGCTGAGGCTCTTCTTTTGAAGTGTTCTTAAATAGAAAAAGGACTTATTTTGCTTTTGTGTAAATAAAAAAGGTGCGAGAGATAGTGGTAATAGTCTGAGGAACAAGAGAAGAGGGCTCATTGTGTCCTCCTCAAAGACGCTTATCTGAAACTTGACGCTGTTAGTCATCAAACGACTTTTTCCAAATGAGATAGTAAATCTGGTTTTCCAAAGGGGCACGCATTTTTGTATGCATCTCACTATGTATGGACGAACCTTCAAGTTTTCCAATAGACAGATGATAAGTCTATGAGAGGTTGAATCGAATGCTTTCCGGTAATCAATCAGTGCTCCTCACTTCGGGAGGAGCATTGTGCGTCGTTCCGCCAGCCACTCCGGAAAGGGTCCTTTCGACTTTAGATATGAGATGAAAATGCGGACCTGATGCATCAGCTCATGAAGAAACTGGACGTCGTGAAATGGGTGGCATTTGTAAAATTGATAACATGTTTAAAATCTAGGAAATAATTTTACGTTTTGTTTGATCTCCTTCACTCATTTTGAACTTTCCAGAGGAAAAGAAATTTCATAAGTTATTTTATATAGTTTCAGAATACTAATATTCTATCTCTATTCTATGAGAAAATTGCTGAAACCAGTTAACAATTCTTCAAACAAATTTGGTTGAGCATTTCATTACCAGTACAAAGCAGTATTTTATGTATCAGAAACAATCTGCATTTAAAAAAAAAAACGCAAGAAATCATAATTAGCGCCAAAAACTCGCGAAACCCATTTTTTCACTTAGGGGGTTCTTTTGGGACCCTATAAAACAAACGTATGGGGCTGATATTTAAAAATTGATATTTTATTCGTATTCTGTTTGCTAATTATGAAGAGAAATGTTGAGCTTCAACTCGATACACCTAATATTGTCGATTCTAAATAAAATGTACAAAAACGTCTTTTTTTCTTATGGGAAATACGTGTTAACTTCACGGGGCTCGGGTCACGTCTAAACATAATTTTCCTTCAACAAAAAAAAATGGATTAATTTCTTTCTCGATTCGAACGAATTTTCGGGCGATATGCATAGAAACTCGTAAAAACAAATTCTCAATACATTTTTGGACCCCCCTATTATACAGTCCAATTTGGAGTGATTCCACATATCCAGTGTTATCCAGGATAATCCAATTGTAATTCTAGATAATCCAATTGTAATTCTAGGTAATCCATTTGTACTCCTGAGTAATCCACTCGTAAACTGGTTAATTATTTTAGAAATTCTAAATAATTCACTTGTAATTCCAAGTACTCCAGTATAATCCTATGTAATCCAGTCTTAATCCATTGTAATCCCCCGTTATCTAACTAATCCACTTGTATTTCACCTGTTATCCCAGATAATCCATTCAAAATCCAAGAATATCCACCAACAATTCAAGGTAACCTACCTGTAATCCAGCTAATCCTCTTGTAATTCTGAGCAATCCACTTGTAATCCAAATTATCAACTTAAATCCCAGAGTAATCCAGGTAACAGAGAGTAATCCTGGTTAATCCACTATTAATCCTTAGCTGTTCATTTTTACTCCACTTGTAATTTGGAGTGATTCCACATATCCAGTGTTATCCAGGATAATCCAATTGTAATTCTAGATAATCCAATTGTAATTCTATTAAGGGTCCTCATAGAACCAATTGTTTCAAGCATTTACGGTGTAAGAAGCGATTCTCAGCATTTTGAAAAATCTTAAGGTGTTTCAAGAAATTTTACAAGTTGTAAAGGATTTTATTGCATCTCCAAATATTTTAAAGGTTTCAAAGGTTTCTAAGATTTCTAACTATTTAAACGATTATTATATTAAGAACTTTAATGAATTATTTTATTATTGTTTATAAAGGTGATTTCGAATGACTTCTACTAATTTCAATGGATTTTTACGATTTCTAAAGACTTCAAGCGATTTCAAAGAAATTTGTAGGGTTTCCAAAGATTTCGAGGAATTTTAAAGCATTTCAAAATATTTGAGCGATTTAGTGAAACCTCCAAGTATTTCAAATATTTTACCAATTTTAAAGGATTACTATAAAATTTTAGATGATAAAAATTTATTTTAGTTTGGAGAAAGATTCACTATTTCAGTTAAGAATCAATTTCTTTGGTTGAAAATTGATTTCGTCAACCGAAAATTTACCTATTCCATTTATATTATATTATACTATATTATATATTATTATTTAATTTAAAAAAAATTGATAAAAAATTAATTTTATGTAAGTATACATATAATTAAAATATTAAATAAAATTTATATTAAATTTTGATTTAATATAAATAAATAAATTAATTTGAATAAATTTTAAATTAACAAAATTATTAATAAATTTATTTTAATATTTATTTAATTGTTAAAAAATGTATTTTCGTTATTAACAAAAAAAAAATTATAAATTAATTTATAATAACAATTGAAAATTTTAGTTTTATGATCGTAGCCTAAATTCGTTAGAATATCATTGTAAAATGCGAGTATGTCATAATTAATTCGTATTAAGCTCACGCATGACTCTAGGACCATATATAGACAGTTGTGACGCTCTTATCGATCTACCCCCATTTTTATGACGTCACATTCCAGTTCTCCCACGCAGAAAAGGCGCCACTTCAAAACCCATTCGCCTTTGCTACGGATTTTTCTTTAATTTTTTTTTTTTTTTTTTTTTTTTTTTTTTTTTTTTATAGGTTTAAATTAACCTATTTCATGGAGAATTCAACTATTCTGTTGAAATTTCAATTATTTTGTTGACAATTATTTTATTTTGTCAATAAGTCATTTTTCTTGGTCAAAAGTTAAACTTTTATGTTGAAGATTCACATTTTTTGATAGAAAATTCATATTTTTCGGCAGAAAAGCAATCTTTCTTGCTTGAAAATTCATCTTTCTTGGTCAAAAATGAACTTTTCTCTTAAAAATTCAATTTTCTTCTAAAAATTTTTTTTTTCCGACTTGAAAATGTAACCATTTGATTGAAAATTCAACTGTTTTTGGTCACAGTTTAATCCTTTTCATTAAAAATTTGACCATTTGGTGGAAAATTCATTTTCTTTTTCGATTGAAAATTATTTTTTTTGTTGAAGATTCGTGTTTTCGGGTTTACAATTGAACTTTTTTCTAACAAAAATTCATCTCTCCAGCTTGAAAACTTGACTCTTAACTCTGTTAACTTGAACATTTTGATAATTTTGAAATTTCGTTGAACCAGAGAAATGAATATTTTAAGGCAAATAACGCACGATATAAAAAAATTTCATTGAAAGAAAAATGTTTCATTTTTAACACCCTGCAAGATTATCACAACAACTTTTTGAATTTTCTTGAAAAATCGAAAAATCAAATTTTGACCGCACAACAAATAAGGAAAAATAAAAATTGCCTGTTTTGGACGAAATATACAAGATACGATGAAAGATTAACTGACATGAATTGTGTATTTAAAAAAGATCTACAAATCTTTTCCAAATCACTTTTTGATAGGAAGCGTGGTTTTTGTTTTATTCGTAAAAAACTGCATTACAAGTAGAAAAATTGAATTTCTAGACAAGCGACACAAGATACGAAAAAAACATATCAACAAAATTTGTTAACTCCAAAAAGAGCTACAAATTAGTCATAAATAATTTTTTGATAGGACGTGTGGATTTTGTTTTAATCGTGAAAAAAAAGAATAAAAATAAAAAATAAAATAAACTTTTGGAAAAACGACACAAGAGACGAAAAAAAAAAATGAAAATGCACCGCCCTCCTCTGGCCAAAATTCACTCTAGAGTGTCTTGATTCAGAATTTTCAAGGTCCTAATTCAAAATTTTCATTCTTTAGGAAAATTGCCACATAGATACCAAATTCACGTTTGCCAACCATCCTCGGGCCAAATTTCACTCTAAAGTGTCCTAATTCAGAATTTTCTGTATCCTAATTCAGAATTTTCATTCTTTAAGAAATTTGCCACATAGTTCCCAAATTCACCTTTTCCAGCTCTCCTCAGGCCATATTTTACTCTAGAGTGTCTTAATTCAGAATTTTTAGTGTCTTGATTCAGAATTAAACGTGCCCTAATTCAGATTTTTCATATTTCAGAAAAATGCCACATGGGACCCAAATTCACCTTTTCCACTTCTCCTCAGACCGAATTTCACTCAGAATTTTCATATTTCAGAAAAATGTCATATGGGACCCAAGTTCACCTTTTACAGCTCTCCTCGGGCCAAATTTCACTCTAAAGTGTCCTAATTCAGAATTTGCAGTGTCCTAATTCAGAATTAACCGACAAGATAGTTATAAACAATAATAATTTGTTGAAATAATTATTTTTGCTAAATTGAATTAATTTTTAACTCACCCTATGTGAAAAGTAGACAAACAGTTATAATTTCAGAAGGAACCGGGATTATATTGCAATAATGAAGAATAAGATAGTTATAAACAATAATAATTTGTTTAAATAATTATTTTTGCTAAATTGAATTAATTTTTAACTCACCTTATGTGAAAAGTAGACAAATAGTTCTAATTTAAGAAAAAACAGCATTTTTGTAGCATTATTCAAATTGAGTATTATTAATAATAATAATCAATTGTTTAAACAAATTATTTTGTTAACTTTAATCAACTTTTATTACTCAACTGCAAAATAAATATTTTTAACTCTCGTACATTATACAATTCAAAGATTTCAAAAAATAGAAATCCACGTTGTCATTTTCAATACTATAAATTGAAGAATGAATAAAAAAATTTATAAATTTTCAACAATTTATATTTTTAATCAGTTTGAAACTTGTAACGTTAATTTATAATCTATGAATTGCAATGAAATTTTTTGAAATCTTCTAGATCATAATGAAATCTTTAAAATAATTCTGAAATCTTTATGAAATCTTTATGAAATCCTTTTGAAATCTTTGAAATCTTTGTGAAATTTGTTAAATCCTGGTGAAATCTAGAAAATTGTTATGAAATTTTTTGAAATCTTCAAGATCATTATGAAATCTTTGAAATAATTCTATGATCTTTGTGTAATCTTTGGAAAGGTTTAAAAATCCGTTTAAAATATTTGAAATCTTTGTGAATTTCTTGAAATCCTGGTGGAGTCTAGGAAATTGTTATGAAATTTTTTGGAATCTTTGAGATCATTATGAAATCTTTGAAATAATTCAAAAATTTTTGTGTAATCTTTGCAAAGTTTTTAAAATCCTTTTGACATCTTTGACATCTTTGTGAAATTTTTGAAATCCTGGTGAAATCTATGAAATTGTTTTGAAATTTTTTGAAATCTTCAAGATCATTATGAAATCTTTGAAAGAATTCTGAAATCTTTGTGTAATCTGCTCTGTAGAAAAGGCGTGTTCCCACATTGAAAATTAATGCTCATAATTGAAAATTTAACTACTTATTTTTTTTAATATTGATAATTTTAAGTTTAAAAATTCAACTACATATTTAGTTGAAAATGTATGAAATTTGTTGAAAATTCGTCTTCTTAATAGAAACTTTTGTCTTTTCTTGAATAAAATCATTATTATTATTATTATTTTACATTCTCATCCCAATGAGAAGGTTTTGGTTTTATGTAAAATTTGACTAAGTCAGTTTTCATCAAATCTCTACGTTTCAAGACCCCTTGAGTACGATAACTTTCGAAAGATTGAACAGATTGGATTGTGCTTTCGCGCACTTTTTTAAGGCCTAAAAAGGAAGAACGAGTTCGTTAACCAGCTATTTTGGATAAAAATTAAAAAAGTTAAAGCACTTTCAAAATCACTTTTTTATGGTACAAGTAGTTTTTGTTTTATTCGTAAAAAACATTGAAAATAAACAAGAATTCAATTTTTGGACAAACGACACAAGCTACAACAATTTCAACCAAGAAGATTAATTTTCTACGAAAAATGCGATTTCTTAACAAATTACATAAATTTTCAACTAAATAGTTTGAACAATGGATGTGATGTTAGTCCAAATTTGATTTTATTAATTTTTAGTATATATTTTTATCGTTTCTAATATTTTTCAACTTAATAGTTGAATGTTTAAACCAGACTTGTTAATTTTTTCAGCCAAAAGAACGAATTTTCTTTAAAACAGTTACATTTTCAACCCGAGAATATTAATTTTCAACAGAAAAGTTAATTTACAACCAATCAGTCAAATTTTCAACAAAATAGTTCAATTTTCGGTTAAAAAATACTTTTAGTAAAAAAAATGAATTTTTAACCAAGATTATGAATTATTAACCAAAAAAATGAAGTTTTAACAAAGTAATCTAACTTTGAACCAAGGAGTTGAATTTTCAAAGAAAAATGTAGTAGTTAATATTAAAAAGAACAACATATTTTAATCAAAAATAAAAACAGTAGGATTTAACCAATAAAGATTCAACAAAATACCTTCTAGGATAGAAAATTCGTCCCCTTTGATAGAAGATTCATCTTTCTGGGGTAAAAATTCAATAGCCTTCTAAAAAATTCGTCTTTTTGGCCTGAAGATTTAATTATTTATTCAAAATGCAACACTTGGTTGAAAAGTGGCCTCTGTAGGTTTAACAATTCAACCATTCAGTTAAAAATTCCATTATTTTGTTAAAAAGTTATGTTTTTGTAGTCGAAAATTCAACTGTTTGTTGAAAGTTCGTCCTTTTAAATAGAAAAGTCGTTCTTTGGATTGAAAATTCATATTTCATAGTAGAAAAGTCATCCCTTTTCGTTGAAAATCCATCTTTTTTGGTTAAAAATGAACTTATTAGTTAAAAAATTAGGCTTTTTGAAAATTCATACTTGCGGGTTGAAAACTGATCTTCTCGGAATAAAAATTTATCTCTTTTGTATGAAATTTCACTTTTTTTGGTTCAAAATTAATATTTTTTCCGGTTGAAATTTTCTTGAACATTCACTTTTTGGTTGTAAGTTCAAAATTCCCCATTTTCTACAGAACAATTGCATTTTTAACCAGGAAATGTGATTCTTCAAGAAAAAAGTTAATTTTCAGCCACATAGTTTGATTTTCCAAAAACTTGTTGAATTTTCAAACCGAAAATACGGACTTTTGACAAAATAGTTCAATTTCCATGTCGAAAATATTAATTCTCAACAAAGTATGTGGCAGTTGTTATTTCATCCAAAGAAGTTGTTATTTCGAATTACAAACAATATAATTCGTCAAAAAAAGTACCTTTTCAACAAACTACATGAATTGCTGACAGAGCAGTTGCATTTCTTAACAAAAAGAATGAATTTTCAACCAAGAAAATAAATTTTTGATCAACAAAGAGAATTTTCAACAATATACATGAATTTTCAATCAAATAGTTGAATTTTCAGCTAGAAAGGATAAATTTTCAATTGAAAATATGTATTTTTGACCAAAAATGGAATAGTTACATTTCCACTGTAAAAGAGTCTTTCCTAAACAATAAAATGGAATCTTTAAATAACTGGTTCAATACTCAATCTTTTGAAGGGTTCCAAGGCAATAAAAAAATCTTCTTAAAATTCCTGGGAAGATTTAAATAATGTTTTATTTGGTAAATTATTTTCAGAGAATATTTAAAAAAAAATTTATAAGATTTCGAAAACTGACGATCTGGAAGATTTTTTCGTAAAATGTTTTTATTTTGCAGGATATAAAATTATTTTCTGAAATTTCAAAAAAACATCTAGAAAATTTTAAAGCAAAATTTATCAATTTTGCAAGATTACATTTTAGAAAAAATTCGTTTTAGTTATGGAAATTTGAGGAAGTTTTACAAAGATTTCATAAAATTTAAAACAAAATCGATTTTAAAATATTTCGAAGAAAACATTTTATAAAATGATTCCCTAAAAATAATTAAGAAAAGATTTCAAAGAATTCAAAACGATTTCAAAAAATTTTAAACAAAATGTGGATTATGAAAACTTCTTGGGAATATTCGAATAAATCTTATTTTGAAAAATTTATTTCAAGATGAAATTGACGAAAGGTTTCGAAAATTGTCGAAAATATATATATATGTATATCGTAGCGAAGCTTTCGAAAACTCAGAAAGATTTAAAGCAGCTTTCCGAGGATTTGCCAAAGCCGTACCTATCCTCCTAACTTAAAGGAAGTATGGCTTGCATAAACGGATTGAGGGCAGACACACCGTCTAGCCAAGAGAAAAGCTTAGTTTGAGAGGGTGAAACTATATATTGTTTTTATACCTACGTTGCCTTATCGACTCCCAAGACGCCAGAGGACCCTCGATTAGGCTAGTGTTAAGATTTCAACCGTTCGAACACGTGGAGTCTATGTCGACCCTTACTCGACGCTCACGCTCAAATAGTGAGCTAGTCGAGCTGTCAAACGTGACAGGACTGGAACCAAAGAAGCTCCGATAGAGTGAACCTATCTGGCGCCTTTTGAAAACATAATCAACGAGCTTCGTGGGTCGAAAGAGTGTGACCCACGAGCTCGATTCCCCCTGGTGTTGTGGTCGCGGTCTGTAAGAGGGGACCATCCGCGTCCAGGTCGTGGTTCACGGTGGGAACACAAAAAAAGTTTTAACCAAATTGTTGTTTTCAACTAAAAAAAGAATTTTCAATGAGACAGTTGAGTTTTCAACCAAAAAGATAAATTTTCAACTAAAAAAAAAACGAATTTTCAATAAAAAAATTTGAAATTACAACAACAAAAAATGAAACTTCTACCAAAACAGATGAATTTTTAGATCAAAAGGACAAACTTTCATCAAAAGGGTTGGATTCTTAATCAAGAAAGATTTTTCAGTCAAGAAAAAAAAAATTTTCAACCAAGTTCACGAAGTTTCAACTCAAAAAATCAATTAAAAAAAAATCAGTTGAATTTTTAAACAAAAAAATCAATCCTCAACTGAGAAAAGAAATGTTTAAAAAAGTAATGTGACATAATCAAGTAGTTACATTTTCAACTAAGAAAACGAATTTTTAATGAAAAAACTTGAATTTTCAATTAAAAGGATAAAATTTCTACCAAAGCAGATGAATTTTTAAACCAAAAAGAGAAATTTTCGCCGAAAGGGTTAAATTTTCAACCAAGAAAGATTCTATGAGAGGAACTTCAAATGATAGTGCTGGATAATAAATTTACAAAATTGTAT
The DNA here is from genome assembly GCA_011634705.1 of Andricus grossulariae. Lineage (NCBI taxonomy): Eukaryota > Metazoa > Arthropoda > Insecta > Hymenoptera > Cynipidae > Andricus > Andricus grossulariae. The sequence continues at coordinate 263,110,629 of JAABKJ010075445.1, forward strand.
TTTTCATTTGAAATTGTTTTATTCTGTTCATAAAAAATTCGATGTTAAAAATGTTATAAGATTAAGATTCCGGTCTTTGAATATTAATTAATATCAATGAATGTTAATACCGATCTTACTATTTCGTTGACAATGAACTTTTGGTTGAAAATTCAACTATTTTTTTTAAAGTCGTCTTTTTGGTTCCAAAATTCGTCTATTTTAGTAGAAATTTCACCATTTTTGGATAAAAATGCAACTGATTGGTTGATGATTATACTATTTTGTTGAAAATTCATCTTTTTTTATTGAAAATTAATCCACTTGGTTGAAGGTTTAACCACTTTGTTACAAATCATTTTTTTCAGATTCATAATTTTAGTTGTAAATTCATCTCTTTGGTTAAAAAATAATTTTTTTAACTGAAGATTTAAATATTCCAATTGAAGATTCATCATTTTAGATAAAAATTAATATCTTTGGTTGAAAGTTGAACGGGATAGTTAATTTTTCAGCAACAAAATTACTATGCAACAAAAAAAAAATTTATTTACCAGTTAGATTCAACCCAAAAATTGGGTATAAATTTTCTATCAAATAGTTGTATTTTCAACCAATAAATGATACATTTTCTAACCAAAATGGAATAGTTCAGTTTTTTGATTGATAAAATTATTTTTTAACAAGAAAAACAAATAATTTTCAACAAAATGGTGAATTTTACAACGAAAGAGGTGAATCTTTAAAAAAATTATTTTTTAACAAAGTAATTTGACTTTCATCCAATTAGTTCAATTTTGAACAAACAAAAAAATTAGTTTTGATGCAAATAGTTGAATTTTCCACTAAAAAAATTTTTTCAACCGGAAATGGAATAGTTAATTTTTCAGCAAAAAAATTACTATGCAAAAAAAAAATTCATTTACCAATTAGATTCAATCCAAACATTGGATATAAATTTTCTATAAAATAGTTGTATTTTCAACCTATAAATGATACGTTTTCCAACCAAAATGGAATAGTTAAGAATTATTTTTCCCGCAAATTATAATTGGGTTCACATTTTTTTTCTTTCGTGACTGCCAAATTTTTTTTGTGTGAACATTTAAGTATTTAATTTAAAATTCGTCTTTTTTGTTTGAAAATTCATCTTATTTGGTTCAGGATTTTACTATTTTGTTGAAAATTTATCTTCTTTACATGAATTCATCTGTTTTCGATTGAAAATTAAGTATTTTTTCATAGAAATATCAACTATTATAATTTTTGTCGAGAATTTATCTTTTTTTGTTGAAAATTCAACTACGTAGTTGAAAGTTAAACAACTTTCTTAAAAATTCATTTTTTTGGTTGAAGATTCAAAATTTGAGTTGAAAATTGAACTATTTGGTTGAACATGAACTTTTTTGTTAAAAATTCAACTGGGTGAAAAATAATCACTATTAGTTGCGGATCCAACCATTTTATTGAAAATATGTTATTTTTTTAATAAATTAACCAGTTTTTAATTTAAAGTTAAACTCTTTTTAGTTTGAAACATCAATTATGTATTACACAAAGCTTCAAATATTTCTACATTTTTATCAGGGAATGTAGTAGATCTTTGTCAAATGTGCTCCCCCCCCCCTGTTTTAGTAAAATGTCCACGTTTCAAGACCCCCTGAACCCGAAAAACAGGTTTTCGCGAATGTGTCTCTCTGTGTGCCTGTGTGTCTGTAAATTTTTAGTTTGTTATCACAGTGACTTCCGAAAGAATTGACAGATTGGATTGGCCTTTGAAATATTAATTATCCGCAACTGAAGGTCAAATTCGTTAGCCAGCCATTTTAAATAAAAATTCCGAAAATTTTAGCAAATTAAATTTATGGTGAAACGACACAACATTTAAATTAATGTTTGATAACGAAATTGTTTGTTTCTCCTTATAGGATGCGCACTTTATCAATTATAAAAATAAGACGATAAAAGTACATATGTTTCAATACCAATGCATATTATAAACTTTAATAATATAAATTAATTGGAATAAAAGATTTTTCAGAATAGCTGAGAATAAAAATTGGTGCAAAAGGAGAAGCAAATATTAGTTCACTTTACCATTTCTGGCTGCAAATTGATCTTTTTTATTTAAAAATCCAACTATTTGGTCGAAAATTTATCTTTTTTATTTTGAAATTCAAGTATTTGGTTAAAAATTCATGTATTTTGTTGAAAATTCTTCTTTTTTTGTAGAAAATTAATGATTTTGGTTGAAAATTCAATTACTGGGTTGAAAATTAAACTCCTTTGTTAAAAATTGATTTTTTTAAGATTCATAATTTTAATTGAAAAATTAGGTATTTAATTTTGCGCTGAGAATTCATGTATTTGTTGAAAATTCAACTGTTTTTGGTTAAGGTTTGATTTTTAATGATTAATTGATTGATTAATTAATTCAATTAAAATTAATTAATTATTAATATAATATTGTTAATATTAATAATATATAATTAATATTCATATATTAATATTTTAAATTAAAATTAAAAAATTGAAAAATAAATTAATATATTTTTGCAGGTAGGAAATTCAACTATTTTGTTGAACATTTGTCTATTTGGACAGGAAATTCGACATGAATAGAACAGTCTGTATCGAGAGCGTAAAGAAGACTATTCTGAAGAGCGTGAACTTGCCGCCCCAGCGAAGCGAGGGGGGCGGTCACACTAGGCAAAATAGCCCTGTGGCCTCTATACACACCATACTTTTTGTCCTACTCTCCTCGAAAACAAGCATATAAAGCAGATAGAGGATGTCTTGTGTGCTTGAAAATTTTACATTGTAAATGAAAGGAAGAAATAGCGTACTTTGCAGAAGGTAGACTCTGGGGTCGAGCAAAACAATTTTTTCCAAAGATAGAGGTAATTTCTTAGATATTCTCACTTGCATGGTGCAGTGTATGTGCAGCGGGCGTGAGGTTTCATTAAGCGGGGGTGAAATTGTATATAGCGGGCGTAAAGTTTCATGTTGGCCCGGCAGGCGAGAGCGCAAGTGCGAATGTCACTGGGCTGGAAGCGGCTACATTACGCCTGCTTCAGGTGCATGTAATGGCGCGTTTTCGAGGGGATCGGATAAAAATATATGTTTTTGTGTAATAAATTATTTTTAGCAATTCGGCTTCATTAAAATTCGGGACTCTGAAAAAGAGAAAAGGGGCCGTTCAAAAACGTCACACTGTCAGGAGGAGGGGAGATAATATAATTCTTGACAATTTGTGACTTAGGGGCAGGGGGGGGGGTCACAGGATGTGATGTCACAAATGGAAAATCCCGTTGTACACGTTTTTTTTCGCTTAAACACGAAATGAATTAATTGAACCCAACAAGAAAATCTAACTATTCATAACTTATCTATTTTGTTTAAAAATTTTAATATTTGGTTCAAAATTGAATTATTTCGTTAAGAATTCGTTTTTTTTTTTAAATTAATTTTCTTAATGGAAAATGTAACTATTCCATGTTTGGTCGAAAATGTATTGTTTGTAGTTGATAATTCAACTAAATAATTGGTCATTCAGAATTCATCTTTTTTGAGTAAAAATTCAACTACTTGATTGAAAACTGAACTACTTTGTTGAAAATTTATTTTATGAGTTGAAGATCCATCTCTTTGATCTACAATTCGTTGGGGGGGGGGGGAACTATTTCGTTAAAAAAATTCTTCCTTTTTGATAGAAATTAATCTTTTTTATGTAAAATTCAACTATTTCAGTTTCGTTGAAAATTTGTGTATTTTGTTGAAAAATCGTCTTTTTGGTAGAAAATTAATTTTGTTTGAAAATTCATCACTTTGATTGCAAATTTAACTTTTGTATTGGAAAAACATAATTTTAGTTCAAAATTCATATTTTGTGGGTGTCAAAGTTTTTAATTTAGTTTTTAGTTACAAATTCATCAGTTTCGTTGAATATTAATTTTTTTGTAACTAAAAATCTAACTATTCTATTTTTGGTTGAAAAATGATTTGTTTTAGTTCAAAATTTAACTATTTGGTTCAAAATTTGTCCTTTTTAGTACAAAATTGAACAATTTCGTTAAAAATTCTTCCTTTTTGATAGAAATTAATCGTTTTGGTGTAAAATTCAAATATTTCAGTCGAAGATTCATCATTTTCTTTGAAAATACATGTATTTTGTTGAAAAATCGTCTTTTTGGTAGAAAATTAATCCTCCCTTTAATTTAAAAATTCAAGTATTGGTAGCAAATTTATCTATTTGGTAGAAATTTCAACTGTTTTGAGAAAATTCGTTTTTTTTTATGTGAAAAATTAATTTTTTGTTATAAAAATGTAACTATTTTATTTTTGGTTTTTTACATCGAACATTCATATTTGGTTGGAAATTTATGTAATTAGTTGAAAATTCGTCTTTTTGGGTAGAAAATTAATCTTCTTGGTTCAAAATTCAACTATTCGGTTAAAAATTTATTTATTTTGTTGAAATTTTTTTTGTTTTGATAGAAAATTAATCTTCTTGGTTCAAAATTCAACTATTCGGTTAAAAATATATTTTGTTAAAACTTCGTCTTTTTTATAAAAAATAAATCTTTTTGGTTGAAAATTTAAAAACTTGGTTTAAAGTTGATGTATTTGGTTGATAATTTGTCTTTTTGTCAAAAAATTAATCTTCTTGGTTCAAAATTCATGTTTTTGGTAGAAATTTCATTTTTGATTAAAAATTCAATGGTGTGGTTGAAAATTGAAAGTTTAACTGTTTGGTTTAAAATTTATATATTTGTCGTACATTCGTCTTTTTTGGTCGAAGATTTAATTATTTAGTTAAAAATGGTGTTTTTTTTTAAATAAGTTATTTAACTAAAAATTCAAGTATTCCATTTTTGGTTGAAAACTGATCGCTTCTAGATGAAAATTCAACTATTTGGTTGAAAATTTATATTTCTTGATGAAAATTCGTTTTTTTTTTTGGTTTAAAATTAATTTTTTAACTGAAAATTGCTATATTTTGTTAAAAATTCGAATTTTTTTCCTTTGAAAATTAATTTTTATATCTGAAAATTTAACTATTAGATTTTTGGTTGAAAATGTATCGTTTTTTCTTGAAAATTTAACAATTAAATTTTTGATCGATTATTGATCTTTTCTGTTTAAAAAATCAACGAATTGGTTGAAAGTTGAACTATACTTTGTAAAACATTCAATTTATTAGTCAAAAAATAAACTATTCATTTAAAAATTCATTTTTCTTTTAAGTTTATTTCTAATTCATAATATTCATATAAGAAAGATCAATTTTCTGTAACAAAAGATAAATTTTCAATCAAACACAACAAATTGTCAATAAAATAGTTGAATTTTCAATAAACTTGTTGAATTTTTGAAAAAGTTTCATTTTCAGCCAAGAAAGATGAATTTTCATACAAGGAAGGTGAATTTTCTATAAAAAAAATATGAATTTTCAATTAAGCAGAACGAATTGTCAATAAAATAGTTGAATTTTCAATAAAATTGTTGAATTTTGTTTAAAAAGTTGTATTCTTATACAAAAACGTAAATTTCCACTAAACCAAATGCATTTTTAAATCCAAAATAAGAATTTTCAAAAAAATAGTTAAATTTTCATCCGAAGTAGATTTTATGTGACTTTTCAGTACCAAAATATGAATTTTAAACAGTAAGTAAATTTTCAACGAAATAGTGGAATTTTCAACAAAAAAAAGTTGCATTTTCATCCAAAAAGATTTTAGTTTGACTTTTTGATAGGAAAATATGAGTTTTAAACAAGAAGTAAATCTTCTACGACTATTAAATCTTTAAAATCATCGCAATCTTTATGAAATCTTTTGAGTTCTTGTGTAATCTTTGAATTCCTTGACATCTTTTAAAATCCTCCTAAATGTTCTGAAATATTTAAAATCCTTCTAAAATTTTTCTTAAGTCTTTCGAAACCGTTCAAAATCTTCAAAATATTTTTTCAACCTTTAGCATCTCTGTGAAATCTTTTTAAATATTCTAAAATCATTAGAAACCTTTTGAAGCATTTGAAATCTTTCTGAAACCTTTCAAATTATCGAAATTCTTGTAAAATCTTTTAAAATCTCTTAAAAAATTCTAAAAACTTTTCAAATCGTTCAAAAACTTTTAAAACCTTTGAATTTTGATGGACACGCCTTTATTAAATTTTTTGAATCCTTGTGAAATCTTTAAAACCTTTGTAAAATCTTTGTAAAATCTCTAACTTCTTTCTGAAATTTTTGAAATTATCGAAATTTGTTGCAACCTTTGTAATCTGATGTAAACGCCTTTGTGAAATCTTTTGAATCGTTGTGAAACAAAACCTTTGACATCTTTGTTAAATTATTGAAATCTGTGAAATTTTTGCAAGTTTTCGAAATCTTTCGTAATTTTTTAAATATTTTGTAATTTTGTGAAAGTTTTGTAAAATCTTTGTAAAATATTTTTACTTGTTTTTATGTTTTTGAAATCTTGCAATTTTTTTAAATATTTTTGTAATCTTTGTCAAATCATTGAAATCTTTGAATTTTTTGTGCAATTTGTTTAGATTTTTGAAATATTTTGTAATCTTTGTGAAATTCTTTTAAGTTTTTGAAATCTTTCGTAATTTTTTAAATATTTTGTAATTTTTTTAAATATTTATGAAATCTCTGAAATCTTTGGGTAATCTTTTAATCTTGGTCAAATCATTAAAATCTTTGAATTCTTTGTGAAATTTTTTTAAGTTTTTGAAATCTTTTGTAATTTTTTGTAATTTTTTGAAATATTTGCAAAACCTTTGACATCTTTGTTAAATTATTGAAATCTGTGAAATTTTTGCAAGTTTTCGAAATCTTTCGTAATTTTTGTGTAAGATCTACTGTGATTTTTCGTTCTCCACCGCTCAACGTATCAGTGCTACGGAGCCTGATATTGTCCTTCAGGGTCTGAAAATTAAGACCATTTACGTGATTGAATTCTCGGCACCAGCCGATGGCAATATCACGGCAAAGGAGGGAGAAAAACGGGCCAAATATCAAGCACTTTCTTTCGAGATTAGCAGGCTATACCAAGCCTACAAATTCCATTTTGTAGTTCTCATAATAGGCTTTCTTGGAGGTATGAAAGCTTCATTTCTCAGTCAACTCAACAAGAATACGGCTTGCCAGCGTCAGGCTCATTCCATCGTGAACCGGATGCAAGAGGCTGTTCTTTTGGGATCACTTCATCTGGTCCGACAACACTATTCCTCATAATATTCTACAAAGATTGGTAGCTCTAAAAAGTGTCCAGAAGTAATATTTTCATCTCCAACTGTCCCGTCTGCATCGTAAGGTCATCCGCGGCTAGACACCTGACTCCAAGGAACAGTGTTGAACGATGTTTTCTCGAATTTCCCTTTTTAGTCAAGAACTGAACTACTTCTTCGAAAGTTGCACTACTTTGTTAAAAATTAATTTGTTGTTGTTGTTTGAGAATAACCATCAAAGAATGTTGAGAGCAATCTATTTTTGAAGGATCTTTGATAATTATTTAAACAATTTTGATTTGTTCAAACAATTTTTTCCCCTTGTAAAGCATATCTACATGCAAATTATTTTCATTTCACATATTCCAATTATCTATGGGGGTGATTTACAGAAAAAAAGACTATATATACTTAAGGAAATACCTACATGTAAATTATTTTCAGTTAAAAGATTCCAATTACCTACGGGGAGATTTTAAGAAAAAAAAACATAACTTTACTTACAGCAGCTGATTTTAATTTTTTTAACAAATTATTGTTTAAAGAATATAGGGTATACGTTCCGAGATAACGAAATACTGAATATTAAGCGACATCGTGTAAGGGATTCGAATAATCTTGACTTTTTTCCACCTTTCCGATTAACAGGCGCAAGTGAAAGATTAATAGTTGTTTGAATAGTCTATTATTATATTTTTAGTTGAGAATTCATCTTTTATGGTAAAACATTTTATTACTTGGTTAAGAATTTAATTATTTTTTTGAAAATTCAACACTTTTTTTAATTCATACTTTTTGGTCGAAAATTCCAATTTTTTGTAAAAATTCGTTTATTTGGGTTAAATATTCAACTATTTATAGAAAATCGAACTATTTGGTAAAAAAATCAACTTTTTACATGAAAATTCAACAATTTGGTTGAAATTTTGTATTTCTTGATTCAAAAGCCTTACTTGGTTGAGAATCCATCTCTGGGTATAAATGTTTTTTTTTTGTTTAAAAATGCAACTGTTTGGTTGAAAATTTAATTAATTTGATGGAAATTCAACAATTTTGTTGAAATTTTGTCTCCTAGACTGAAAAATCTTTTTTTGTTGAAAATTCAACTCTTTTGGTAGAAATCTGATAGTTTTGATCAAAAATGCAACTGTTTGGTTAACAATTGAACTAATTTGTTAATAATTAATTTTTTTGGTTAAAGTTTCATCTGTACAGGTTGGGTCACTGTATTGGAGACTGTATAGGTTGAAAGACTGTATAGTTTGGAAAACTGTATAGGTTTTTTCACTGTATTGGTTGGGACACTGTATAGGTTGCGACACAATATAGTTTGGGACACTGTGTAGGTTGGGAGACTGTATAGGTTGGAAGACTGTATAGGTTGGGTCACTGTATTGGTTGGGACACTGTATAGGTTGCGACACTTTACAGCTTGGGGCACTGTATAGGTTGGGAGACTGTATAGGTTGGGAGAATGTAAAGTTTGGAAAACTGTATAGGTTGGGTCACTGTATTGGTTGGGACACTGTATAGGTTGCGAAACTATATAGTTTGGGAGAATTTATAGGTTGGAACACTGCATAGGTTGGGAGACTGTATAGGTTGGGACACTGCATAGGTTGGGAGACTGTACAGGCTGGGATATTGTGAGGTCGGGACACAGTATAGGTTAGGATACTGTATATGTTGGGAAACTGTATAGGTTGGGAGACTGTATAGGTAGGGACACTGTATAGGTTTGGCAGAATTCGACTAAATCGCAGAATTCGAGTAATTCGAGTAAATCGAAGAATTCAAGTAATTCGACGAATTGGACTTGATGGAAGAATTGAAGTTATTCGATTAAATCGAAGAATTCAAGTAATTTGAGTGAATTGAAGACGTAGAGTCATTGGCAGAATTCGACTTAATCGAAGAATTCGAGTAATTCGAGTAAATCGAAGAATTCAAGTAATTCGAAGAAGTTGACTTGATGGAAGAATTGAAGTTATTCGATTAAGTCGAAGAATTCAAGTAATTTGAGTAAATTGAAGAAGTAGAGTCATTGGCAGAATTCGACTTAATCGAAAAATTCGAGTAATTCGAGTAAATCGAAGAATTCGAGTCATTCGAGTAAATCGAAAAATTCAAGTAATTCGATGAATTTGACTTAATCAAAGAATTGAAGTAATTCGAATAATTCGAAGAATTCAAGTAATCAAAGAATTCAAATGATACAAGTAAATCGTGAAATTCGAGTAAATCGAACAATTCTAATAATTCGAATAATATTTATAATAATTTCAATGTCAACTATTCCATTATTTGTTGAGAATTAAACATTTTTAGTTGAAAATTTAATTACTGGGTTGAAAGTAATACTTAGTTGAAAATGCATTTTTTTTATTCATCTGTTTGGTGAAAAATCAGACTATTTTATTGAAAATTCTTCTTTTTCTTTTTTAAAATGAATTTTCGTTACTAAATATTTAGTTAGTCTATTTCGGAATGAATTTTTTTTTTTTAGTTGAAAATTTAACTTTTTGGTTGAAAATAATTTTTTTTGTTGAAAATTCAAATCTTTTGTAAAAAAAAATCGTCTTTTTGCTTTGAAACCTCTTTTGGTAGAAGATTCATAATTTTGTTTTAAAATTCAAGTATTTTGGTGAAAAGTTGGCCGAAAGAAATACTTTGTTAAAAATTCATTTTTTTAATTCATCTGTTTGGTGGAAAATTAGACTATTGTATTGAAAACTCTTTTTTTTTTTTGGTTACAAATAAATTTTTCCAATTAAATATTTATTTTAGTTTTGTCGACAGCTCTTAAATTGATTCAAAATATTCCTAAAATTTTGAAAAATGTTTTAAACCTAAAAAAATTGCCCTTAAATCTTTTCAAACTTATAATCATTTTTTAACCATTTTAAAAACTTTTAAACCTTCTAAATATCTTTTAAAATTCTTCGAATTCTTACTCATTTTTTTCTGAAATTCTGAAAAATTGAAAAACTTGCCTTCAAATCTTCCAGATTCTATTCTGACAATTTTGAAAATATTTGAAATGTTAACATTTTTCAAAAATATTATCTCAAAATTTATTTTTAAAATAAAAACTCAGTTCGATTTATCCCATCAATTGTGAGAATAATTGTTTTATTATCGTGAAACTTTTGAATTTTTTTTTCAAATTTGTTAAAAATTTTTGCAACCTTGCTAATGGAAAAATTGTGCTTGAAAATCTTTCCCATTCTTTTTCGAAATTTCAGAAAATAATTTAAAATCTTTTGAAATTTTTGTGAATTTTCTGTTAGAAATTATTTTCAAAATAAGAAATCAGTGTACATTTTCCCGAATTCAAGTAATTTAAGGAATTCACGGAATGTATGAAATCCACAAAATTCACGAAATTTATGAAATTCATGGAATTCAAGACATTCATGGAATTTAAGGAACTAACGCAATTCACAGAATTCACGGAATCCAGGCAATTCACTGAATTCCCAGAATTCTCGGAATTCACGAAATTCATGGAATTCATGGAATTTAAGGTCTAATAGAATTCATTGAATTGTAGGAATTCACGAAATTTATGGAATTGAAGGAATTCATGAAATGCACGGAATTCCAGGAATTCACGAAATTTACGAAATTCACGAAATTCATGGAATTCAAGGAATTCATCGAATTTAAGGAATAACGGAATTCATCGAATTTGAGGAATGACGGAATTCATCGAATTTAAAGAATAACGGATTTAAAGGAATGATGGATTCGAAGGAATTTATGTAATCGAAGGAATTCAAGAAATTTATGGAATTCACGGAATTCACAGAATTCATGGAATTCACCCAATTCCTGGAATTCACGGGATTCGTGGAATAAATTAATTAATGTTCAAACTAAAAATACAAATTTTAAAGCGCGAATGGAATAGTTATATTTTCAGTTAAAAAAATTAATTTTCAACTAAAAAGAAACGAATTTTCAACCAAAGAAATCAATTTTTAATCACAATGGTGAATTTTCATCCAAAAATATGAATTTTTGACCAAATAGTGGATATTTCAACCGAAAAGATGAATTTTCTATCAACAAAAAAAACGAATTTTCAACCAAATAGATGTTTTTCAACCAAACAAATGAATTCGCTTATCCAAAAATAGAATAGTTAAATTTTCTACTAAATAGATAATTTTTTAACAAAAAAGATTACATTTTTATCAAAAAAGGTAAAATTTCCACAAAAAGTGGAATAGTTAAAGTGAATTTTCAACTAAAATGATGAATCTTGAAATAAAAAAAAAATTAATTTTCTACCAAAAATAAATTAGGATAATTTTCAGTTAGTAAAATAAATTTTCAACCAAAAAGATGAAATTTCAACTAATAAGAGATAGTTTAAGATAATTTTAAGTTTTGTTTGGTTAAATAAAAAACTAGGTTTCTTCGATTCAAAGAAATTTCTTTTGATTCAAAAAATTTCTTTGATTTAAAGAAATTGTTCTTTGTTGCATTCAAAATTTTTCGTTGCATTCAAAGAAATTGTTTTTTGTTTCATTGAAAATATTTCTTTATTCAAAAAGATTTTCTACATTTTGAAGTTATTTTAAAACGATTTTCCTAATTTTAAAATGATTTTTGGTTCAATAAAAAAACTATGTTTCTTTTTTTCAAAGAAATTTCTTTTGATTCAACAAAATTTCTTTGATTGAAAGAGAATGTTTTTTTTTTGTTACTGAAAATATTTCTTTAGTTGAAACGATTTTCTTCATTTTAAAGTTATTTTTTGTTAAATAAAAGAACTGTGTTTTTTTCATTCAAAGAAATTTCCTTTGTTTCAAAAAAATTTCTTTTGACTCGAAACAATTTCTTTGATTCAAAGAAATTTCCTTCGACTCAAAGACATGTTTTTTGTTGCAATGAAAATATTTCTATATTTAGAACCATCTAGTAAAATAAATTATTGTTCAATTTTTAATACTGGAATACAGTTCAATTTTAAAGATCAATTAATAATTTGTATTTAGAGTTGACCAAAACAAAACGTTTTTTATTTAAAAATTTCAGTTTCGAAAGCTTTTAATTTCGAATTGTTTAATTAATTCAAGAAGAAGACTTCTAAGTTAACAAATGAACTTAATAAAAAAAAGGTTTAAATCACAGATATTTTAAATTACATTATATCATGTAATACGAAATTTGTGATTGGATTCTAAAAATTTGTAAAATTTCCGGTCAAAAAATAACTTATCAATCATTTCTCGGATTTTCCCGGCCTCTAATTTTTTTTAGTAATTTTCCGGTTTACCGGTCCAACGGCCACCCTGGAAAATATCAAGAATAATGGTAATTGCATAAAATAAAACCATAATATATTTTTTTTAAATTAACAATTGAATTTAAAAATAAATTGTGAAATGCTCAACTACAACAATTATTTTTTCAAACAGATTCTTCAGTACCATTAAACAGATTTATCTGTTTGGTTGAAAAGTCAAATATTTTTTCAAAATTCTTTCTTTTTTTTGCCAAGAATCAACTTTTTTAAATAAATAACTAATCTTTTACATTTTTAGTTAGAAATTGTTTGTTTTTTTTTTAGTTGAAAATTCAACAATTTAGTTAAAAAATCATGCTGGAAATTCCTCTTATTGGTTTGAAAATTCATCTGTTTTGAGTAAAGATTCATTTGTTTGGTTGATAATTTAAATATTTTGTTAAAAATTCTTTTTTTTTGCCAAAAATCAATCTTTTTAATTAATAATTAATCTTTTGCATTTTTAGTTAGAATTTTTTTTTCTAGTTGAAAATTCAACAATTTAGTTAAAAAATAATGCTGGAAATTCCTCTTATTGGTTTGAAAATTAATCTGTTTTGGATAAAGACTCACCTGTTTGATTAAAAATTTGAATATTTTGTTGAAAATACGGGTTTTTTCGGTAAAAAGTTAATTTTTTTAACTAAAAATTTAAACATTCCATTTTTAGTTTGAAATTGATCAAGAATTCAATTTTCAACCAAGAAGATTAATTTTGTCCAAAAAAAACGAGAATTCTTAAACTGGAAATATAATTTTCAACAATAAAAGTAGTTTTCAACCAAAGAGTTTAACTTTTAAACAAATAGTTTAATTTGAACCAAATATTGACTGGCTTCAATGAAACCAATCAATTTTCAAATTGAAAAATTAATTTTCAACTAAAATTATGAATCTTTAACAAAAAAATGAGTTTTCAAAAAGAAGTTGAATTTTTAACTAAGGAGTTTCATTTTCAACCCAGATAGATGAATTGTTAATAAAACATTTAATGTACGATATTCAAAACAAAAATATTTTCATTTTCAATAGAAAACAGTGTAATTAAACCAAAAATATTCATCTAAAAATTCTCAATAAAATGCATTAATTTTCAAAGAAGTAGTTCAATTTTCAACCAAGAGGATTAGTTTTCTACCAGAAAAATACAATAATTTTCAACTAAATAGTTGAATTTAAAAAAAAATAAAATTCCACCTAAACAGATGAATCTGCATTAGAGAGAAACATATTTTAAACAATCTCTTTCTTTTCCGTGAATATATTTTGCTGGAGGGGGGGGGGGGGCTGTTATCAAAATATTTTCAATTCCAAATTTTTCTCAAGCGCTTTGCAGTAGACTTCTTGTTGTAATTTAAAACAAACCTTTTACAAGTCATTCACAGCAAAACTAATACACTTAAGAAAGTACAATACTATTGAAAAAAATATTCTTGTTGAGGTTCACTTATTATTTTTTCATAACTAAAAAGTCAAAGTAAAACTAAAGATTTCAGAAAAAAGCTACTTTCTAGCATAAATCTAGGAGAAGATAGTTATAAACAATAATCTATTATTTAAATAAGCATGTTTGTTAACTTGAATGAATTATTACCTCACTAAGTGCACAAGAAGTTTAAGAGTCCAGAAGAAACCGCAATTTTTTAGCACTTATCTAAGATAAGATAGTTATAAACAATTAAAAATTGTTTAAACAACTATTTTTCTCAACTTGCATTATTTATTACTTTATTGAGTAAAAATTCATGTTTGGTTTTAAAATGAATTTTTTCAACTAATAATTAAACTATTCTATTTTTCGTTGAAAATTTATCTTTTTTCAGTTAAAAATTTAACTATTTGGTTAAAAATTAATCTTTTTTATTTAAAATGCATTTGTTTGGTTGAAACATCAACTGTTACAACATTCGTTTGAAAATTCATCTTTTTTGGTTGATGATTTAATTATTTTGTTGAAAACGCAATAATATTGTTAAACAGTCATATTTTTATCAAAAATGCAACTACTTTGTTAAAATTCCATTTTTGGTTTAAAGTTCAATTTTTTGATTGAAAATTTATGTATTTTGTTGAAAATTCGCCTTCTTTGGTAGAAATTTAATCTTCTTGGTTGAAATTTTATCCTTTTAGGTTAAAAATGCAATTCTTTGATTGAAATATCAAATGTTACATGCTTCGTTGAGAATTCATCTTTTTTCGTACATGATTTAATTATTTTGTTGAAAATGCAACTATATTGCTAAAAAGTCATATTTTTATCAAAAATGCAACTATTTTCAACCAGAGATGAATTTTAAATTAAAATGATGAATCTACAACTAAAAAAATTAATTTATGACTAAAAAGTTTAGCTTTCAACTAAATAATTTGATTTCCTACCTAAAATATGAATTTGTAACTAAAATGATAAATATTTACCTGGATACTTGAATTTATAACCGAAAAGAAGAATTTTTAAACAAGAAGATTAACTTTCAAAGAAAAATATAATTTTCTACAAAAAAATCAATTTTTTAACAAAATACGTGAAATTACATAAAATTATAAAAATTACATAAATTTTCAAATAAATACTTGAATTTTCACCAAAAAGATAAATTGATTTTCAACAAAGTAGTAACATTTTCAACCAGAGATGAATTTTAAATTAAAATGATGAATCTCCAACTAAAAAAAAAATAATTTTTAAGAAAAGAGTTTAACTTTCAACTAAATAATTTTATTTCCAACCTAAAAGATGAATTCACAACTAAAATGATAAATATTTACCTGAAATACTTGAATTTATAACAGAAAAGAAGAAGAAATAACTTTTGGACTAAAGCGATAAATCTTCCATATGACAACAATATTTTTAATCAAAAAGATGAATTTTTATCCCAGAAGAATTATTTTCTACTAGAAAAGATGAATTTTCAACAAAATACATGATTTTTTCACTACAAAAAATAAGTTTTAAACAAAAAATGGAATAATTCAATTTGATTGAAAAAAAAAATTTGTAAGTTAAATTTTCAACAAAAAAAAAGTAATTTTGAGTTAAAAGTTGAATTTTCAACAACAACAAATTTTAACTAAAAGTGGAATGATATAATTTTCTGTTAAAAAAATTAATTTTCAACGAAAAAAAAACTCATTTCCAACCAAAAGTGGAATAGTTACATTTTAAGTTAAGCAAAGTAATTAAAAAAAAAAAAAAATCACAAAATAATTACATGAATTATCAACTACAATGATGAATGTCCAACTAAAATAATGAATTTTCAACTGGAACGATGAATTTTCAAAAACAAATTAATTTACAAGAAAAGCGTTCAACATTCAACCAAAGAGTTGAAATATTGTAGGCTGTTTTAAAAGATTCCAAGGAATTTTTGATAGATTTCAATCAATCTAAAGTGATTCCAAAGGATTTCAAAGATGTTAGACTATTTTTCAAACTTCCAAGAAATTTTAAAGAGCTTTAATAAGTTTCAAGGGATTTCAAAATGTTTTAAAAGATATGGAATATCTTAGGGTATATTTAATATATTTCAATAATTTGAAGTGATTCCAATGAATTTTAAAAAGATTTCAAAGAGTGTGAAATATTTTAGGGTATTTCAAAAGATTTCAAGCAATTTTTAATAGATTTTCAATCATTTGATTTTTCCAAGGATTCCAAATTATTTGAAAGATTTTACGTTATTTTTTTAAATTATAAGGAATTTTCATGAGCTTTTGAAAGTTTCAAGGAATTTCAAAGGATTCTAAATTATTTGAAATATCCCAGGGTTTTAAAGTTTTTATGGTATTTTTTAAAAATCCAAGGAATTTTCTAGAGCTTTAAAAATGTTCAAGTGGTTTTGAAAGATTTTCTGGGGTTTTTTTCTTATTGAAAATGTAACCATTCCCTTTTTAGTTAAAAATTAAACTTTTTTATAGAAATTTAAACTTTTTGGTTGAAAATTCATTTGTTTGATTGAAAATTCAACTATTTTTTTTAATTCATTTATTTTGTTGGAAATTTTGTCCCTTGTTAAGTAGAAAATTCAATTTTTGGGTTATAGATTCATTATTTTAGTTAAAAGTTAATTTATTTGTTAAAAAAACTTTACTATCAGGTTGAAAATTTCTTTGAAAATTGAAAATTTCGTTGAAAATTCATGTATTTTGCACAAAAATAATCTTTTTAGTAAAAAATTAATCTCTTGGGTTGAAAATTCAATTTTTTAATTCAAATTATTTTATTGAAAATTTAACCATTCCCTTTTTGGTTCAAAATTTAACTTTTTTATATAAAATTTACACTTCTTGGTTGAAAATTCATTTGTTTTATTGAAAATTTAACTTTTTTTTAAAATTAATTTATTTCGTTCCTTTAAAAATTCCAAAAATTCGTTGAAAATTCATGTTTGGTTGAATATTCGTTTTTTTTTTTTTTTTTTTTTTTTGAGTAAAAATTAATTTTTTAAACTGAAAATATAACTATTCCATTTTTAAATATTTGAAAAATTAACTTTTTCAGTTGAAACAATTTTGCTGGAAATTAACTTTTCTATTAAAAATGTATCATTTTTTGTTAAAAACTCAATTTCTTGGTAGAAAATTGTTTTCTTTTTACTTGAAAATTCAACATTTTGGATGACATTTTTTTTCTTATTGACTGAAAAATCTTTATTTTTTGTTTAAAAATTCATCTTTTAACGTAAAAATTTCATCTTTTTCTGCCTAAAAATTCAAATGAAGTTAAAATCTCATTTCTTTGTTTGGAAATCTATGTATTTTTTTTAATTGATTAAAACAAAAGAATTTATTTCTTGAACTAAAAATGTGACTTTTTTGTTTGAAAATTTATTTTTTTAGATGAAAATTCAACTATTTATTCAAAAATTTATGTATTTTGTTGAAAAGTTCCTCTTTAATGATGGAAAATTAATATTCAAAAGGATTTTAGTTGTCTTTTCAATACCACAATATGAATTTCAATCAAGACGTAAATTGTATACAAAAATGCTTTAATTTTCAACCTAAAAAGACAAATTTTCCAAAAAATAGTTGAATTTTAAGCAAAAAAGGATTATAGTTGTCTTTTCAACACCAAATTATGAATTTCAAGCAAGACGTAAGTTTTCTATGAAAATACTTAAATTTTTAACCTAAGAAGATGAATTTTCAACAAAAGAGCTCAATTTTTTACGAGAAGCAATTACTTTTAAACAAAATTGTTGCATTTTCAAACAAATAGTTGCATTTTTCTCCAAGAAACATTGAATTTCTACTAAAAGGGATGAACGTTTTAAGCAAAAAGACAAATTTTCAAAAAGAAAGTTGTATTTTCATTCAAAAAAGATTATGGGTGGACTTTTAACACCGAAATATGAATTTTAAACAAGAAATAAATTTTCTGCAAACATACCCTAAGATTAAACTTGAAAAGATGAATTTTTAACAAAACAGTTGAACTTTCAATATATTTTCAACTCAATAATACAAATTTTCAAAATGAAGAATTGATTTTTGACAAAACAGTTGAATTAACAATCAAATAGTTAAAATTTTAAGCGAATGAGATAGATTTTCAACGAAACAAGATTTTTTACCAAACGAGATTTATTTTCAACCCAATAAAACGAATTTTTAACAACAACAAAAATTAATTTTTAACAAAATAGTTGATTTACCAGCAAAATAGTTTAATTTTCAACCAAAAAAGGTTTTCTGCCAAAAGAGATTTATTTTCTGCCAAAAAGGCAAATCTTCAACAAAATACGTACATTTTTAACAAAATAGTTACATTTTTAACCAGAGAAATAAATTTTCAAGTAAAATAGTGAATCTTCAACCAAAAAAGATTTTTTAGAAAAAGAGATTTTTTTTCAACCCAATAATACGAATCTGTAACAAAACAGTTCAATTAACAACAAAATAGTTAAAATTTCAAGCGAATGAGATGAATTTTTAACCAAGCAATATTTTCTATGAAAAGATATTTATTTTCTGCGTATAAATTATTACATACTACATTAACAATTAATTTTTTTATTTGAAAAAGCAACTAATTGGATTAAATAACCAAATAGAAAATTATTATTAAAAAAATTATTTATATTATTAATATTATAAAGATAAAATATTAATTATTATTGAAAGCAATATTATTATTAGAAACAAAGTATAAAGTTATTTTTCTATTTAAGAAATCATTTTTTGGGTTAGAAATTTAACAATTTTGATACAAATTTCATTACAATATTTTTTGGTTGAAAATTAAACTATTTTGTAGAAAAGTAGTTTTCGTTTTGTTTTTGATTAATTTTTTTCAATTTAAAATGTGACTATTCCAGTTTTTGATGAAACTGTTATTTTTAGTTGAAAAATTATCTTTGTTGAAAATTAATATTTTCTGACTGAAAAATTAACTATTTGGATAAAAGTTGAAAAAATTTTTAAAAATTCATTTTTTGTATTCAGTTCACCTTTTTGGATTGAAAATTCAACAATTTGGTAGAAAATTATATATATTTTTTAACACTTTTTTAAAAAATCAACTATTTGGTTTTTATTCCACTATGTGGTTGAACACTTGTCTTTTTTGGTTGAAAATTCTAATTTTTGATTGAAAATTCAATTACTTGATTGAAAATTCAAATAGTTAGTTGGAAATTCAAACACTTGGTTGAAAATCCTTTGCTAAAAATTTAACTATTTAGTTGAAAATTCAACTACTTAGTTCGAAATTTAAATACTTGCTTGAAAATTCAAATACTTGGTTGAAAGTCCTATGTTAAAAATTCAATTATTTTGTTGAAAATTCAACTATTTGGTTGAAAATTGAACTATTTGGTTAAATTTTTTTTTTTAGTTGAAAATTCTACTTTTTGGTTGAAAATTCACCTACTTTGTTGGAACTTGACCTACCTATTTAATTGAAAACTTATCTTTTTAAGTCGAAAATTCCATGTTTCATTGCAAATTCAACTACTTGGTTCAAAATTGAAAGCTCTCTTATCAAATTTAATTATTTTGTTAAAAATTCAACAATTTGGTTGAAAGTTCAATTAAATTAATTTAAGGAAAAAATTCCTATTTTTAACGAATTCGTTGAGGACTTAAACAGACGGTCAATAAAGAAAGAAGTGCTATCCCTCAAAATACTTGGAGGTTCAATAAAATCTTTTAAGCCTTACAAAATTTCATGAAATACCTTAAAATCCCTTAAAATATTTAAAATCTCTAAGAATCCCTCAAAATTTAATTTAATTTATTTTCCAAAGTCCTTAAGAAATCCCTTCAAATCTATGGAAATCCTAAAGAAGTATTTGAGATCCCGTGAAATTTTCCTAATCTCTTGAAATCCTTTGGAACACATTATAATTCATTGAAATATTTTTTTTTGAAAATCGTTTAAATCCACTAAAATAAGCAAAAATCTGTTGAAATCCCTTGAAAATGCATCAAATTAAATTTATTAATCAAAGTTCTCTAAAAAAAGCGTTTAAATCACTATTAATCTTTGAAATCTCTAAAAAATTTGGGAATAGCTAGGAATCCCTTGAATTTTGGTTTACTTTCACAGTTCCAAATATCTCCAAAATAGTTCAATTTTCAACAAAAAGGATAAACTTTTAAAAAAAAGTATAAATTTTTAAACCAAAAACAAAACTCTTTTCAACAAAATATTTGAATTTACAAAAACAAAACAATGAAATTTTTTACCAAAAGATATAAATTTTGAAACGAAAAAGCCGAATTTTGAAAATTGAAAGAAAAAAAACTTCTACTAACTAAATTGTTGAATTTTCAAGACAAAAAGATGCATTTTTTTACAAAACATATGAATTTTTAACAAAATACATGAATTTTTAAACAAGTAGTTAAATTTTTATAACCAAAATATTAATTTTCAAACAAAAAATTTAATTTTCAACTTAATAGTTGAATTTTCTATAAAAACAATTATTTAAAACAAAATTTCAATTTTCAACAAAAGGAATGAACTCTCAACCAAAATGATGAATCTTGAACCGAACAAATTAATTTTTAAGAAAGTAGTTCAATTTTTCAAGAACGAAAAAATGAGATTTTTTACCAAAGGATATAAATATTGAAACAAAAAAGCCGGGCTTTGGAGGTGGCGACGAAGTCGTAGAAGGTACGGTCATCCCACAGCGGCACGAGCTTGTTCCACAGTTCCTTGAGCCGTGGCACGTCGCGGTCGCGGATTGCCTGCTGGATATCGCCGAACTGCGAACCGGCTTCCAGGGCGTCGGCCCAGGCATCGGCGACTTCCTGGAACAGTGCCGGTAAATCGGAAAGTTTTTGCGCGTAGTGAGTCTGGCCTTCCAGATCGATCACAGTGCTGCCAGACGCCGGCGTCAGCGGGTTGGGAAAGGGCTTGGTTTCCAGTCCCAGTTTGTCCACGTAATGGTAGAACGCCGTGGACGACACCGGGAACCGCATGCCGCCCAGCTCGGCGATGATGCCTTCGGCGCCTTCAAAGGCCTGCGAGCGCAAGCGGCCACCCATCTTCGAGGCTTCATACACCACGGGCTTGAGCCCGAGTTTCATCAGCTCGTAGGCCGCCACCACGCCCGCGATCCCGGCACCGACGATCGCCACTTCGGCGCCATGGTTAGCCGCAGGAATACTGCATGCAATAGTTACATTTTCAGGTACAAAATGAATTTGCACCGAAAAATGGCATAGTCAAATTTTCAGTTATAAAACTCATTTCGAACTAATAAAGCTAACTTTCAACAAAATAGTTCAATTTTCAACTAAATAGATGAATTTTCGATTTAAATTACCAATCTTAACTAAGAAAGTTAATTTTTCAGAAAAAAAAACTAATTTTCAACAAGATAGTTACATTTTTTACCAATGGGATTAATTTCCAAATAAAATAATGAATCATCAACCAAAGCAATGACTTTTGAACAAGGAAGATCAACTTTCAACCAAGTAGTTGAAACTCCAACCCAAAAAATTTTTGATTTTCAATCAAAAACAGTTCAGTTCAATCAAACAAGATAAATTGTTTACCAAATAGTTGAATTTTCCTCTAAGAAGGACACATTTTTAACGAAAAATGGAATACTTCAATTTTCATTTAAAAGCATTAGTATTTGCAAAGAAAAATTAATTTCTAACAAGACAGTTCAACTTTCAACCAAAAACGGAACCAATAAAATTCGCGAATAATTAAATTTCTTAATAATAAAATTCGCGAATAACAAACTTTCCTAATAATAAAATTCCCGAATAATAAAATTCCTAAATTAAAAAATTCCCGAACAATAACATTCGAAAATAATAAAATTTGCGAATAATCGAATTTCCGAATAGTAAACTTCGCGAATAATAAAATTCCTAAATTAAAAAATTCCCGAATAATAAAATTCGCAAATAACAAAATTTCCGAAAAATAAAATTTCCGAACAATAAAATTCCTAAATTATGATATTCCCAAACAATAAAATTTGCGAATAATAAAATTTCCCAATAATAAAAATCCTGGATTAAAAAATTCCTGAATTATAAAATTCCCAAATAATAAAATTCGTGAATAATAAAATTTCCAAAAAATAAAATTCCCGAACAATAAAATTTCCCAATAATAAAATTCCCGAATTGAAAAATTCCCAAATAATAAAATTCCTGAATTATAAAATTCCCAAACAATACAATTCGGGAATAATAAAAGTCGTGAATAAATAAGCCCCTTTTAGATCAAACTATATAAGTTCTTGATAACTTCATACAAAATAAGCCCTTTCTCGTTCCAACGAAATGAGGCCTTGATGACTTAACACAAAATAAGCCCTTTCTCGTTCCAACTAGATAAGTTCTTGATATCTAAACAAAAAAATAAGCCCTTTTCTGACCCCACTGAACAATTTCTTGATAATTCAATACAAAATAAACCCTTTTTCCATCCAAGTAGATAAGTTCGGTTCAACTAAACATAAAATAAGCGCTTTCTTGTTCACACTAGATAAGGTCATGATATCTCAACAGAAAATAAGTCCTTTTCTAATCCCACTGAACAATTTCTCGATAACTAAATACAAAATACGCCGTTTTTCGATTCAAGTAGATAAGTTCTTGATAACTAAATACAAAATAAGATCCTTTTTATCCAACTATATAAATTCTTGATTTCTCAACACAAAATAAGCCCCTTCCCATTCCAACTAGATAAGTTCTTGATATTTATTGAGCAAATAAGCCCTCTTCAGATTAAAAATTTCAACTTTAAACCAAGTAGTCAACTTTTCAATAAAAAAAAATTATTTCTCAACGAAAAATATTGTTGACATTTAAAAAAAAAATTTAATTTTAAATCAAAAACAGTTAAATTCAACAAAAAATACCAATTTAAAAAAAAATAATTGAATTTTTAACAAAATAATTAATTTCTTAACAAAACAGTTAAATTTTTAATTAAATAATTAAATTTTCAACAAAATAGTAAAATTTTCAACTAAAATAATGAATCTCTAATGAAAAAATTTAATTTTTAACTGAAATTTTCAACTTTTAACATAAAGGTTGAGTATTCAATCAAAAATTATTATTTCTTAGCAAAAAATATAGTTGATATTTAAAACAAAAAAATTTTAAATTTCAAATAAAAACAATTGAGTTCAACCAAAAATACCAATTTTCAACCAAATAATTGAATTTTTAACAAAATAGTTACATTTTTAACAAAATAATTACATTTTTAACGAAATAGCTGAATTTTTAACAAAGCAGTTGAATTTTTAACAACTTAAAGAGATAAGTTTTTAAATAAAAATGGATTAGTTAAATTTACAATTAAAAAAATTATTTTCCACAAAAAAGGCAATTTAAAAAAAAATAATTCAAATATTTAGCCAATGTGAGTAATTTTCAACTAAAATTATGAATCTTCAACTACAAAAAATAATTTTTAAAAGATAGTTGAATTTTCAATCAAGAGAGATTAATTCTCTATCCGTGTAGAAGGATTAAAAAAAAAACTTTTAAATTTTCAACCAAAAAGATTAATTTTCTGATAAAAAATATGAATTTTCAACAACAAAAATCAAATTCTCAAGATCTTTTTATTTCAAGATTTCAAGATTCAATTTTCTACTCAAAAACATAAGTTTTCAAATCAAGGTGGAGTAGTTCAATTTTTAATTTAACAAAAATTATTTTCTACAAAAAGCGAATTTTTAAACAATTATTTAAATTTTCAACCTAAGAAATTAATTTTCAACTAAAATAATGAATCTTCATTTACAAAAATTAATTGTTTAAAAGGTACTTAAAAGTTGAATTTTCAACACAAAATGTTAATTTTATATCAAAAAAAGATACATTTTCAACCAAAAATAGAATAGTTTAATTTCAAGTTAGAAAAATAAATTTTTAACCGAATAAAATATTTTTTCAATGAAATAATTAAATTTTAACAAAAAAGTCAAATTTTTTACAAAATAGATGAATTTTCAACTAAAAAAGACAAATTTTCAACAAATAGAATAGTTTAATTTTCAGTTAGAGAAATAATTTTTTAACCAAATAATAATCCATGAACAAAATTTCCGCGAAAAATGGAATAAGTAAATATTTAGTGAAAAAATTGATTTTCAATAAAAAAAAGCTTATTTTCAACCATGAAATGAAATTTTAATCAAAAAGATTTTTTTTCTACCAAAAATAATAATTTTCAACAAAATAGATGGATTTTCAACTAAAAAAGTTAAATTTTCAACAAAAAGAATGGGATAATTTTAAGTCAGAGAAATAAGTTAAAAAAAAAATTTAACGAAATAGTTAAATTTTCAACCAAACAGATAAAATGTCTGGTTAACAAACTCATCCTCCATTCTGGGACCCTTGAAAAGTTCATTAAAGGCTGACTCGATTCGGCAAATCCTTCAAAAGTTAGCGTGGCTACAACATTCAGGTAACCATTCATACAGCGAGACATAGAGAGAGACATACAGATATACAGACAGGCAGGCACCGACCAAATTTCATGATTTTCGGAATTTGTGAGTTCCAAAACGTAAAGATCCGTTGAAAACCAGAGATCGCAAATTTGGACGATGACATTACACTCTCACGAATGAGAATGTAAAAATTAAATAATTGTTTGAAAATTCTTGAAGATTGGATGAATCTTGGTTAAAAGAGATTTCTTGCTTTCTTCTTTGGTCATGGTTTTGACTTCACCGCTTCCCATATTCATTGTCACCCGTTTGCGCACGCCATATCTAATTTCATACATTCCAAAAAGAACTGCATTATTTCCCTCTACAATTGCAAGGACGTCGCCAGTGGGCGTTGATAAAACAGATTGTTATCCGGTCGGCAGGGGCGCGAAATTTTTCGGTTGAAGATTCATGTATTTTGTTGAAAATTATTTCTTTTTTGTAGAAAATTAATCTTTTTAGTTAAAATTTCTTTTTTAGATTGAAAATTATTTTTTTTTTAAATTGAAAATTAATTGTTTCAACTAAAAATTCAACTATTCCATTTTTCGTCAAATTTTTTTTTGTCGATAGACATTAAATCTTTTTGGATTAAAATTCATCTGTTTCGTTATAAAAAATTTGACGAAAGATGGAATAGTTGCATTTTTAGTTAAAACAATTAATTTTCAATTAAAAAAAAATTTCAATCAAAAAATGAAATTTTAACTAAAAAGATTAATTTAAAAAAAAAAGAATTTTTTTTTGTTGAAAATGGTCTTTTTTTGGGTGAAAATTCATGTATTTTATTAAAAATTATTTTTTTTGTGTGTAGAAAATGAATCTTTCTTGGTCAAATTTTATTTTTTGATTGAAAATTATTATTTTTTGAATTGCAAATTAATTGTTTTCACTAAAAATTCAACTATTCCATCTTTCATCACTATTTTAGTGAAAAATTTAAATATTTAGGTAGAAAGAATTAATCTATTTGATTTGAAATTATTTTTTTCTTTAAATTCATATTTTAGGTTTAAAAATAGAACTTGTTTGTAACAAATTAATCTTTTGCCTTGAAAATTCAACAAGCTAGTAGAAAATTAAAATTTTGGTTGAAAATTAATTTTTGTTAATTTACATTTTTGTTAAAAATTTATGTTTTTGTTAGAAAAATGAACTATC
>JAABKJ010075445.1:263136262-263184408 GCA_011634705.1 Andricus grossulariae
CTATCTTAGTAAAAAATTTAAATCCTTCGGTAGAAAGAATTCAACCATTTGCTTTAAAATTAAATTTTTTTGTCATTCATATTTTTGGTTTTCAGATTGAATTTTTTTGTAGAAAATTCTACTTTTGTATTGAAATTTTAACAATTTAGTAGGACATTAAACTATTTATTTGAAAATTCATTTTTTTGTAGAAAATTAAACTTATTTGGTAGGAAAAATATAACATATATTATTATAAGTAATTTTTTTAATTAATTAATAATATTATAATATACATATATATTTATTTCTTTGGTTGAAAATTCCTGCATTTTGTTAAAAATTCGACTTTTTTGGTGGAAACGTAATCTTCTTGGTACAAAATTCAACTCTTTGGTAAAAAATTAATTTCATTTGTTATAGATTCATTATTTTAGTTGAAAATTTATTTATCTGGTAGAAAATTTAATTCTTTTGATAAGAATTCCTTTTTTTTGGTTGAAAATCAACTGTTTTAACAAAAAATGTAATTATTCCATTTTTGGTTAAAAATTTTGTTTACCTCAAAACTGAAACATTTGGTTTGAAAATTTGGATGAATTTTTTTTTCTCTATTGACTGAAACATTTTTCATAGGTGAAAATTCCACTTTTTTGTGTTACAATATTATTAACTTACTTTGTGATTAATTCATATTTTTGGTTGAAAATTTATTTCTTTGGTTGAAAATTCCTGTATTTTGTTGAAAATTCGACTTTTTTTTGTGGAAACGTAATCTTCTTGGTACAAAATTCAACTCTTTGGTTAAAAATTAATTTAATTTGTTATAGATTCGAACATTTTATAAATATTGCAAGGATTTCAAAGATGTAAGGCGTGTACACCAAATTTCAAACATTTCACAAAGATTTCAAACATTTCCAAAGATTAAAAAAATTTCAAAGGATTTTAAAGATTTCTAAGATTTTAAAAGATTTTACACAGATTAAAATTATTTTAATGATTTCAAGTGAATACAAAAAATTTTAGAAATATTTCAAAAGTATTTCAAAGATTTCATACAAATTTCAAAAGAATTCAAAGATTTCAAAAAGGGCACAGTACACCAGATTTCAAAAGATTTTAATGATTTCACAAATATTTCAAATATGTTAAACTATTTCAAAATGTTTCAAACGAACACAAAAGATTTCATAAACAAAGATTAAAGAAAGCTGTCACAAATGTTTCAAAGATTTCATAAAAATTTCACAAAGATTTCAAAAATTTCACGGATTTCAAATATTTTACAAAAATTCAAAAAGATTTCACAGAAATTTCAAGATTTTACCAACAAATTTAAGTACTTCAAGAGATTTCAACGGCTTAGAAGTTTTGAAAAGATTAGAAAATGATTTAAAAAGTTATTAACAAAAATACCGAAAATAAGATTTTTGGAAAATCAAAAATAATTTCCAAACAATGTTATGAAATTTCCAGAAAAAAATGAAAAAGATTTTACAAAAAAATTCAATGTTGCAAAATTACAAAAGCTTAGAATATTTTTAAGATTTCGAAAAAGGAAGCTCTTTATGAATTTTGAGACGTTTCACCAAATAAAAAAAAATTTTGTTAGACTCCTACGTTTTTATTATGATTTTTTATTTTGAAAAATTAATTTTAAAAAAATATTCAAAAAGGTTTTAAAACATTCTAAAAGAGTTCAAAATTTGTCTAAAAAGGAATCTAACGGATTTTAAGGAGTTTTGAAAAGAATAAAAAATGATTTAAAATTTAAACAATTATTAACAAAAATAACGAAAATAGGATTTTTGGGAAAATCAAAAACTATTTCAAACAATTTTTTCAAATTTCCAGAAAAAAATGTAAAAGATTTTAAAGAAAAAATTTCATTGGAAATGTTTCGAAATAAAAAAATTCAATTAAGAAAAAATTAAGAATAAATTTAATTTATTTTCAAATGTTTCAAAATGTCTAAATATCTCTTTAAATTACACGAATGTTCACGAAAACAAACAAATTATCAAATTAAATTGATTTTAAATCTTCCAGATTATTTTTTGTTTTGAAAATTTTAGAAATGTTTAGAAATGTTTTTAAATATTCTCCTAGATTTATTTTTTTTTTAAATAAAAGTGACTTATTATTTTCCTGGGATTCGAAAGAAATTCTTTTCCTTTTATTTGAACCTTTTCAAAATCCTTGAAAAGATTCCTTTTTCGAAATATTCGCAAATTCACATTAAAAAAAAATTTGAAATATTCCTAAGTTTCAAATTATTTTTTAATCGTTTCAAAATTTCCAAACATCTTTTGAAATTACTCGAATTTTTCACCAAAAAAATCAAAAATAAATAAAATTGTCTTAAAATCTTCCACATCTTTTTGGAAAATTTTGGGAATATTTTGATTCCTCTTTAAATTTCATCTACTTATTAAAGAATTAAAATACTTGGTAGAAAATTAACTTTTTTGTTGAAAATTTATACTTTTGGATGGAAAATTTTAATGTTTTGTCGATAATTCATCTTTTTGGTTCGGGAATTTTGTATTTTGATTTAAGGTTATCTTTTTTTGTAGAAAGTTAATTTTCTGCGTTAATAATTTATTTTTTGCTGCTTGAAACTTCAACTATTTTGGTATAGAATTAACTGTTTTGTTGGAAATTCGTCTTTTTGTAGAAAATTCTTCTTTTTGATTTAAAAATTCAAAAATTTGAAGGAAATTAAACTATTTGGTTGATATTTAAATTTTTGTTAAGAACTCATATTTTCGAGTAGAAAATGCCACTGTTTTATGGAAAATTTGTCTTTTTGGTTTGAAAATTCATCTCTTTTGGTAAAAATCTAATTTTTTTTTGGCAAAAAATGCAACCGTTTGGTTGAAAATTCTTGTATTTTGTTGAAATGTTGTTTTTGTAGGGTTTCGTCGCCTCGGGTGAAAACCCTTATATATTTTGTTGTAAATGCAAACTGCTGGGTTAAAAATTATTATCAATTTTTTTTTTTACTTCAACTATTTCGTGAAAATCCATCTTTTTTGGTTGAAAGTTAACTTTTTCGTTGAAAATTCATCTTTTAGGGTGGTAAGTTAGAACTGTTTTGTAAAAAATTTGCTCTTTTGGCTTGAAAATTTAAAAATTTGGTGATTTTTTTTTCTTGACTGAAAAATCTTTCTTGGTTACAAATTCAATTATTTTTGTAGAAAATTCAGCTATTTGATTGACCATACACTTTTTTTAAATAAATAATTTCGAATTGAAAATTAAACTGTTTTGAAGGAAAATTATCTTTTTTCTTGAAAATTTAACAATTTCGTGGATTTTTTATCTTCCTTCACTGAAAAATCTTTTTTGGTTGAAAAGTCAATGTTTTTGCTGAAAAATCGTCCTTTTGGTTTACAAGCTTTGTAGGTTGAAAATGCAATTATCATGTAAAAATATTTAACTTTTTTGATGAAAATATATCTTTCAGTGTCTGAAAGTATAAAAAAAAAAAAAACGATTTCAACAAAATAGTTAAATTTTTAATAAAAGAAATTAATT
Organism: Andricus grossulariae; assembly: GCA_011634705.1. Lineage (NCBI taxonomy): Eukaryota > Metazoa > Arthropoda > Insecta > Hymenoptera > Cynipidae > Andricus > Andricus grossulariae. The sequence continues at coordinate 263,139,785 of JAABKJ010075445.1, forward strand.
TTCAACAAAATACAAGCATTTTCAACTATAATGATGAATTATGAATAAAAAAATTAATTTTGAACCAAATGGTTGAACTTTCGACCAAAAAGATGAATTTTCAAATATAAAAATTAATTTTTTAACAAGAAAGACAAATTTTCAATTAAAAAATAATACATTTTCGTCTAAAAAATGATACATTTTCAACCAAAATTGGAATGGTTATATTTTAAACTGAAAAAATTAATTTGTAATAAACAAAAACGAATTTCCAACAAAATACATGAATATTCTACGAAGAAAATTAATTTTCATCAAAATACATTAATTTTCAACTATAATAATGAATCTGCAATAAAAAAATTAATTTTCAACCAAATACTTGAATTTTCGACCAAAAAGATGAATTTTCAATCCATAAAGATTAATTTTTTACCAAAAAAAAGACGAATTTACAACTGAGTAAGATAAAATTTTAACCAAAATTTATGTTCATACTGAAATATATTTGCAAATTTTTGCATAAAGAGCTCTATAGAAAGGTTTTAAATCAATTTTAAAAAGCTATTTTAGACATTTTAAACTTTTTAAGAAATTGTTTGGGTCTGATTTATATTGTTGTATCTTGGGAACATACTAATATAATTTAAGTTTCTTTTCGGCAGCTTGTAATGCTGTATGTTTTAACTCATATAAATTAACTAGGAAAATTACAATAATTAACGAAATTCCGTTCACAAAAAAAAATATATTTTTTCCAAAAATACTCAGATGGCGTTAATTTTTTCTATGATACTTAGATACAAAACATTCTAAAATTCGTGTTTGTTCGATTTGTATGGTAATTATCCAGACGGAAATATTATATATAGTTTATCTATAGTGTAAAGTATTATATATAATATCCATTTGTTTTATACAGTTAATAATTTAAACAAATGAATATTATATATAATACTTCACATTATATATAAACCACATATAATATTTCCGCCTGGGTAATTATGAATTCTAAAGAAATTACTGAAGTCAATTAAAATGTTTTTGGAATCTTTTTGAATACCCTAAAATATTTCAATATACGCACTGTAAAATCCCTTTAAAATATTGAAATCGATCAAAAATTTCCTAAAATATTTCAAATCCTTTGAAATCCCTTTAAATTAAATAAATTATTTAAACTTTTGTTGTCATTGTTTTAAAAACCCTCAAATATTTCAAAACTTTTGAAATCCCTTTAAATAAATTGAAATCAATTAAAAATTCTTTGGAATATTTAAAAATTCCTAAAAATATGTCAAATCGTTGAAATCTCATTAAATTACTAATGTCAATTGAAAATTTCTTGAAATCTTTTAAATTACCCTAAAATATTTCAAATCTTTTGAATATCTATTAGGTTACTATAGACAATTGAAAATGCCTTGGAATAATTTAAAATACCTTAAAATATTTCAAATCCCTTTAAAATATTGGAATCGATCAAAAATTTCCTAAAATATTTCAAATTCTTTGAAATCCCTTTAAATTATTGAAATCAATTCAAAGAGATGAATCTTCAACCAAAAAAATTAATGTTTAACAAAGCAGTTAAACTTTCAACTGAGTAGTTGAACTTTTGACTAAAAAGTTGATTTAACCATACTTCTCTCAAAAACGTAACCGTAAAGTAACATTAATTTGGCAAAAAAGTAACCAAAAGAAAGATTTTCTACCAAAAAAGACGAAGTTGCCACTAAAACTATGAATCTTCAACAAAAAAAAATGAATGTTTAAGAAAGTATTTTAACTTTTAACCAAATGGTTGAATTTTTCTGACTAAAAAAGATGAATTCTTAACGAAAAATATAATATTTGATATAATAACCAAAAAATAGTTTAATTTAATATAAAAAACGATAGCATTCATTCAAAAAAGACGATTTTTCAACAAAATAGGTTGTTTTTAAACCAAATTGTTGAGTTCTTAAGCCAAAAGGACCAACTTTTACAAAACAGTTGAATTTTCAACCAGTAATTATGGATTTAAAAAAAAAGTTATCTTTGAACCAAATAAATAAGTTCTCTACCATAGAGGGTTGTTAACTGACCTCCAACTTGTAGTCCTGTAATAATTGTTGGTTTTAAGTTTGCTCTTGCAGCATAGACAGCAGCAGTGTAACCAGCAGGGCCAGAACCTAGAATAATTAATTTTTTACTCATCAAAAAACTCCTATATGATCTATTTGTAAATATATTATATATTATTTTTTTTAATAAGTAAGAACATATTGATTGAATATTACTATTGTTAAGATTAATTTAATTAATTATTCTTTATTTTAGGTTGATTTATAATATCTTTATTTTTAATAAACTCTGTAATAAGATTAGTACCATCAAACATAAGAGATATAATATCAAGTGAAGCCTTATCTGTTTTAAAACCTGAAAAAAAGAACTTTTCAAAACTACCATTTTCAAGAATATACTTAACAGACTCTCTGAATGCAATTGGTGTTTTATCTCCATATTCAAATGTCACATCATTTTTTTTAGGATCATATTTAATATTAATTTTATTTGCAACATTCCAATTTGAAGGAGTAGATAAAATTGGTGTTGAGGGTTTAATATTTGGTTAAAAAAATTAATTTTCAATAAGAAGAAACTAATTTTCAAGCAAAGAAATTAAATTACAACCAAAAAGATTAAGTTTCTACCAAGAAAGAAATTTTGTTAACAAAATACATGATTTTTTAACCAAATATTAAATATCTTAATTTAATAATAGAATTTTCAACTAAAAAATAGTTAAATTTTTAACAAAACCAATGAATTTTCTAGCAAAAAAGATTGAATTTCTATAAAAGAGAAAAATCGACAGAAAATTGAGTTAAATTTTTAGTTTAATTAATTTTGAATGAAAAAACAAACTAATTCTCAACAAAAGAAATAATTTTTCAAATAAAAAGTTTAATTTTCTGCTACAAAAAACAAATTTTCAACAAAATATATAAATTTTTAACTAGAAAAGATACATTGTCAACAAAAAATAGAATAATTTAATTTTCAGATAGAGAAATAAGTTTTTAAGCAAATACAATTCATTTTCAACGAAATAGTTAAATTTTAAACCAAAATATAATTTTTCTAACAAATATAACCATTTTCAACCAAAGAGATGAATTTTGAACCAAAATGATAAATCCTAAACCAAACAAGTGAATTTTTAACAAAGTAGTTTAACTTTTAACCACGGCAAGTGGTTGAATTTACAATTGAAAAAATGAATTCTCAATGAAAAATATAATAGTTGACAATTAAACTAAAAAATCTTATTAATTTTAAATCAAGAAAAATAAAATTCATCCAAAAATATGAATTTTCAACAAAATAGTGAAATCCTCAGTCAAAAAATATTTTAATTTTAAACGAAACATTTATAATTTCAATAAAAAATATGAAATTTTAACCAAAAGAGATGAAGTTGTAAAACAAAAGACAAATTTTCAACAAAATTGTTGAATTTTCAACCAGAAAATATTTTGCAGAATAAAAAAAAAATTCATTTCAAAGATAAGATATTTAAGATTCGAGATTACTTTTGTTTAGCTATTTCTTCCATAGCGTGTGTCGCTTGTCCAAAAAATTTTATTATTTTTATTTTTAATGCTGGTTTTTACGACTTGGCGCGTGTAGCGCGCTCATCATCAGAAAGGCTGTCGAAGCCATCGACCCATACAGGGAGGATGCGCAGCGCCTCCCAGCGCAGCAGGCAGCGCATCAGGGACGAGCGGGTACCGCTCATGACGACCTCGCCCGGTTCCAGTAGCTGGTTGTGGCTGTTGTGCAGGCCGACGATGCAGTTTGCATGGAGCCAGCGGTTTCTCTGGATGAAGTCGTGGATCGCTTCAGGCTCGTGCTCAAGCGGATCTACGCCGGCGGGGATGCTGAATGCCTTGGGCGAGAGAGTGACCATTTGTCGGTCAGCGGAGTACGCCCTCATTTTGCCGAGGGCGCAGAGACTGCGGATTTTCATGAGAGCGAATCCTCCTGGTGTATTCGATCAGGAGGCTATCGCGGGATGAGGAGTAGAAATTTCGTTTTCAGGACACTGGAGCGTCGGAATTACTTTTGATGGGGCTCAGGCGGGTCAGAGCCAGCGCAGGGGGGCCGGAACCTCAACCGTTTCGTCAGCCACCTGAATAGCGGTTGGGGTAAAAATGATCTATTTGATTGAAAAATAATATTTTTGTTGAAAATTAACATTTTTAAAAACGAATATTTTGGTTGAAAATTAACATTTTGTTAAAAATGAACATTTTGGTTGACAAATAAACGAGTTAGTAAAAAATTCATTTCTTTGGTTGAAAATTCATGAATTTTTTTGAAAGTTTAAATTTTTCAGTAGAAAAGCAACCTTCTTGGTAATAAGTTCATCTTCGTGGTTAAAAATTCAACTATTTGGTTGAAAATTTAACTACTTGGCTAAAATTTAAACTACTTCGTCAAAAAATCATTTTTTGTTTTGAGAGTCATCATTTTAGTTGAAAATTCATTTCGTTGGTTCAAAATTTATGAATTTTATTAAAAATTTGAATTTTTCAGTAGAAAAAAAATCTTCATGGTGAAAAATTCATCTATTTGGTTGAAAATTCATCAATTTTGTTGACAATTAATTATTAATTATCAAATTAATTGATCTGTTTCGTTAAAATTTAAAATTTTGGTCGAAAAGTCAACTCAAACTTAATTTTCTTAGTTGAAAATCAATTTCTTTGTTTGGAACTGTTAATATTTCGTTCAAACTTTGTTTTCGTTTTTTGAAAATTAATTTTTTTAATTTAAAATGTAACTATTTAATTTTTAATTAAAAATTTCTCAGTTTTGTTTGAAAATTCATGTATTTTGTTGGAAATTCGTTTCTTTTTGTTTGCTTGATATTCAACAATTTTCTTAATGATTCATTTTTTGGATGTGGTTTCATTCTTTTAGTTGAGAATTCATTTCTTGAGTTGAAAAGTTTTTCATATTTTGTTAAATTTTTTAAAATTAATGTTTCAAATTTAAAATTTAACTATTCAATTTTTTATTTAAAATTTGTCATTTTCGTTTGAAAATTCATGTATTTTGTTGAAAATCCGATTTTTTTTCGTTAAAAATTCAACGATTTGGTTAATAATTCTTTTTTTTGGGGTGTGGTATCATGCTTTTAATTGAACATGTATTTTTCCACTTGAAAATGTTAATGTTTTGTTAAAAATATCTTCTGTTTAAATTAAACTATTCAATTTTTGGTTGAAAAATTATCTTTTTTAATTGAAAATTTATCTTTATGGCCTAAAATTCAACTATTTCAGTCAAAGATGCATTATTTTAGTTAAAAATTATCACTTTGTTTGAAAATGTAACTATTGTTCTGGATTTTTTTTTCTTTGTCAATTATTATTTTAAAAAAATTTAAAGTGTAACGATTCCAGTTGAGAATGCCACTATTTAAGTTAAAAATTCATCTCTTTGGTTGAACATTAATTTTTTAAAATAAAAATTCAACTATTTAATTTTTGGTTGACAAAATATCTTCTCAAGTTGAAAATTTATCTTTACGGTCTAAAATTCAATTATTGTAGTTAAAGATTTATTATTTTAGTAAAAAATGACCACTTTGTTTGAAAATGTAATTATTTTTTTCAACATTTTTTGTTGTTGAAATTTATTTATTTTTTTAAATTAAAAATGTAACTATTCCAGTTGAATATTCTATCATTTGAGTTAAAAATTCATCTCTTTGGTTGAACATTATTTGCTCAGCCACACGCTGGTCGATTTCCTTGCGCGACAGTTCACCGGCGAGCGTCAGCGGCAGCGCGACGTTGTCGGCCACGGTCTTGGACGCCAGCAAGTTGAAGTGCTGGAAGATCATCCCGACCTGCTGGCGAAAGCGCCGCAGGCCGTTGGCGTCCAGCGCAGGGACTTCTTCGCCATCCACCTTGATCTGGCCGCCACTGGGCTCTTCCAGACGGTTGATCAGGCGCAACAGGGTGCTTTTACCGGCACCCGAGTGGCCAATCAGGCCAAACACCTGGCCGTTCTCGACGCGCAGGCTGGTGGGGTGCAGGGCGGGGATATCCTTACCGGCGACGCGGTAGGTTTTATGGACGTTTTGAAACTCGATCACGTAGCGAACCTTGTGGGGCGCATTGAAAAGGGATCAGCGGTTAGCCGGGCGCGCATTTTAGCCTGTCCGTATAGCGTTTCTTAGCATTTATTTCGTATTCATCCAGTCATTTGGCAATAACGCGATCAAAGGTCATAAAAAAGGAACGGTGCAAAACCTCAGGGTTCGAGCTATGCTCAGGTCCTCATGGACCTCAAGAAGAAGGTCAAACCGGACACCCTTGGTGTCAAAATCCGGGATATCCGAGAGACAAGGAAGGGTGAGGTCCTCATCGAAGTGGGCCCAGCGACAGATGGCAGAACAAAACTGTCTTCTGCTATTCGAGATGCAGTTGGCGTAGAAGTTTCCGTGCTGGAACTTGTTCCACGCATAGAGGTCGAGGTCCTTGATCTGGACTCGACAACCAACATGGCGGAGGTTACGGAGGCCGTATGCAGCCATTTTGGCGGCGTTGATCCGGTCAACGTAAAAGTAAATCTGACGAAGCGGGCCTTCAGGGGACACCTGAAGGCATATGTTGAGCTAAGCGAGGAGCTGGCTTTAAGACTCCTCAGGACAGGTCACCTAAAGGTGGGGTGGATGTCCTGTAGAGTCCGAAAGAAGACGGAAGTCACAAGATGCTACCACTGCTTGGGCTTCGGCCATATAGCAGCTGGTTGCAAGGGTCCAGACAGGACCAAGTTATGTTCTTAAATAAATTTATCAATAAAAGGGTTGATTCCATTAACAGTATTAGGAACTATCAAAATAATAATGCACAAACGTTCGAATATGATAAAATCTTAGTAATACCTTTTATTAAAGAACTGTCGAGATTCTATATGAATTCTTTTAAAACCTTCAATATAAAAGTAGTCTTTAAATATGAAATGGACCAGTTTAAATGTTTCTCTAAAAATAAAGATAGCACACCTTTTAATTTAAGAACACACGTTATCTATAGTATACCTTGTGAATGTAGGAGAGTTTATGTAGGACAAACAAAAAGATATATTAAGTCTAGAATTACAGAACATTCAAACGATTGTAAAAAAGACGATAGAGGTACAGCACTAGTTACACATTCACATGAATATGACCATAACTTTGATTTTTCAAAAACTAAGATTCTTAGCTATGAAACTAATAAAAGAAAGAGAAATTTCAAAGAGATGTTTCATATTATAAGAAACACTAATTCAGTCAACAAAAGATCAGATATAGAACATATTAGCATAATTCAATACCATTCTCAACTGGAAAAAGAAGTGTATAAAGGCGGTCATTTTGAGGATTTTGTGATTGTCATATACATAAGGGTGGTTTTAAGTATCGTTTTCGGCGGCACTTACCCCACTGAAAAAACTGTTTCTATGACAAGCTAATTTAATACCATTTTTAACTGAAAAAAAGTGTGTAAAGGCGGTCATTTTGAGGATTTTGTGAATGTCATATACTTAAGGGTGGTTTTGAATATCGTTTCCAGGGGCACTTACCTCACTGAAAAAACTTGTTCTATAACAAGGTAATTTAATACCATTCTTAACTCTAAAAAAAAGTGTGTAAAGGTGGTCATTTTGAGGATTTTGTGATTGTCATATACCTTAGGGTGGTTTTAAATATCGTTTCTGGCGGCACTTACTCAACCGAAAAAACTTGTTCTATGACAAGGTAATTTAGTACTATTCTTGACTGTAAAAAAAGTGTATAAAGGCGGTCATTTTGAGGATTTTGTGATTGTCATATACTGAAGGGTGGTTTTAAAGTCACTTCATGCGTCACGTCATGTGTCATGTCATGTGTGATGCCATGTGTCATGTCATGTGTCATATCATGTGTCATATCACGTGTCATATCACGTGTCATATCACGTGTCATGTCATGTGTCACGTCATGTGTCGCTTCATGTTTCATGTGATATGTCGTGTCACGTTTCATGTCATGTCTCATTGTCATGTCATGTCTCATTGTCATGTCTCATTGTCATGTCTCATCTATCGTGTCCTGTCACGTAATATTTCATGTGTCATGTCATGTGTCATGTCATGTATCATGTCCTGTATCATGTCTTGTGTCATGTAATGTGTCATGTCATGCGTCATGTCGTGTGTTATGTCATGTATCATATCGTGTGTCATGTCATGTGTCATGTTATGCGTCACGTCATTTGTCACGTCATGTGTCAAATCATGTGTCACGTCATGTGTCACGTCATGTGTCACTTCATGCGTCACGTCATGTGTCATGTCATGTGTGATGCCATGTGTCATGTCATGTGTCATATCATGTGTCATTCGTTATCTTCATTAAATGTTTTGATCCAGACTGGCTTGCTCAGAGCTCTTCATCTTCTCAAAACTCGTTCTTCTCAAAACTCGTTATCTTCATTGGGTGTCTTGATCTAGACTGACAAGGCCAGAACTCTTCATCTGCATTTGATGTTATATCAACCAGACTAATATGCTCAGAACTCATCATCCTCAATGGATATTTTATTAGCCAGTTTGGAATGCTTAAAACTCGTTAGCTTCATTAAATGTTTTGATCCACACTGGCTTGCTCAGAGCTCTTCATCTTCTCGAAACTCGTTCTTCTCAAAACTCGTTATCTTCATTGGGTGTCTTGATCTAGACTGGCAAGGCCAGAACTCTTCATATTCATTTGATGTTTTATGAACCAGACTAATATGCTAAGAACTCATCATCCTCAATGGATGTCTTATGAGCCCGTTTGGAATGCTTAAAACTCGTTATCTTCATTAAATGTTTTGATCCAGACTGGCTTGCTCAGAGCTCTTCATCTTCTCAAAACTCGTTCTTCTCAACATCAAAAGCGATTTTATTTTTTAATTATAAACCGGTAGTTACAACGAGCAATCTACAATTTCGTTTAATTTCGGCAGGCTTTAGTTTGCATTATTTTTTTAAGTATTATACAAAATTTTAGATTATTTTGCTGTGATATAACATTCTATTTCGGATTTATTATCTGTATAACAAAGGTGATTTATCTTTTAGAAAAATTACAGATAATAAAATATAGATATGTGTTATAAAATTGGTCATATTATGTATTTTCAGAAGTCATTGAAACCAAGAATGTGTAAAACGTATACAAACACGAATCAATACACATAGCTATTCGAATAGAAAAATGTAGGGGTGTTTTCGGCCACACCACTTGTCATGACATCATTTGACTTCGACAGTTCTTTCGGTATCTTTAGAGTGCAGACGACGCATCTAGCGGGTGTGTTGAAAGGAGAGCAGAATTGTTTCGAATACTTCTGGGATACGTTGCAGTTACGTTGCAGTTACAATGGATACCAGCCGTAAGTTTTTAATATTTTCAATCTAGAGCTGGAGTGTTTCTGAATTGAGGCCAAAAAAGTATGATTGCAAAAAATTATCCAGTTCTGTGAAATAAAATGTGGAAGTTTACAATCTCAAAGTGACAGGAACCTAACACTGGAATAGGCTCGGTTGCAGATCACGGTTACATGTGAATCTTTCAGTTTCCACAGAAAATAAAATCTTGCTCCCGAGATATGGGCAAGCTGAACAAGAATAAAAAGGTTTTCATTGGAAAAAATTATTCTGTTCCGGGAAAATAAAGATTTAGTATGACGGTATCGCACTGTAACGGAGGATTTTTTGCTGAAAGGTCTATAATAAGAAGAAAAGTATGTTTCTCCATGAATAAACAATAATAATTTCGAAAAATATCGTTTTTGATCGCAATGAAAAAAGTAAAGTAAAAAACAAACCTTATAAAAGTGGCTCTTTGTAGAAAATGAAGATTTAAGATTTTATGTTGGAATTTGATTTGTACTTTGGTGCTAAGGAAAGTGTCAAATAGTTTTATTTGAGGGAATTTTCTTTTAAAAATGGAGGCAAATAAAGCTCACATGTCTCATTTTCTTAATGCTTCCATAGTTCCTTCCTCTTCGCCGTCTCTTCAAATACAGTCAAATAAAGCCTCACATGTCTCATTTTCTCAATGCTTCCATAGTTCCTTCCTCTTCACTTTTTATTGAATTAAAGACAACTAAAGCCTCATATATCTCGATTTCCCTATGCATCAATATTTCCTTCCTTCCACTTTTGATCAAAATGGAGGCAAATAAAGCCTCACATGTTTCATTTTCCCTATGCATCTATATTTCCTTCCTTCCACTTTTTATCAAAATGGAAGCAAAGAAAGCCTCACATGTCTCATTTTCTCAATGCTTTCATAGTTCCTTCCTCTTCACTTTCTATTGAATTAAAGGCAACTAAAGCCTCTTATGTCTCGATTTCCCTATGCATCTATATTTCCTTCCTTCCACTTTTTATAAAAATGGAGGCAAATAAAGCTCACATGTCTCATTTTCTTAATGCTTCCATAGTTCCTTCCTCTTCGCCGTCTCTTAAATTTTTTTTTGCGATTTTAGATGAAGGCAATCAAAACGGGGTTCGTTAAATGAGGTAGGGGTAGTTCTTGAGTGTTGCTGGATATTTCTGTGGTTATAAGGATATTTGATACACTCTTGGAAATGGGTGTCTTGTGATTATTATCCATTGAACTTTTTTCGCGACTTTAGATGAAGGCAATTTACACGGGGTTCGTTAAATGAGGTAGGGGTAGTTCTTGAGGGACGCGGGATATTTCTGTGGTTATAAGGATATTTAATACAGTCTTGCAAATGGGTGTCTTGTGATTATTATCAATTAAATTTTTTTTTGCGACTTTAGATTAGGGTAATATAAACGGGGTTCGTTAAATGAGGTAGGGGTGGTTATTGATGGTTGCTGGATATTTCTGTGGTTATAAGGATATCAAATACAGTCTTGGAAACGCGTGTCTTGTGATTATTATCAATAAAATTTTTTTTTGCGATTTTAGATGAAGGCAATCAAAACGGGGTTCGTTAAATGAGGTAGGGGTAGTTCTTGAGTGTTTGATATTCGTAATCATCGAGCTTAAACCTCCATTTTGCGAGTCTGGTTGCGTTATGATTTATTGTTTTTAAATATTCTAAAGGTTTGTGATCTGTGATAATGATAAAATTTCGCCGATATAAATAGGCACTATAATGCTCAACTCCCCAGGCTATTGCCGCGCATTCCCTCTCAATAGTCGAGTATCGCGATTCTCGATGTTCTAAAAGTCGAGATGCGAAAGAAATTGGTAGATCTTTATCAATTTCGCCTTGCCTAAGCACGGCGCCTATGGCAAAGTTTGACGCGTCAGTAGTTAATATAAATGGCTTTTTAAAGTCTGGTACTTGAAGAATGGGCTCTTCGTAAAGTTTTTGTTCAAGAGAATCAAACGCATGTTGGCATTGCTCTGTCCATTCGAACCGAACACTTGGTTTTGTTAAATCTCAGAGTGGTTTCGTAATTTTTGAAAAGTTTTTTATAAATCTGCGGTAATAACCTGCCAGTCCCAAAAATTGGCGTACGTTTTTAATCGTCTTTGGGACTGGAGAATTTTCAAAATCAAATTATATTCACACAAAATCAATTTGTTCACATAATTGAAAAAGAATCAAATTATGTTAATCAATATTCCAGGAGGCCAATAGTGATGATTTTCATCGAACAAAACGAATTTTCGAAAGAAATTATTTCAAGAAATGGAATTCGAATAAATAAATGAAAATCGATTGAATAATGTTAATCAATATTCCAAAAGTACAATAGTTATAATTTTTATGAACAACAACGAATTTTCTAAAAAAAAAATTAATCAAACAAATGAAATAAGTTTGAATGATACAAAATTAATCAACAATTGCTAATCAATACGCAACTAGACTGACAGAAATAACTTTTATTCTGGAGAAACGAAAATAAAGCAAACAGAAGGTCGATTTCATAAAAAATTGACATTTTTGGTTTCATAAGTATATAAAACAAGTAACAGCAGAAGTAAAGAAATAATTACTATTGGCAAAGATATACGAAAATTATATCAAACTTGTAGAATGATTGTTGTTTTATGTATAGATTTTTCTATAATTTCAACTATAATTATTGTAAAAATGGTTTATTCATAAAAATTGAAACATTCCCAATTTTATCGTAAGCATACATTATGAAATTTGTTCAAATAAAATTATTGAATGCTTTGGTAAGATTGCTTCATGTGCAATGCATTTTATTTATTTTAAAACGATAATTTAATCTATGTTCCTTCACTCGATCGGTATAAGATTAACAAGATAATTTTTTGGTTATTCTGTAACTTTTCAAAAAGAAAAAAATAACTTCTAACTTTCTACATTTTTTTTCTATTATCTTCGATTCTTTTCTTTTGAACCTTCAGTATAACCACAAAAAAATATTTTAAAAAATGCTTACATCAAGTAACATTCTTACAGCAGAGTAACTAAACAACCAAATTTTAAAAATCATAAAAAACTATCAAAGAATAAAGTGTGAAAGAAAATAGTTAACAAATATTTCTAAAAATGCTTACACCGAGTGAAGAATTTTTTGAAATATTTTTTTATGGTCATCCCGAAAGTTGAAAAGAACAAAAAGCATTTAAAACAAAACGTCAAAATCGGTCAAAAATTGTGGGATGTAGTGGATTATGAACAGTAAATTTCCGATTCCTCCACTGTGGGTTTGTTGTAGCTTTTTCTCAGAAGGGGATTTCATAGGAGAGGGTAGCGAGGGGAAATTAGGGGAGGGAAAATAGAGTAAGCGAGGGGGAATAAGAAGCGAGGGGAAATTCGAAGAGAGGAAGCACGAGAAGCGAGGGAAAATTGTAGTAGGGGGAATGAGGGAAGTGAAAGGAGAGTGGGAAAATGAGATGAAGTTAAGTAGCTATAGAGAAAGTCAGGGGAAACCATGTGGATGAGAAGTATGGGAAATGAAGGAAATGAGGGGTGGGAGGTAGGAGAAGTAACGGGATATGATGAGTGAAAGGAGAGGAAAAAAAGGGAGGGAAGTGTGGGAGGATTAGAGGAATAAAATGTAAATTAGAGGAAAAAAGTAAATGTAAATGACAGGAGGTAATTTAGGGGATGTGTGGGCAAGTGAGGGAAGCGAAAGTAGCTGAAATCAAAAATTCCCTTGTTGTTGTTTTTATTTTATTTTATTTTTTTATTAATTGAAACGCATTTTGAAACGGTGAGCGCCTGTCTTCGGTTGACCATGGGTACACTCCCAGCTGCGCGCTGCCCCTTTCCAATATTCCGATCGTTAGATATTTCAATTTAATTCATTTGGTTAGTATAGTTTAGTTTCGTTTTTAATTAATTAATTTGGTCAACGATATTATTAAATAACCGCAATATTTAATTAAAATTTTTATATATAATTTAAAAAAAACAGCAACAAATTTTCTGTTACCCAATATCAGACTGAAAATAGAGTCAAATTGGTTAAGGTGCTTCAAACCAGTCGATTTTTGGAACAATACAAAATGCGGCTACAAGGATGAATCGTTTGATCTAATATTTTTACCACATAATCTAAAGGTTTATATATGTGCCGGACCAGAGCCCTTTTTTCGGAAAATTCCCTTGTTGTTGTTTTTATTTTATTTTATTTTTTTATTAATTGAAACGCATTTTGAAACGGTGAGCGCCTGAGTGATTGATAACAAATTTGTATCTCTTTTTTTGGTAAACAACTTTTGTCTATTAATTTTCTTTTGTACCCTGTGTCCTTTTTCCACAATTTTTTTATATTATTAATGTTGTTTTTCACGATTAAAACAAAAACTACGCGTCCTATCATAAAGTGATTATTAACAAAATTTTTAGATCTTTCTTGGTAAACAACTTTTGTCTATTAATTTTTTTTGATACTCTGTGTCGTTTTTCCACAATTTCTTATATTCTTAATGTTGTTCTTCACGAATAAAACAAAAACTACGCATCCTATCATAAAGTGATTAACAACAAATGTTTATCTCTTTTTTTGGTAAACAACTTTTGTCTATCAATTTTCTTTTGTACCCTGTGTCGTTTATCCACAATTTTTTATATTCTTAATGTTGTTTTTTTACGAATAAAACAAAAACTACGCGTCCTATCAAAAAGTGATTGATAACAAATTTGTATCTCTTTTTTTGGTAAACAACTTTTGTCTATTAATTTTCTTTTGTACCCTGTGTCCAATTTTTGTTTACGGAATCGACTAAAATGTCTTTTCCACAACTTTTTTCTATGATTTTACTAAAATTGACAACAATTATTAATTATTAAGAACATGAAAAAAAGGTTAAAAAACAAATTCAGATTTCGGCTATTTTTCAAAGATTACGCTCAATTTTTTTTTTACGGAATCGACTATGAATGTCTTCCCCATGACTTTCTGCTATGATATTTTTGAATTTAAGAAACAACAATAATTATTCAAAAATAAAAAAATGTTAATAAACAAATTCAGAGTTTGGCTATTTTGAAAAAAAATACGTTCAATTTTTCTTTACGGAATCGACTAAGTTGTCTTTCTCATATCTTTCTGCTATAATACTGTTCAAGTTGAGATAAAAAATTAATTACTTGAAAAATAAAAAATTGTTAATAAACAAATGCAGAGTTTGGCTATTTAAAAAAAATACGCTCAATTTTTGTTTACGGAATCGACTAAAATGTCTTTTCCACAACTTTTTTCTATGATTTTACTAAAATTGACAACAATCTGAAATGATTGAAATTCCTTGGAATCCTTTAAAATATCCTAAAATATTTCAAATCCTTTGAAAACCCTTGAAATTTTTCAAAGCTCTTAAAATTTCTTGGAATCTGAAAAAAGTACTCTAACATTTTCAAAATTCTTTGAAATTTCTTCAAATGATTGAAGTCTATTAAAAATTCCTTGGAATATTTTCAAATACCCTAAATCTAAAATACTTAAAATCCCTTAAAACTTTTTAAAGCTCTTGGAAATTCCTTGGAATTTTGTTTTAAATACCCTGAAATTTAATAATCCTTTGGAATCCCTTGAAATTACTGAAATCTGTTAAAAGTTCCTTGGAATCTTTTAAAATATCCTAAAATATTTCAAATCCTATAAAATCCCTTGAAACTTATTAAAGTTCTTGAAAATTCCATGGCATTTTTAAAAATAGAGCCTAAAATCTCTAAAATCCACTGAAATGATTGAAATTCCTTGGAATCCTTTAAAATATCCTAAAATATTTCAAATCCTTTGAAAACCCTTGAAATTTCGTGAAATCTGTGTAAAATCCTTGGGAAATAATTGAAATCTTTGTTTACTCTTTGAAATCTACCTGCATTTTTTGTGGAATAATTGAAATCCTTGTGAAATCTTTTAAGTCTATTCGAAATCTTTGCAAAATATTTGAAATCTTTGAGAAATTATTTGTAATTTTTCTGAAATGTTTGGAAATATTTGAAATATTTTTTAAATATTTGGTAATAGTTGTGAAATTATTGAAATCTGTGTGAAATCTTTCTGATAACCTTGAAAGTCTTTGCGAAATATTTGAAATGTTTGTGAAATCTTTGGAAAATCATTGAAATATTTGTGAAATCTTTGTGAAATCCTTGAGAAATAATTGAAATCTTTGTGCACTCTTTGAAATGTATCTGAATTTTTTATGAATTAATTAAAACCTTTTAAATCTATCCGAAATCTTTGAGAAATAATGGAAATATTCGTGAAATCTGTGTAAAATCCTTGGGAAATAATTGAAATCTTTGTTTACTCTTTGAAATCTACCTGCATTTTTTGTGTAATTATCTACCTTGTTTGAATGCGAAATTATTTGTGTTCACGTATGTACAAATTTAGTGAATGAAGAAATATGGAACCAAAATTATTTTATAAATTCAAATACTAAATATTTTCAAATACTAAATTGAAACTAAAATTATTTCATAAATGCAAATACTGAATATTCTCAAATACTAAATACTTTCAGTTTTCATTTTTTATGTTACATATGCCCTGAATCAATAATAATTATCTATCTTGTTTAAACGCGAAATTATTTGTGTTCACGTAAGTACAAATTTGGTGACTAAAGAAATATGCAACAAAAATTATTTTATAAAGTAAAATACTGAATTTTTTCAAATACTAAATTGAAACAAAAATTATTTCATACATGCAAATGCTGAATATTTTCAAATGATATATATTTTCAGTTTTAAATTTTTATATTACATTTGAGCTGAAACAATAATAATTATCTACCTTGTTTGAATGCGAAATTATTTGTGTTCACGTATGTACAAATTTAGTGAATGAAGAAATATGGAATTAAACAGTCGAATCTTCAACAACTGCAACATATTTTAAATCCAAATGGTCGAATTTTCTGTTCAAATAGTCGAATTTTCAACAAAAAAAATTAATTTTCGACCAAAGAAGATGACTTTTTAATAAAATACTTGAATTTTGAACAAAATAATTAAATTTCCATCAAAAGTTTTTACCCAGAAGACGAATTTTCAATCGAGAAGCTTAATTTTTTACCAAAAACTACTAATTTTTAACAAAATACATCAATTTTCAAAAAATTCCAATTTTCAACCAAGGATGGTGACTTTATGCCATAAAAGACTAATTTTTAATCCAAAAGGACGAATATTAAACAAAACATTTGAATTTTTAACCGAAATATGAGTTTTTAAGAACATAGTTAAATTTTCAACAAAATAATTAAATTTTTACCCAAATTGTTGAATTTTTAACCAAATAAATGCATTTTTTTAAACAGTCGAATCTTCAACAACTGCAACATATTTTAAATCCAAATGGTCGAATTTTCTGTTCAAATAGTCGAATTCAAATGTCCACATTTTGAGACCCCCTGAACCCAAAAAGCAGGTTTTCGCGAAAGTGTCTGCCTGTCTGTGTCTGTCTGTGTCAGTCTGTCTGTCTGTCTGTATGTCTGTGTCTTTCTGTCTGTGTATGCCTGTGTCTGTTTGTTTCTGTCTGTCTGCGTCTGTCTGTCTGTGTCTGTCTGTGTCTGTATGTATCTGTTTGTATCTGTCTGTGTCTGTCTGTGTCTGTATGTATCTGTTTGTATCTGTCTGTGTCTGTATGTCTGTGTCTGTCTGTGTCTGTCTGTCTATGTATTTCTGTGTCTGTGTATATCTGTCTGTGCCTGTCTGTGCCTGTTTGTGTATGTCTGTGTCTGTCTGTTTCTGTTTGTCTGTATCTGTCTGTTTGTGTCTGTCTGTGTATATCTGTGTCTGTCTGTGTCAGTGGATTTATTTTCATTTTTTTACATTCTCATCGGAACAGGTATTAGATTTGTGTAAAATTTGTCCCCCCCCCCTCCCCGTTTTTCTCAAATGTACACGTTTTGAGACGATTCTTTTTTTTTTGGGATTGTTGTTTTTATTTTTGCTAAAAGTTGAAAATACTTTTTTTAATCGCTATCCGAAGCGGAGTTTGAAAACACATGAAATTTTAATTTAAAAATTCTCAGTCGATTTTCTCGGAATTGGCTAAATTTTTTATATCAAACTTTTTTCCCCCTTATTCAGAAATGCAGTATCTCAGAAGCATGATTTTATTTTATTTTTCCACTAGAAATTAAATTTTTCATCGCAATCCGCAGTCAAGCCTGATCAAATTTTTATGTTAGTGGCACTTTCAGATTGTTCGTTTTTTTTTTTGAGATTGTGGCTTTTATTTTTGCTAAAAATTGAAAATACTTTTTTTAGTCGCTATCGAAAGAAAATTAATTAAATTTTTTTATCGCAATCCGCAGTTAAGCCTGGTCCAATTTTTATGTTAGTGTCACTTTAACATTGTTTGAGATTCTTTTTTTTTTGGGATTGTTGTTTTTATTTTTGCTAAAAGTTGAAAATACTTTTTTTAATCGCTATCCGAAGCGCAATAAAAACCCGGTCCTCAGAATAGTGCCTCGAATTAACTTAATTTTAAACTAAAAAATTCTGTTGAAATTGTATCTGTAAATCTTAATCAATTTAATTTAAGATATTTTCGAATGAGGAGAAATTGAATTAAAAACCTGGGCCTCAGAATAGGGCCTCGAATTAATTCAATTTTAAACTCAAAAATTCTTTTGAAGTTTAATCTATAAATCTTAATCAATTTAATTTAAGATATTTTAAATGAAGAGAAATTGAATTAAAAACACGGGCCTTAGAGTAGGGCCTCGAATTATTTCAATTTCAAAAATTATTTTCAAATTGTAAATCTTAATCAATTTTATTTAAGATATTTTTGAATAAAGAGAAATTGAATTAAAAACCCGGGCCTCAGAGTAGGGCCTGGAATCAATTCAATTTTAAATTCAAATATTCTTTTGAAATTGAATCTGTCAATCTTACTCAAATTCATATAAGATATTTTTGAATATAGAGAAATTAAATTAAAAACCTGGGCCTCAGAATAGGGCAAAAAATCCACTAATGCCAATATTGACATAATTTGGAATTTTTTTTATTGATACAACAAAAATTCACGCATCACGCTATTGACACTATTTAACAATGTTTTTGACACTATTTAAAACTTGTTTTAAGGATGTGACTATTTAAAAAAAATCGACTTATGCCACTATTGACGCTATTTGAAATTTTTTTGCGATGCCGCCATTTTGACATTTGATACTTTTTCGGAAAGAATTCCACTCATACCACGATTAGCACTATTCGCAATTTTTGAGCGATACCACTAGTTTGACGCTATTGACACTATTTGACTCTTTATTGAGAAATGCTATTATTTTCAAAAAATCCACTAATGAAAATATTGACACAATTTGGCTTTTTTTGAGCGATACAAAAAAAATTAACTCATGACGCTATTGACACTATTTTACGCTTTATTGAGCAATGCCACAATTTAAAAAAATCCACTAATGCCAATATTGACATAATTTGGAATTTTTTTTATTGATACAACAAAAATTCACGCATCACGCTCATTTACATGAATGTTATGACATACCTGTGTTTAAATGCCCAATTCTACAATCTCTTTTACGTTTATGACTTCTATTTTTCAATCTCCTGCCAGTTTAACATATGTAGTGTTTATTATATCTTCCATAACGAAATATGATAATATATGGGAGATCCCATTGGACATCCTGATAACTGTAGATAAAATTTGTTATTAAAAGAAAAGACTGTATTATTAAAAACAGTTCTAACAGCAATTAAAATTTCTTTTTTGTTAAATTGTTATGTAAATTCAATTTTTCTTTCGTGCTCAATCCAAAGATAAATCGAGAGGAAAATTATCAAACATAGAAACAACCCAGGCGGAAATATTATATATAGTTTACATATAGTGTGGAGTATTATATATAATATTCATTCGTTTGATATAAAAAATGCATAAAACAAATGAATATTATATATAATACTTCACACTATATATAAACTATATATAATATTTCCACCTGGGAACATCTAAAGATGGTAAGGAATAAGTAGAAGGTATTATAATACTGAAAATTAACTTTTTTGTCGAAAATAATATTTTCGGTGTCAAATTCAACCATTTAGTTAGAAATTCATTTATTTTCTTAAAAATTTAACTATTTTGGTAGAAAGTCCAACTATTTGTTTGAAAAGTAACTTTTTTGTGGAAAAATGATCCTTTGGGCTTGAAAATACAACTCTTTTGTTCAAGAGTGTTATTTTTGGTTTAAAAGTTAATTCCTTCTGGTAAAAAAATGTCATCTTTTTTAGTTGAAAATACAACTGTTTGATGGAAAAATGTGACTGAAAAATCTTTCTTGGTTTGAAATTTAACTATTTGGTTTAAAATTCATTTTGTTTTTGTTTGTAAAAAATTAAAACAATTTGGTTGAAAATTGAGGTTTTTGTCGGAAATTTAACTCTTTTGTTGAAAATTCGTCTTTTTGATTTGAAAATCTTAAAAATTTTTACTATTTAACTGAAAATTAACTTTTTTGTCGAAAATAATATTTTCGGTGTCAAATTCAACCATTTAGTTAGAAATTCATTTATTTGTTCTGTCAAAAGTTGAATTACCTTCTCAAAAATTCATTGTTTTAGTTAAAGATTAATGACCCTGGTTAAAAACTGAATTTTTTGGTAAAAAATTAATCCTGATTTAAAATGTAACAAATTGTTTAAAAATTATATATTTTGTTAAAAACTTGTCTTTTTTGGTAGAAAATGATTTTCGTTTGTTAAAAAAATTCAATTGATTTACAATTAATTTGTTTTAATTAAGGATTCAAATATTTTGTTGAAAATTCATCTCTTTTGCTTGCTAATTCCGCTTCTGGTTTGAAAGTTAAACTGCTTTGTAAAAAATTTATTTTGTTGGTTGAAGAATTACAATTTTAGATGAAAATTCATTTCTTTGAAAATCCCTCTGGTGCAAATTTAACTGTTTTGTAGAAAAAATTTTTTTTGTTAATTTTTTGAATGAAAATTTAACTCTTTCATTTTTGTTGAAGATTTATCTTTTTTTGTTTCAAAATTTCAAATTTATTTCAAATTTATTTGTTTTAGTTAAAGGTTCATCATTCTGTTTTATATTGAAAATTAATTCTCCTTGATAAGAATTACACTAGATAATGTTAAGTTGAAATTTTTTTTTGTTTAGCTTAAAAATTCAACTATTTAGTTCAAAAATTTTAGAATCGAAAAAAATACAGACTAAAAATTAATCTAAGAAAATTTGGACATGGACATCCATTGTTGAAAATATTTAGTTAAAAAGTTTATGTAATTTGTTGAAAATTTGTACTTTTTGGTTGGAAATTCAACTGATTAAAAAGTTGTGTATTTTGTTGTAAATTCGTATTTGTAGGTAGAAAATCCATTTTTTTTTTTTATAAAAATGCAATTTATGGTTAAAAATTACTGTATTTTAATTAAGGCTTCAAGTATTTTGTTGAAAATTCGTCTTTTTTATTATATTCAATTTTCTTATTTAACATTAAAATCTGTTGTGGTTTAAATGTCAACTATTATGTATTTTGTAGAGAATTTGTCTCTTTGGCTTAAAACTTCACCTACTTGGTTGTAATTTGAACAATTTTGTTTAAAACTAATGCTTGGAATCTTTTAGAATACCCTAAAATATTTGAAACTCTTTTTAAATCTCTGGAAAATTCCTTGAAATTTTGAAATATATTAAAAATTCATTATAAACTTTTAAAATGCTCTAAAATATTTCAAGTTTTTTGAAATATTTGAAACTTTTTAAATCTCTTGAAAATTCGTTGGAATTTTTAAAAATATCCTTAAATCTTTGAAGTCCATCGGAATTTTTTTTCAAATTATTGAAAATTCCTTGGAATCTTTTAAAATACCATAAAACATTTCAAATTCTTTGAGATAGAATCCCTTGAAATAAGTGAAATGTATGAAAATTTCCTTGGAATCTTTTAAAATAACTGATATATTTTAAATCCTTTAAATTTTTTTTTTAATTTCTTGAAAGATGAAAAAATACCCTAACATTTTTTTCAGTCCTTTGTAATACCTTCAAGTTACCGAAAATTCCTTGGAATCTTTTAGAATACCCTAAAATATTTGAAACTCTTTTTAAATCTCTGGAAAATTCCTTGAAATTTTGAAATAATGTGAAAGATAATACTAAAAATTAGGTTTTAATTCTAATTTGTCTTTTAAATGGCATTTATGAAAATAATGTTAATTTTTACACCTACATTTACAAGGACGGGAAATCGACAACGCAAGGGCAAGATTGGAAGAGAAAAGACCTAATGAGAAAGTAAGACAAATAGTAGAGAAAGAAAGACTAAAACCGGGGCTGCTCTCGCAAGAAGATTCGGAAGGAATGATTAATTGAAGGAAAGAAGAAGAGTAAACCGCTTAAACGAATGAAATGAAGAAAAAAATGAAAGAATTTGAGGACAAAATGAAGAAACAAGAAGAGGAATGTAGAGAAAGAAAAAACAATTGAATGAATTAAAAATTCCATTTCTGATTGATGAAAATAAAAATAAAATATTTCTTTTCTTTTTCTACCTAATGATATACAACACAGAAGAATTTATTCGAAAACCATACAACAGACAAAAATTAAAATAGATTTTTATTTTCCACTTGCACTTTGTAAGTGAAATATTTTGATTACTGTAACATCAATTAATCTGTTTCAGTTGAGGATTAATGTACTTTGTTGGAAATTAAAATAAATGGTAAATAATTAAAATTCTTTCTTGGTTAAATTCAATATAGTTATTTATTAAAAATCCAATTTTTTGTTTGAAATATCAACTATTATATTTTGGTAGAAAATTCATCTCTGAAAACTAAACAGTGGAAATTTTAGTCTAAGAAGATCAGTTTTTAACCAAAAATGGAATCATTCAAAAATTAATTTTCAATTTAGAAAAGGTAATTTTTTACGACGCATTTGAATTTTCTACCAAATAGTTGAATTTTATACTAAATTGTTGAATTTTTGGGACAAAAAGATGAATTTTCTACAAGAAAGTTGAATGTCCAATAAAAAAAGTCAATTTTCAACCAAAGAGAAGAATTTTCTACCAAAATTATGAATCTTAAAAAAAAATGAATTATTAAGAAATTAGTTCCACTTTCAACTAAGGAGTTGAATTTTCAAGCTAAAAAGATGAATTTTCAATACAGAATATAATAGTTGATGTTTAGTTATTAAAGACTTTTGAAAGCTTTCAAGACAATAAAAAAGTTTTCTCTTAAAGATTTCTGGAAAAACTGTATATGTTTTTTTATTTAAAAATATTAATTTCACGGGAAAATTGAAAAACAGTTTTAAAAATTTCAAAAGATTTCCAACATTGCCGAAAAAAATATCTGGAAGATATTAAAGCAATTTTTTTTGCTAGATTTAAAAAAAATTATTTTTAAAAAGATTTCTAAAATAATTTCAAACTTGAAGCAATTTCAAGAAAATTCAGAAAAAATGAAGAATTTTGAAAATTTAAAAAAAAAAGTTTTTTTTTACTTTTGACGGGTTCCAAGAGAATGAAAAATCTTCTTTAAGTTCCTAGGAAAGTTTAAATAATGTTTTATTTGGTAAATTAATTTCAAGAGATAATTTAAAAAGATTTCATAAGATTTCGAAAACTGACGAAAAATAATCTGGAAGATTTTTGGGTAAAATGTTTTTATTTTGCAGGATAAAAAATGATTTTCTAAAATTTTGAAAAATAATGTTGCAATATTTTAAACTATTTTAAAAGATTAGAAAGGAATTTTTAATTGATTTTAGTAGTTTAATGGGATTTCAAAGGATTTGAAATATTTTAGGAAATTTTAAACAATTCCCAGAATTTTTTTATTTATTTTCATAGTTTGAAGGGATTTCAAAGACTTTGAAATATTAAGGGGATTTTAAAAGATTTTATGGAATGTTCAACAGATGCAAAGACATTTAAAAATTGCGAGGGATTTTAATATTTTAATGTATTTCAAAGTATTTATTCACAAGAGGTGAGAGATTTCGTAGGGTTTGAAAGATTTGAAGAGATTTTAAAATATTTTTTGCAATTCACTTGGAATTCTCTCTGAAGTCTTATTACTTAATCCTGAATTCTTTTGAATTTTTCTAAATTCACTCCAGTCTACTAAACTGAATAAGTTTTTTCATTTTTTAATTCTTTTCAATTCACTTGATGGCTTTTTTAATTCATCTTGATTTTTTTTATGAATTTCATATAATTCTACTCATTTCCTTTAAATTTTACAAAAACATACAGTTAAATACAAACAGATAATTTTTTATTGTATTTTTTTATAGGATAGTGAAAAAATCAACAATAAGGTATAAATTTGTACAATTCAAAGATTTTTATAACTTTTTGTTAACATTTTTTTCACTCAGCTGTAAAAGTCTATAAGGTATTAGAGAAAACTACGGGATTTTACATTGTTTAATTTGAGTGATTGTCGTCATAAAAACTCTTTTAAAGTTACGTAAATTATTGTAGAAAATAAGAAATATTTACAAAAAAAATAATACGAAATTTCACTAAAGTTGAAATATTGGGAAACTGTAATTAAAATTATGTTGTAAATATTCGTATTTTATTGTAGAAATGCTGACCTTTGATCATTACAAGTTTAATTGTTCTATTTAACAAATTTTGAATATTTAAATGAAATTATTGAATTTCGTTGCATAAATAACAATTGAACAATTATCATTTTGGAAAAAAAATTGAGTTAGTTCATGAGGTATTTACAACCTTTGAGAAGATCCGAACATAATTTATTTTCGGACAGAGAAATTGGTTTTTAGGCAAATAAAATAATTTTTCAACGAAATAGTTGAGATATTTAACCAAACAAATGAATTTCCCTACTAAAAAGATCAAAAGTCTTTCAAAAAAAATTGTCTAAAAAATAATTTAGTTATATTTTCAGTTAAACATATTCATTTCCGGGAAAAAAACTAATTTTCAACCAAATAAATTAATTTTCCAACCAAAAAGATTCATTTTCTACCGAGAAAGAATAATTTTTGACCAACAAAAATTTTGTGAACACGATAACTTGAAAACGGTTGCATGTAAATTGATGAAATTTGGAGGGCTTATTTTCATCACTAATATCTTCAAACTGACTGAAGAATTTCTAAAAAATTTATTGCATTTTTTTAACACCTAATAATATTTTTAAAATAGATTTTTTATCGTAAAACTTTTTTCATGATCATAATTCAAAGTTGATGCAAGAAGATAACAGATTCCTTGTTTCGAGACAAAACGATTGACCTATAATATATATATATATATATATATCACCTTAAAATCCTAGGATATCGAGTCTAAGTATATTGCATGTCAAACAAAATAATTGAAACTACAATTAAAAAATTTGTCCACCAAAAAAGACGAATTTTCAACAAACTTGTTAAGCTTGCAACCAACTATTTGAATTTTCTACAATGAAAGAAGAATATATTGCATGTCAAACAAAACAGTTTACTTTTCAACCAACAAATATGAATTTTCACCCAAGTGATCAAATTTTACAAAAAAAAAGATTAAGATTCAACCAATATAATTGCAACTTAACTCACATAGTTAAATTTTTAAGCCGGATGAATTATCAATACAAAACGAGGAATTTTCAACGAAACCGTTAAATTTGCTACCAAAAGCGATAACTTTAACAAAATAGATGAAATTTTAACCAAAATATATCATTTTCAACCCAAAAAGTTGAACTTTCAACAAAAATGTTTATTCTACAACCAAAGCAGATTTTCTACCAAAAGAGACGGATTTTCAACACAATATTTGAACTTGCCACCAACTAGAATAATTTAAATAATCTTATGGATTCAAAATGCAACTATTTGATTAAAAATTTACGTACCTTGTTGAAAGTTCGTCGTTTTTAGTAGAAAATTAATCTTCTTGGTTTAAAATTTATCTTTTTAGGTGAAAATTTAATTATTTGATTGAAAATTCAACTGTTTTGTATAAAAAATTCGCCTTTTTGTCTTGAAAATTCAATAGTATGGTAGATAATTCAACTATTTTGTAGATGATTCGCTTTTTTTATATTGAAAATTAATTTTCTTCAATGGAAATTTAACTGTTCTATTTTTGGTCAAAAGTTGAACTTTTTAGTTTAAAAAACAACTCTGTTGAAAATTGATCTAATTTGTTGAAAATTCTTTTTTTTTTGTATAGAAAATAATTCTTTTTGGTTGAAAAGTCAAGTATTTGGTTATCAATTTATGTAATTTTTTAAAAAATGTGTCTTTTTGGTAAAAATAATCTTATGGATTCAAAATGCAACTATTTGATTAAAAATTTACGTACCTTGTTGAAAGTTCGTCGTTTTTAGTGTTTGTGAAGAATGTTTCTTGTGTTTTCGAAATCCACGTGACACCTCTCAATACTTATAAAAACAGGCCTAAGCGTTTATGAAACGTATGGTCTTAGAAACATTTTTATCACGTCAAGATTGCCCCTAGCGAATCACTGCTAGATACAACAACAAAAAATGCAGAGAGAAATATAAAATACCCTTTTACAAAAAAAGAGAAAATATCTGCCATGAAGGGCGGAAGGCCAATAAGAAAAAGTCGCTACCGGAAACTATTCATATCTTCAATATAAATGATTTGTAACAGTAAAAGTAAAATATAATTGCCATTATATGGAGAAACTTAACCAAACCTTGTGAGCACAATAGAATCCACTCAATTACAACAATTTTGTAAGCTTGGAAGACAATCACTGAAAATGGAAGAAATTAGCTGTATTATTAGAATTTTCTGAGAAGAACGTTCGAAAAAAAGTAATATGCAGCCTACAATCTTATTCAAGTGGTTATACAACTTTTTTATTCACATATTATTTTGCCATTTTACATTTTTATCATGATTAATAAAGAACAAGAGACTTCTTTACAAGGAGAGGTCGCGTGATGTGCGTCGCTGATTCGATTGGGACTTCACATGGTGAAAGTATATATAAATACATTTGGTACGTATTTTTTCTTTCTATCCAATGGGCCTTATTTTGCAAGGTATCGAGTTTTGAGGTTTGAGGTTCGAACCTTATAAGGTCCATTAAATCGAAAGAAAAAATTTGCACTCAATAGATTTTCATGTAATTTCACCCTGTTGAGTCCCAGTCGAATTAGCGACGCACATGTCGCGACTTGAGTTACATTCCTTATTATATTATATCTCTAATATTCATATTAAATTCACTAAAAATGTACCTATTGTAGTATTCAACTATAATACAATTTTGTATACAGATTTTTTATATATTTAAAAAATATAATAAACAAGATTTCTATAACTTTTTTTGAAATTTGTACTTTTTTTTCGAAGTGTCTAGGGATACCGAAAATATTTGGTCTGCGCTCACCGAATTTCGGTGAACCTAGACATTAAATTTTGAAAAAAATAGTCGAAGTTGTAACCAAATAATTAATTTTTTCACCTACAAATATACATTCTTAACCAAATAGTCGAATTTTCGACGAAAAAGCTGAATTTTCAAAGAAAAATGTAATAGTTTATATTTCAAAAAAAAAAAAAAAAGAAAAAAAAAATTGAATTTCTACCAACCCATTTCTTCCAACCCAGAAGCTTCATTTTTTACCAAAAAACTAATTTCCAACAAATAAAAACGAAATTTCAACAAAATAGTCAAGTTTTTGACCAAAAAAACAATGTGTAACTAAAATGAGCCTATAGACGAGTTTTCTTTAAAATAGTCAAATTTTCTACAGAATAATTAAATTTTCAACAAAATAGTTCAATTTTCAACAAAATAGTTGAAACTTCAACCTACATAGATGAATTTTTAACCAAATGGTCAAATTTTCAAACAAAAAAGTTAAATTTTGAAAAAAATAGTCGAAGTTGTAACCAAATAATTAATTTTTTCACCTACAAATATACATTCTTAACCAATTATATAAATGAAAAATCATTCAAATTTTGCCAGGAATCTTAAAACAATTTCGCAACAATCTTTCAGATTCTGGAACATAATTTTGGATATTTTTTGGAATATTCTATTAAAAAAATTTTTGGAAATAAAAAAAGAACATTTTAAATAGCCTATGAATCTTTAGAACATGTTTTCTTTGAAATCTTTAAACATCGATTTTTTTAAATTTCATGAAATCTTTGCAAAAGTTCTTAAAAGTTCCATAACTAACGCGAATTTTTTCTAAAATTTTGTAAACTTGCAAAAATGAAAAATTTTGCTTTGGAATTTTCGACATTATTTTTCGCAATTTTAGAAAATCATTTTATATCCTGCAAAATAAAAACATCTTGCCAAAAAATCTTCAAATTATTGTTCGACAGTTTTCGAAATCTTATGAAATCTGTTTAAATGTTCTTTTAGAATTAATTTACCAATTAAAACATTATTTAAATCTCTCCACTAATTTGAGGAAGATTTTTTTATTCTCCTGGAACCCTTCAAAAGTTTTAAAATATAATATAATATACAAATATATATAATAATATAAAATAAAATATAATACAACAATAAATAACAAATAATGGTAATTAATAAAAAAATTAGTTGTTATAATTCAATTCAACCAAAAAAGATGAATTTTGAAACAAAATGTTTGAATCCTCGATCGAAGAAGATTAATTTTCAAATAGTTATCCAAAAAAGATGAAATTTTTACCAGGAAGATTAATTTTCTATCGAAAATAACAAACTCGTAAAAAAAATATTTTTCAGCAAAACTGTTCAATTTTTAGCCAAAAAGATTTCTAACCAGATAAAAAAAATATGAAAAAAAAATGAATTCATTTTTAAAATAAAAAATTTTAGACCAGATATGTATAATTAATTATATTTAATGTTAGTTTTCCAATTTTTCAATTTCCAATTTTTTCAATTCAACATTTTGCGAATCCATTAAAATTTTCAAGAAAAACTTGGAAATCAGGGATTTTGAAAAAAATCTGGCAAAAGTCAGGGAGTTTCTGTAAGAGACTTACAAAAAACATTTATAATTTTCCGAGCAAACTTGAGAATTTTTTTCTTAAAACCCTTAGAAATTCTTAAAAAAGTTCAAAATTTTATTTCGAACTTTTCAAAAATCTGAATTGAGTTTTTCATTTTTCGAAATCTTTTCCAGTTTCAAATTAAGTTTTGATCTTCTGAAAAGTTGTAAATATCTCTTAAACTGAATAAAATTTTTTCCAAATTGACGATTGTTTAATTGTTATTTATGCATCTAAATTAACGATTCAAGGCTTTCTATTTCAAATAATCTAGTTTGAAATTGTTTATTTTTATTATTTAATTTATAATTGGTAATTTGAAATGAAAAGTAAACTATTGCTAAATATGAAAATCAAAAATAGTTCATGAAGTTTGGATACGACTGCTTACATTTATTAAAAAACTGAGGCTGTGAAATTTAAAAAATTTCGATTTTTAATGTAAATATCTGTAACTTGCTTCATTTCGAACAGATTCAGAATTTACATGTAAAATAAATTATTATTAAATTATTAATAAAAAGCATTTCATGTCAACAAAATTTGAATTTTTAATGACAGGAATTAAAAAAAATTGACATGTAAATGGTTCAATTCTTAATCAAAACAGATTCAGTTCTAACCAAATAATTGCATTTTTAACCAAAAAAGATGAAATTTTTACAAAGTAGATTAATTTTCTAGAAGAAAGACGAATTTTCAACTAAATATGGAAGTTAAATGTTTAGTTTGAACAATTAATTTTCAACAAAAAAAAAACAACAAATTTTCATTTAAATAATTTAATCCTCAACCAAAACAGATTAAGTTTCAATCGAACACATCAATCAAAAATGATAAAATTTTCATCAAAAGAAATTAATTTTTAAAACAAAAAGACGAATTGTTAACCAAGGAAAACATATAGGTTAGCTTTTCAATACCAAAATATAATTTTTCAAGAAAACAGTCAATTTTCTACTAAAATAGTTGATCTTTCATAGAAAAAAAAAAAATTTGTCATTGGGTTTTGTTCATTCAGTTTAAATTCAAGTGAAAATGAGGGAGAAAAAGAGTGGAATTTCAAAGCCAAAAAAAAGGTTTTTTTTACAAAGCAGTTGAATTTTCACTCATGAAACACGTTTTTTTTTAAAGTTGATTTTCTATCCAATAGCTAAATTTTTAAATGAATAGTTTGATTTTTAACCAAATAGTCGAATTTTCTACATAAATAGCTTAACTTTCTACCAAAAATATCAATTTTCAATATAAAATGGAATACTTACATTTTCAGTTCAAAACATCAATTCTCAACAAGAAAAAAATTTTTTCAGAAAAAAAGTTTAATATTCAACCAAAGAGATAAATTTTCAAATGCAGTTATGAATATTCAAAAAGAGTAAATAAATTTTTAATAAAAAGGTTCAACATTCAACCAAATAGTTGAATTTTTAACCAAAAAGATGATTTTTCCGACCATGTTAATCTTTTTTAGTTCAAAAGTCAACTGTTTTGCTGAAAATTTAGCTTTTTTGAAAAAATTAATCTTTTTAGTACAAAATTTAATTATTTTGCTAAAAGTTTGATTATTTTCTAGAAAATTCTATTGAAACATTTCAAAATTCTTTAAAACAAATTGAAAACATTATTTCCAAATCTTAAGAAATCTACATTTTGTTTTGAACTGCTTAAAATCTTTTCAAATTTCAAATAATCTTTAAAAAAATTTCAAAACTTCTGAATGTCTTTAAAAGTTATTCGAATTTTTCCCAAAATTGTTGAAAAATCTTTCAAAATTAAAAATATTGCCTTAAAATCTTACACATTTTTTTTGAAAAATTTTGAAATCTTTTGAAATTAATTTTTGAATATAATAGATCATTTAAAATTTTCGCAGGAATCTAAGGAACATTTTTTTATTATTGAAACGTTTCGAAATTCTTTGAAAAAAATTCAAAACATTATTTCCAAATCTTAAGAAATCTACATTTTGTTTTAAATTGTTTGAAATTTTTTCAAATTTAAAATTATTTTTCAAATTTTTTCAAAACTTCTAAATATTTATAAAAATTATTTGAATTTTTCCCAAAATTGTTGAAAAATCTTTCAAAATTAAAAATAGTGCCTTAAAATCTCTTTCGTTGTAAATTGAACTTATTTGTACTTTTTTTAAAACTAATTTTCACATCGAAAACTTCACTATTCCATTTTTGGTTTAAATTATATATATTTTTATTGAAATTTCATGTATTTTGTTAAAAAAATCGTCTTTTTCGATAGAAGATTAATATTCTCGTTCAAAAATCGATGTTTTTGGTTGTAAATTCAACAATTTACTAGAAATTTAATCTACATTGTGGAAAATTAAACAATTTTGTTAAGAATTATTTGTTTTAGCATATATATTATTCATATCTGTTAAAATTGCTTTAGCAAATTCAGGAAAAATTAAAAGTGTTTATTAGTTTTTTAAAATTTTTCGATTTATTAATTAGACACACTTACAGTAGAGTGGTCTAAAAAATAAAATCTTCTTATTTTGTATTCTCACCCCAATATTTTTTTTTCATTTAGTGTAAAACTAATTGTAAATTTTTTTATAAAATTAAAAAGAAGTTCAATCCGTGATCCACGGCCTTTAAACGCTAAAAAGTGTTAATACCAGGATTTTTATTATTCGGGAATTTTCAAATTCAATAATACTACACACAATCGGGAATTTTTTATTTCGGCAATATTATAAACTGTTCAGGAATTTTCTAATTCAGGAATTTTATCACTCGAAAATTCCATTATTTGCGAATTTCATCATTCGAGAATTTTATTATTTGGAAATTTTTTTAATTTGTTAATATTATAAGCAGTCGGGAATTTCATTATTCGGGAATTTTATTATTCAGGAATGTTATTATTCAAGAATTTTATCCTTCATAAATATTCAAATTCAATAATATTACCCAATCTGGAATTTCTTAATTCATCAATATTATGAAATGTTTGGGAATTTTCTTATTCAGGAATTTTATTACTCGGGAATTTCATTATTCGGGAATTTCAGTATTCGGCAATTTTATTATTCAGGAATTTTATTATTCAGGAATATTTAAATTCAATAATATTATAAACAATAAGGAATTTTATTATTCGAGAATTTCTTAATTTGGTAATATTATAAACTGTTCGAGAATTTTAAATAGTTGAATTTTTAACCCCAAAAAGACGAATTTTCAACCAAAAATATTCACTTTTACCAAAAGTAACGAATTTTTAAATAAAATGATGAATCTTCAACCAAAAAAATTAAATTTTGACAAAATAGTTCAACTTTTAAACAAGTAGTTAAATTTTCTGAAAAGCGATTGAATTTTCAACCTTTAAAATATAAAATGTCAAAAAAAGTTAGTTTAACTAAATAGTTTAATTTCTACGAAAATAACTGAATTTTTAAACCCAAAATGAAAAATTTTAAATAAAAAATAATAATTGTTTACCCGAAAAGACGAATTTTTAAATAAAATAATGAATCTTCAAACAAAAAAATTAAATTTTGACAAAATAGTTCAACTTTTAAACAAGTAGTTGAATTTTCTTAAAAACGATTGAATTTTCAACCCTTAAAACAATAAATGTCAACAAAAAATTTAGTTTGACTAAATAGTTTTATTTATATCAAAATAGTTGAATTTTTAACCCCAAAAAGACGAATTTTCTACCAAAAATAAAAAAATGGTCTTTTTGGATTGAAAAATTAACTCTTTTGTTGAGAATTGATCTCTTTCAATAAAAAATGAACCTTTTTTGGTAGAAAATTCAACTATTTTGTTCAAAATTCGTCTCTTTTTCCGGAAAGTTGAACTGCTTGCTCTAAATGCAATTATTTGGTCTAAAATGAATTATTTTTTTGTTGAAAATTCAATGTTTGGTCAAAGAATTATCTGCCATGATTGAAAATGAACTTTTTTGATGAAAATTCATCTTTTCGGGTTTAAAAGTCAACTGTTTTCTAAAAAAAATTCTCTTTTTAGATTGAAAACTTAAATTTTTTGATTGAAAATTCAACTATTTTGTTCAAATTCGTCTCTGTTGCTTAAAAGTTGTACTATTGGTTCTGAATGCAACTGTTTGGTCTAAAATGATTATTTTTTTATTAAATTCAACTCTGGTTGAAAAATCATCTTTTCTGGTTGAAAATGAACTTTTTTATTAACAATTCATCTTTTCGGGGTAAAACTCACCTTTTTTCTTAAAACATTTACAAACCTTTAGAATATAAATCTTAAAAATTGGATAATTTTAATTCTTCAAAATTTAGGCTATTCCAAAAAACAAGCATTCTTCTTGAAAATTGAATAATTTACAATTCTGTTTTTTATAAATTAATTGTAATCTTAAAAATGGAAGAATTTTATATTGAAAATTGCTAAAATTGAAGAATTTTATTACAAATTTATTTTATTACAAAAAAAAACTTTCAAATTTACATACCTTTAAAATGTAAATCTTAAAAATTTAATAATTTTCTATTTTTAATCTTCCAAATTTAAACTGTTCCAAAAAACAAGTATTCTTCTTGAAAATTGAATAATTTACAATTCTATATTTTACCAATTATTTGTAATCTTAAAAAAAATTTAATTTAAAATTGTAAATAGTTAAAATTGAAGAATTTTACATTACAAATTGTTAAAATTGAAGAATTTTCCATTGAAAATCGTTAAATTTTTTTAATTGATGAGTTTTCAATAATAAATCTTAAAAATTAAAGAATTTTAAATTGATCATTCAATTCTTCTGAATTCCTTCAATTCATTTAATTCTTGTGAATTCTACAAATTCACTCAATTCTTCTGAATTCCTTGAATTATTTAAATTCTTCTGAATTCCTTGAATTCTTTTAATTCTTGTAATTCATTGATTTCATTCAATTCTTCTGAAGTTCGCAAATTCATTTAATTCTTCTAAATTCCGCGAATTCCTTGAATACACTTAATTCTTGTGAATTCCACAAATTCTTTGAATGCATGTAATTCTGCTGAATTCCTTGAATTCATTCAATTCTTCTGAATTCCGTATATTCATTTAATTCTTCTAAATTCCGCGAATTCCTTGAATACACTTAATTTTTGTAAATTCCACAATTTCTTTGAATTCATGTAATTCTTCTGAATTCCTTGAATTCATTCAATTTTTTTATATTCCACGAATTCTTTAAATTATTTTAGTTGTTGCGAATTTCCCGAATACCTTTAATTTATTTCATTCTTGTAAATTACAGAAATTTCTTGAATTCATTCAATTCTTCTGAATCAACATGACTGAATGAAGATTGACTAATTATTTAATTTCGGCGATTTAAAAAAAATGGAAACCCCTATTTTTGACTGCAGATTTGAATTGAGCGAAAAATTTGACAGTAAAAATTTACAATGGAAATCTTGTTTTTGTGACCTTGGAGAGGTAAGAAATCAAGGTCAAATGTCCAAAAAACGATCAGATGCACTTTTTCTGAATTGGCATGGTTTTATGGGTAAAGCAAACGTTTAAGATGCGTTCAAAAAGTCAATAAAATGTTAAACTGTGAACCACCTTGACCACCTTATCAGCCTCGACCTTCGGGTCAAATTTCCAGGTAATTTAAAGGTCAAGACGATTGTTTAAAATATAAATCCGTATTATAGACCGCGGACTCCTAAAGAACTGGAAATTGTACGTGAAAATTGGTATTCTAAAATCTTTCATTTTGACCTGTAGAAGGTCATATCAAGGGTAATTATTTAAAAAGCGCTTGAAAGTTTTTTTTTAAATTCACTGGTTTTCTGAGCAATCTCAACGTTGATTGAATTTTAATCTTTCTTGTTTGAAAATTCGACAATTTTGATGAAAATGCATTTTTGTAAGTTGTAAATTGAATTTTTTTCACCTAAAAATTGAACTATTTTGTTCAAAAATTAATGGTTTTGCTGAAAATTCAACTATTTTCTTGAAGTGATCTTTTCTTCTCAAAAATTCTTCTTTTTTTGGAAAAATTTTAATTTACTTGGGTGAAAATTAATTTATTTGGTTCAAAATTAATGTATTTTGTTTAAAATGAGCCTTTTATTAGAAATTTAATTTTCTTCGTTGAAAATTCATCTTATTGTTGAAAATTAAAATCTTTTGTTAAAAATGTATAATTTTTGGTTGAAAATTCAAATACTTTGTTTGAAACTTGAACTATTTGGTTTGAATTATTTTTTTTTTTTAAGATTTACATCTTTCATTGAAAATTCAACTATTTGGTTAAAACTTCGTTTTTTTGTGAACAATTATTTTTTTTATCTGTTATTTTAACTATTCAGTTTTTGTTCAAAAAGTTGTCTTTTTAGATTATAACTATAAACTCCGCATATATATTATTATATTACCACTATTGACAATGCCCAGTTTAAATATCTCAGTCTGTACCTGCTTATTTTACTCGCTCTACTCAACTTCCCCTCACGTAGGAATAAAATACGAAAGATGACAATTTTGAAATTTGAACATTAGTAATTTAATAATATTACATTCGAAATCTTTCTTCTTTCAAACAAATCTTTCTTGGCGATTTGAACGATATGTCACTTGTGTTAATAAGTTAAAAATTAGATTATTTCAAATTTAATTGTAATTTATCTATTTTGTTGAAGAATTTTCTTTTTTTGTTGTCAAAAAATTTATCATTGGGTTGAAAATTCAATTATTGGGTTAAACATTATTTTTTGAGTTGAAGCCTCATTATTTTATTTAAAAATGAATTCCTTTGTTTAAAAATGTAACTATTTTGTTGAAAATATCCTTCATTTGGTTGATAATGATTTATTATTTTTTGCTCAGAATGTTTATTTCGGAGTAAGTCTTGGTTTCCACGAATAACGGATTCTTTAATAGAGTTGCTATGAAAAATATCGTACACAGGTACGATAATTAGCTATGTAATATACTATTTTTTCTAGAAATAATCTCCTTTAATTGAAAATTCAATTATTTGTTTGGAATTTAAAATTCTTTTATGAAACTATTTTTTTTGTTCCTTGAAGATTCATCATTTTAGTTAAAAATATAATTGTAAAAAAAAATATTTTGTTGAAAATGTTAATTATATTATTGAAAATGTAACTATTTTGTTGAACATTCTTCATTATGGACATAAAAATTGTCTTATTTAAGTTAACATTCAACTGTTTGTCTAAAAATTCAAATATATTGTGGAAACTTCATCCCCTATGCTCAAAAGTTAAACATTTTGGTTGTAGGTGCAACTATTTGGCTGATGAATGATTTTTTCTGAAAATTTTATTATTTGTTTTAAAAAGTCATCTTTGTATGTCGAGAATTTAACTACAATGTTACTTAGTCAATTGATTTCCTAAAAATTAAATTATTTTGTCTAATATTATAGATTTGTTAAAAATTCGTATTTTTTTGGTTGAATTTGACTGTTTTTGATTTGAAATTAAAATCCTTTTTAGTTGAAATATTAACTATTATTTTTCTGTTAAGAATTTATCTTTTTAGTAAAAAAA
The DNA here is from genome assembly GCA_011634705.1 of Andricus grossulariae. Taxonomy (NCBI): domain Eukaryota; kingdom Metazoa; phylum Arthropoda; class Insecta; order Hymenoptera; family Cynipidae; genus Andricus; species Andricus grossulariae. Next base: position 263,175,829 of record JAABKJ010075445.1, read on the forward strand.
GTGATCTTTCTTGATTAAAAATGAACTATTTTGTTACAAATTCATTGTTTTGGTTGAAGATTTATCTCTTTGATTGAAAATTTAACTACTTTGTAAAAAATGATTTCTTTTTGTTGAAAATAATTTTTTTCAACTGAATACTTAAATATTTCGTTGAAAATTCGTATTTTTTGGTTGAATTCAACTTTTTGGTAGAAAAGTTTAAAAATGAACTTTTTGTTAAAAATTCATGTTTTCGGTTAAAGATTCATCTCTTTGATTGAAAATTTAACTATATTGTTGAAAATTAATTTTTTCAACTGAAAATTCAACTATTTGGTTACAAATTCGTTTTTTTTTTTGGGTTGAATTTGACTGTTTTTGATTTAAAATTAAAATGCTTTTTGGTTGAAATATTAACTATTATTTGTTGAAAATTTATCTCTTTTGTTTAAAAGTCAACTATTCCAGTTAAGGATTCATCATTCTTGTTTGAAAATTCATCAGTTTGCTTGAAAATTAATTTTTTTAACAGAAAATTTAACTATACCATTCTTTGCTGAAAATTGTTCTTTTCTAGTTAAAAATTCAACTAAATTTGGTTTAAAATTAATCTTGTTGTTTGAAAATTCATCTTTTTTTATTTGAATTTCAACTATTCTAGTTGAAAATTCATAATTATAGTTCAATATTCCATAATTTCAGTTGGAAGTTCATCTCTTTGGTTGAACATTAATTTTTTTTAATGAAATTTAAAATATTGTATTGACAATTTATCTTTTCTTTTTGTTGAAAATTCACGTATTTAGTTAAAAATTCGTATTTTTTTGTAAAATTACTCTTCTTGGTTGAAAATTCAACTATTGCACTTGAAGATTCATAATTTTAGTTCAAAATTCATCTTTGTTGTTCAAATTTCAACTATTCCAGTTGAAAATTAATAATTATAGTTGAATATGTTGAAAACTCGTTTTTTTTTTTATTGAAAATCAATTTTTTAAAGAAAATTAATCATCTTGATTGGAAATTCATCTTTTTAGTTAGGAAATTAATATTTTTCTGTTGAAAATACAACTATTTTGATAGAAAATTTAACTACGTGATTAAAAGTTAATACGGTTTGACAAAAATTCAGTTTTTTGTTAGAAAATTAATCTTCTTGGTTGGAAGTTCAACAAGTTAATTAAAAATAATCAGTTTTTTGTTGGAAATTCATCTTTTTTGGTTGAAAATTTAACTACTTGGTTAAAAGTTAAACTAATTTGTCAAAAATGATTTTTTTTTTAGAAAATCAATCTTCTTTGTTGAAAATTCAACTAGTTTGTTAAAAGTAATCAGTTTTTTGTTAGAAATTCATATTTTTTGGTTAAAAATTAAACTAATTTGTCAAAAATTAATTTTTTTCAGAAAATCGATCTTCTTGGATGTAAATTCAACTAGTTAGTTAATCATTATCAGTTTTTCTTGAGAGTTCATCTTTTTTTATTTAATTCTAAATAATTTAAAAGAATTCAAGATTTTTAAAAAGAATTCTTCTGAAGACCTTAAAATAATCCAAAAGAACTCAAGAGAATTGAAAAGAATTTGAAAGAATTCAGAAGAATTAAAAAAATCAAAATATTTCAAAAGAAAGAAAGAATTAAAATTAATTCGAAATAATGCCAAATAATTCGATTAAATTAAAAATAATTCTTCTAGAGACTTCAAAATAATCCAAAATAATTATAAATAATTAAATGTCATAGAAAATAATTTAAAATAATTTCAAAGAATGCAAGAGAATTGAAAACAATTAAAAATAATAAAAAATTATTCTAGACTTCTTAAGAATTCAAAAGAATTTAAAAGCATTTAAAGGAAATATTTATTCAGAATAATTCTAAAAATATACACAAATTTTAAAATATGTCAAATTAATTCAAAATAATTCCAGTCATTCACAGAATTCAAAATAATTTAAAAGAATTCAAGATTTTTAAAAAGAATTCTTCTGAAGACTTTAAAAGAATCCAAAAGACTCTCATCTTATCCTCTATTATTATCCTCAATTCTATTGGTTAATATAATTATATAATATATAAATCATTTTTAAGCACATTTTTTAGGCAATTTATTCTACATTTTATGCCAACTGCTATTTTTAAAAATTTAATACACATATGATACACTCCTGAGGGTTTAATTTTCAACTTAAGAGACATTTTCAACCAAATAATAAATCTTCAACTTAATAAAGAATCTTCAAACCAAGAAATGGATTTTTACCCGCGCAGTTAAAATTTTAATCAGGTAGCTTAATTTTTAACAAAAGAAGATTAACTCTTAAAGAGAAATGTAATATTCGATTTTTCAAGCCAATAACCTTTTAATTTTTGATCCAAAATAGTTTATTTCAACGAAAAAGACGCATTTTCAACAAAAAAGTTTAATTTTCAAACAAAAAAAATTTTATGTCAAGAATGGGCAAAGAACGTCAACCAAAATGTTGAGTTTTCAACCAAAATCTGAATTTTCAACAAAAAAATGAACTCGGATACTCAAGAATGCTCTCTGCACTACTGCGCATGCGATGCATATGGCGCTTCATTGACTGCCGTTCGCGCGCTTATTTGAAATGTTAAAACGTACAATTTTTTTATTTATTATTAATAATGGAAAGTAATTACATTTTAATATGTCAAGGTGATACGTAAATAATTTTTAATATATTCCAAACATTTAATAAAAAAAATTAGCATTCAGTCAATAAACAATATTTTATTTAATATATTCTTTTTTTATTTTTTTTTAAGTTATTGTTACTTATTGTTATATTTTGAAATATTCAACATTTATCTATCGAGAAATTGTAATTCTAATTTTATGAAAGGTAAATATTGAATAGAAACTCAGTCGAATTTATTTTAAAACTTTCAAAAAAGTATATTAAGACCATGTGACAAGTGCGTCACGTGACCGGCCTTCTACCTTACCGACACTTTTTTTATTTGTAAACTTATTTTCACATGAATAGCTTCTTCGAGTTGAAAATTTGGAATAATAAATGAGAAGCAATAAGAAACGCGGCTCTGTTCGAGTTGAATTTTCAAACAAAAGGGATGATTGAAAGAAAAAAGAGTGTTTTTAGTGAGTTTCGATAATTGCCAACTTGACGATGGAGTGGAATGTAAGCTAAAAAATAAATTTGCAATCCAAAAAGACGAATTTAAAAAAAGAAAAAAATTCTCAAGCGAAAAAGATAATTTAAATGAAATATTGTGTTTCTCGTGAGATCATTTGACAATTTTCAACTTGACAATGTTGTGGACTGTAAGTTAAAAAATAAATTTGAAATCCGAAAAGACTGATTTTCAATAAAAGGAGTTGAATTTTCAAACAAAAGGGATGATTGAAAGAAAATAGGCAGTTTTTAGTGAGTTTTGATGTCAATTGCCAACTTGACAATGTGGTGGACTGTAAGCTACAAAATAAATTTGCAATCCAAAAAGACAAATTTAAAAAAAGAAAAAAATTCTCAAGCGAAAAAGATAATTTAAAGAAAATATTGTGTTTCTCGTGAGATAATTTGACAATTGCCAACTTGATAATGTTGTGTATTGCAAGGGTTAAATTACTACCAAAAGAGATGAATTTTCAAACCAAGAAGGCAAAAAGACGAAGTTTCAGAAAAATAGATGATTTTTTAACCAAATACATGAATTTTCATCAAAAGAGATGAATTTCCAATCAAGAAGAATAATTTTCTACTAAAAAAGACGAATTGCTAACCATAGAGATGAATTTTCAACTAAATTTATTAATTTTCAATAAAAAAATTAACTTTTAATCAAATAGTTAAATTTTCAACCATTAAAAGATTAATTTTTAACAAAAAATGTAATAGTTGATATTCCAACCAGGAAATATTAAAATTTTAAGTAAAAATAGTAAAAAGAGAGAGATTAAATTTCTACCAAAAGAAATGAATTTTCAAACTAAAAAGACGAATGTTAAAACGATAAAAACAAAAAAGACGAGTTTTTAACAAATTAGTTAAATTTTCAACCAAAAAAGATTTTTCAGTCAAGAAAAACAAAATTTTGCAAACAGATTGTTGAACTTTCAATCTAAAAAGACGACATTTCTACAAAACGAAATATCCTAAAATCTTTAAAATTCTTTAAGATCTTTCCATTTTTTTTTAATCTTTGGAAATATTTGGGCATATTTGAAAATCTCTGCAAATCATTGAAATCCTTAAAAAATTTTGAAAATTTCTTTGAAATCTTTTGATATCCCTTAGAATTTTTTAAAGCTCTTGAAAATTCCTTGGAATGTTTTGAAATATCCTAAAATCTTTAAAATTCTTTAAGATCTTTGCATTTTTTTTTTAATCTTTGGAAATATTTTGGCATATTTGAAAATCTCTGGAAATCATTGAAATCCTTAAAAAATTTTGAAAATTTCTTCGAAATCTTTTGAAGTCCCTTAGAATTTTTTAAAGCTCTTGAAAATTCCTTGGAATGTTTTGAAATATCATAAAATCTTTAAAATTCTTTAAGTTCTTTCCATTTTTTTTAAATCTCTGTAAATATTGGAAAAACTCTTCAAATCATTGAAATCCTTTGAAATTTTTTAAAAATCCTTTGAAATCTTTTGAAATCCCTTGAAGTTTGTTAAAGGAATTCGTTTTTTTTCGATCGGGAGTTTAACTCTTTCATTTTTAATTGAAAATTCTTTTTTTAATTAAAAATATAACTATTTTTGGAAAATTCTTTCTTTTTAAGGTGAAAATTGAACTATTTCTTTTTTGGTTGAAATTTTTTTTGCTTTATTTAAAAATGCGCATCTTTTGGTAAAAAATTAATCTTCTTGGTTACAAATTCATCTTCTCCAGTTAAAAATTCACCTATTTTGTTAAAGTTTGTTATTTTTTTGGTTAAAAATTAATTTTTTCAAATAAAAATTCAACTCTTTTGGTAAAAAGTAATTTTGATGGTTGAAAATTAATCATTTTAGTTAAAAATTATTTCTTTCTTTGATTTAACTGCATTTTGGAAAATTTTAGTTTCTTTAGTTGAAAAGTCAACTATTTGGTTGAAAATTCATTTCGTTAGATGAAAATCCATCTTTTTATTTGAAAACTCGTTTTTTGAGTAGAAAAATCATTTTTTTTGCTGAAAATGTATCTTTTTTGGTATAAAATTGTTCTAATATAAGTAAGTAAAAAATCAAAGAAAGAAGTATATGAATTCTTTTTATACAGACGTGCATCATTAATGATAATTGCCGGATCTCAAATCATTTAATGAACTAAATTGTACTTTTACGTCCAGAAGGGAGTAACCGTCTCTTATTTTTTTCAATTCCAAACTTACCATTCCACCTGCAGGAACTAAACCCTGGTCGAAGAGAACGGGTTTAGAAATTAATTAATTTTTAAACTTTGTGCATGAAGGTTATTCATTTTGGAATATACATCAAGATGAATGACGGACGTAAGTCAGTAATACTATAGAGTTTTTAGTGAATAGTTTCCCTTGATATGGAAAGGGGAGATTTCGGTTGACTCTTGAATCGACGTTGAAGTTGAAAAATTGTTGTAATGGAAGCCCCTTTTTGTGGTTAGAGGAGGGGGCTAATCATCTAGAGTAAGGAAGAGCTGGTTGAGTGCGATTCCTTGTGTGACTTGTAGATTCAGTCTAGCGCGCAGTCAGTCTATTTTGTGGCGGCCGAATTCATCTAGTGAAAATTGTATCTATTGCGGGTGAAAACTGAACTGTTTTGTAGAAGAATACGTATAGGTTTTATTTGCAAATTTATTCATTTGTTTGACAAATGAACTATTTTGCTGAAAATTCGTCCTGTTTCATTGGAAATTAATTTTATAATCTAAAAATTTAACTTTTTCAACTTTTGGTAGAAATTAATTTTCGTTTAATTTGAAAATTCAACTATTAAGTGTAAAGTTCACGTATTATTACGTTTTTTCAAAACTAAACTCCTTGGATAAAACTTAGAAGTAGCAATTACTGCTTTGTTTATAGAATTCTGTCATTGATTTTAGTAAAAATTTCAATTCTTTTTGGCTTAAAAAATAAACAATTTCGTTGAAAATTCAACCGTTTTATAGAAAATTTAATTTTTGTGTGTAATTCGTTTAATGAACGATTGATTTTTTTGAATGAAAATTTATTTATTCAATTTTTGGTTAAAAAGTGATCTTCTCAGTTAAAAAGTTCGAAGTAATTGCAGAATAGGGGCATCACCAATTATACTGAAAACAATTCACTTGGAATTCACTCTGAGTGCTCATTTTTTTATTCTAAGTTCTTTGAAATTCTTTTGAATTCTTTGGAGTTGTCTTCAATTTTCTTAAGTTACATCAACTTTTTCATGATTTACTTGAATTCAAAAATTCGACTGGTAATTCAAAGCGGTTTTAAATTTCAAAAGATTTGAAGAACCTTCAAACAAACTGTACATTTTTCGAAAGTTTGAAATAAAATTGGCAATTGTTTTTGTAAATTTTAGGAAAGATTCAGAACAATTTTTTATTTTGATAAACTGATTTAAAGACATAATTTAGGAAGATTTAAAATATTTCTCAAAGTTTTCCTAAAATTACGAAAAGATTGAAGAAGTTTTCAAACAAAACTTTCTGAATTTTGCAAAATTACAAAATTGGAGAAAAAATTCAAATTATTTCAAAAGATATTTAAAAGAGAATATTTAAACAAATTTTGGAACATTACAGAAACATTTAGAAACATATGTGCTTATTTAACGGCGTTCCTGCTTTAACTTTCAACCAAGTAATTTTATTTCCAACCAAAAATATGATTTTTCAACTAATATGATGAATATTTAACTGTAATAATTAATTTTAAAACAAAACAAAAAAAAACAATTTTCAACTAAACAGTTAAAATTTCAAGTTGCACAGTTTGATTTTCAGTTTACAAAATTGATTTTCAATTTAAAAAAAAAATCAACCAAATTGTCAAATTTACTACCAAATAGTTGAATTTTCATCCAAAAACGATACATTTTCAACCAAAAATAGAATGGTTACATTTTCTATTAAAATCTAATTCTTAACCAATAAAAACAAAAAACGGCTTTTCAGCAAAGTAGTTCAATGTTCTACTGGAATAGTTAAATTTTCAGTTGAAGAAATTGATTTTCAACTAACAAAAAATGAAGAATTTTTACCAAAATTGTTAAATTTACCAGAGATTAATTTTCAACTCAAATGATGAATCTTCAACTGGAATAGTTGAATTTTCAACCAAGAATATGAATTTTCAACTAAAATGATGAATCTGAACACAACTACTCTATTTTTGGTTAAAAATTGATGTATTTTGATCAAAATTCGTCTTTTTCAGTAGGAAATTAATCTTCTTGGTATAAAATTCAATTTTTTGGTTCAAATTTTACTATTTTTGAAAATTCGTTTTTTCTTGGTTAAAAATTAATTTATAAAACTGAAAACATAACTATGCCATTTTTGATTTAAAATTGGTGTATTTTGTTGAAAATTCTTCTTTTTTGGTAAAAAATTATTATTGTTGGTAAAAAATTCATTTTTTTTTTTTATAAATTTTACTATTTTCTTAAAAAATTTGTTTTTCTTGGTTACAAATTAATTTCTTTAACTGAAAACATAACTATTTCATTTTTGGTTAAAAATTAATGTATTTTTTTGAAAATTCGTCATTTTTGGTAAAAAGTTAATCTTGTTGGTAGAAAATTCATTTTTTTTATAAATTTTACTATTTTGTTAAAAATTCGTTTTTTCTTGTTTCAAAATTAATTTATTTAACTGAAAACATAACTATTCCATTTTTGGTTAAATTTTAAACATAACATTTGATTTTTCTACCAAATAGATGAATTTACAATCAAGAAGATTCATTTTTTATTAAAAAAACGAATTTTTAATACAACAGCTCGATTTTCAACTAAAAAAAATAATTTTTAAATAAAATGATACACTTTTGAACAAAAAAAAATTATTTTTTAACAAAACAGTTGATTTTTCAACCAAATAGATGAATTTTCAACCAAGAAGACTAATTGTTTATAAAAAAGGCGAATTTTTGATAAAATAGTTCAATTTTCTATTTAAAAAATTAATTTTGAACTGAAATGATACATTTTTAAGCGAAGAAATCATTTTTTAAACAAATAGTTGATTTTTTAACCAAATAGATGAATTTTCAACCCTGAAGATTAATTTTTTATAAAAAAGACGAATTTTTAATAAAATAGTTAAATTTTCAACAACAAAAATTAATTTTAAACTGAAATGATACATTTTAAAACAAAAAAATTATTTTTTAACCAAAAAGTTGATTTTTTAACCAAATAGATGAATTTTAAATCTAAATCTAAAATTTAACGATTTTTTTGAAGATTTGTCTTTTTACTTTAAAAATTAATATATTCTTGTATAGAAATGCAACTGTTTTGATGAAAATTCAACTATTTTGTTAAAAATTTACTTGTTGTTCAAAATTTATATTTAGGTGTTAAAAAGTCAACTAAAATCTTTTTTAAATGGAATTTCAACGATATTTTCAAAATTTGTCTTTTTAATTTAAAAATTCATCTATT
>JAABKJ010075445.1:263184418-263264740 GCA_011634705.1 Andricus grossulariae
GTATCATTCTTGGATAAAAATGCAACTGTTTGTTTGAAAATTCAACAATTTTGTTGAAAAGTTGTCCTTTTTGGTTGAAAAGTCATCCTCTTTGGTTGAAAATTCAACGGTTTTTATGAAAATTCTACTATTTTGTAAAAAATTTACTTGTTTTTCAAAATTAATATTATTGCGTTAAAAAGTCAACTAAAATCTTTTTTAAATCGAAGTTCAACGATTTTTTCTCAAAATTTGTCTTTTTAATTTAAAAATTCATCTATTTGAGTATAAATGGTATCATTCGTTAAAAACTATCCTTTTTTTAATATTGAACTATTTTGTTGAGCATACGTTTTTTAGGAAATTAATTAATTATTCAAATTTCAAATGTAACTATTCGATTTTTTGTTGAAAATTATTATTTTTTAGTTAAAAATGCAAATATTTGGTTAAAAATTAATGTAATTTGTCGAAAAAAATTTTTTTGTTGAAATTTAATTTGTTGATTAAAAATTTAACTATTCCATTTAAAAATTCATCTCATTGGAGGTAAATTCAATTATTTTGTTGAAAATTTATTTTTTTAAAGTTGAAATTGAATTTAATAAATGAAAATGTAACTATTTCAATTTAAAAATCATCTCATTCGGAAAATTTTTTAATGATTTGTTGAAAATTAGTTTTTTTTCTTTTTTTTTTAAATTGAATTTATTAAGTGAAAATTTAACTATTTTAGTTTATAATTCATATAATTGGTTTAAAATTCTTTCTTTTTTGTTGAAATTAAATTTGTTGATTAAAAATTCAACTATGCCAGTTAAAAATTCATTATTCCAAGTGAGTTTATAAACTAAATGCGAACGATCCCATTTTTTAGCAACATCCTTACCAAGTCATGGATGATCTGGAAACTAATTGTTTAAAAAAATTGAAAGCTGCTCACAGTTGTATTCCTCTTTTATACTACCGCTATGTCGATGATACCATTGTACGTATAAGAAAGACCATATTAACCAGGTTATCAACATTTTTAATTCTTATAACAAAAATCTCAAATCTACTTGACAATTGGAAAATAATAATAGGATTAATTTTCTGAACCGAACTCTAATTAGGGAAAACAACAGGATTACTACTAATTGGCAAAAAAAACCCTCTCCATCAAGTAGAACTATCAACTACTTTTAAGGTCATCCGAAAAATATGAAAAGAAATATTGTATTTAATTTGGTCGATGGGGCCATAAATTTGTCCCATAAACGATTCCATTTTCACAATCTTGAAATTGTTACTCAAATACTACTTAAAAATGATTATCCTATCAGGTTTATTCAAAAACATATTAAGACTCGTATAAATACTTTCTGGTTGAAGCTTCATGATTTTAGTTGACAATTTTTTGTTGCTTTTAGAAATTAATTTTACTAACTGAGAATTCAACTATTACATTTTTAGTTAAAAATTGATTTTTTTAGTTGAACATTCAACTATTTGGTGGAAAGTTGATGTTATTTGTGCAAAATTCGTCTTTTGTGGTAGAAAATTCATCTTTTGTATTGAAAATTAATTTTTTTTTTGGTTGAAGATTCATCATTCCGGTTCAAACTATTACGTTTTTTGGTTCAAAATTATTCTTTTTTGAATGAAAATTCAACTATTTGGTGAAAAGTTCATGTAATTTGTGGAAAATTTATCTTTCATGTTAGAGTATTCATCGTTTTGTTCAAAAATTAATTTTATTAATTGAAGATTCATTATTTTAGTTGAAAATTTGACTATTTTGTCTAAAATTCTTTGTTTACTGCTGAAAATTAATTTTGCTAACCTAGAATTCAACTATTACATTTTTGGTTGCAAATTGATCCTTTCTAGTTGAAAATTCAACTATTTATTTTCAACCCGAAACACGAATTTAAAATAAAATAGTTGAATTTTCAACACCAAAACCTGAATTTTCAACAAAAAGTTAATTTTCTACCAAATAAATAGAATTTACAATAAAATATTCATTTTTAACCCAAAAGGATTTCTGTTGAATTTTCAACCCAAAACACGAATTTAAAATAAAATAGTTGAATTTTCAATTTAAAAAAAAAACAATCTTACCAAAAATTTAAAATAAAATACTTAAATTTTCATCCCAGGATGATTTCAATTGAATTTTCAACACAAAAATAAAAATTTTCAACAAAAAGTAAATGTTCTAACAAAATAGTTGAATTTTCAATTTAAAAAAAAAAACAATCTTACCAAAAATTTAAAATAAAATACTTGAATTTTCATCCCAGGAAGATTTCAATTAAATATTCAACACCAAAATAAGAATTTTCAATAAGAAGTGAATTTTCAACCCGAAACACGAATTTAAAATAAAATAGTTGAATTTTCAACACCAAAACCTGAATTTTCAACAAAAAGTGTTGAATGTTCATCTCCTATGTCAAAAATGTTTTTTTTTTTTGAAAATTGAACTATTTTCTTAAAAATTCGCTCTTTTATGATTGAAAATGAATTTTTTCTAACGAATATTCAACTAGTCTATTTTTGGATAAAAATTTATGTTTTTGAGTTTAAAATTTAACTATTTGGTAAAAAATTATTCTTTTTTAGTGAAAAATGTATGTAAATTATCCAAAATTCTTTTCTTTTAACGGGAAATTAACCTATTCTAGTAAAAAATTTATCGTTTTAGTGAAAAATTGACCTCTTTTAGTAGAAAATTAATCCCTTTAGTTGAATATATATATTTTTTTATATTTGTTTTCAATTTGGTGGAAATAATGTTCAGTTGGCCTAAAATGGAATATATAAATTTTATTATATATATTCAATTTTTTGCCAATAATTGATTTTTTTTAGTTGAAAATTCATGTATTTTATAAGAAATCCTTTTTTTTTGCTAGAAAATTGATCGTAGTCAAAAATTTTAATAAACGACCTTGTTTATTAATTTTCAAAACTTTGGAACCTTCTAAATATCTTTTAAAATTCTTCGAATTCTTCTAAACTTTTTCTTGAAATTCTAAAAAATTAAAACTTGCATTCAAATATTTCAGATTCAATTCTGAAAATTTTTGAAATATTTATAAATGTTAAAATAAAAAAAAAATTATTTCGAAATTAATTTAAATAATAAAAAAGCAGTTAAAATTATCCCATGAATTATGAGAAATATTTTTTATTATCGAAAAACCTTCTGAAATTTTTTTTCAAATTTTTTCTTAAATTTTGAAATCTTGCTAATGGAAAGATTGTGCTTGAAAATCTTTCCCATTCTTTTTCGAAATTTTAGAAAATAATTCAAAATCTTTGTCAATTTTCTTTTCGAAATTATTTTGAAAATAAAAAATTAGTTTAAATTTTCCCAGGAGTTTTAAAAAAGTTTTTTTATTTTCTTCTTGAAAAGCTTCGAAATTTTTTTCCTAATACTCAGAAATTTACATTTTTTTCTTAATACTCAAAAATTTACATTTTTTTTATTTATAGAGCGTTTGAATCAAAAGCAATTAGGCTTCAGATTCCTTGAAGGTGAAAATAAATAAATAATTTGAATTTCAATTTTTATAAATAAATGATTGCTTTAAAATTCAAGGAAAGGAATTCCTTCTTCCTCCTCAAAAACAAATCTAAATGGAGTTGCTTTGTTAAGATATCTTTTTTTTTTTTCCTAATTCATAATTTTAGTTAAAAAATCTTTTTTTGAAAACTCAACTATTTTGTGAACATTTAAAAAAATTATTTTTCCAATTGAAAATTCAACTATTCCATATTTGGTTGAACATCTATCTGCACTTTATTAAAAATTATTCTTTTTTTGGTAGATAATTAATTATTTTGGTTCAAAATATTAGTTTTTTTTTTAATTAAAAATTAATTTTTTGACCAAAAATTAAACAATATCAAGTTTGTTTTAATAATTATCTTCTTTAGTTAAAAATTTAACTAGATGCTTGTTTGAAAATCTCTATATTATTGATACTTCGGTGAATAGAATAAAATATTAATCGTTCGGAACATAGGGGCGATGAAATAGATCAATGAACTTTTTCGATTTTCTGTTTCAGATCACCAGGAGAGCCAAAATTACCTGCGCCAGCAGAAAACTTTTTATTTTTTGCACACATGCATTTTATTTCATAAATAAATAAATGAATATTTTTTACTATCGAACGAGAAATTTTTTCACTCTCCTTGATGATACCTTTAAGAGAAAAAAACATTCGTTCAATTATATACAGTCCCCGATAAGAAAATTATTGAAAATATGCTTTTTTTATACGTTCACATTGGAATCCCCTTAAGGAAATGAAAATTCCAGGACCATGAGCAAAATTCAAGTAATCTTTCAAGTTTTTCAAGGAAAAAAAATTCAAGGACTTTTACAGGTTTTCAAGAATTTCCAGGACGCTCTGGTTAAACATTAATTTTTGTAATGTTAATCTTTTTGGTTGGAAATCCCACTATTTGGTTGAAAATGCAACTGTTTGGTACAAAAATAATTTTTTTCGGTTGAAAATGGTATAGTTATTTAAAAGGATAAAATTTCAAACAAAAATAGAATACTTAACTTTGAGTTGAAGAAATTAATATTTTAGCCCAAAATAAAAACTAATTTTTAACAAAATATTTAAATTTAAAACTAAAGAAATGAAATTTTCAACAAAAAAAAATGAACTATTAACCAGGTAGTTAAATTTTCAACTAAGAAGTTAAATTTTTCGCAAGAGGATGAATTTTTTACCAAAAAATCAATTATTAAGAAAATAGTTGAATATTCAACCAAAAAGTTGAATTGTCAAGCAAGAAGATGAATTTTCTACAAAAAATACCCTTTTTTAAGAATGTACATAAATTTTTAAACTAAAAAAGATAAATTTTCAACCAAAAAGAAAAACGAGTTTTGAACTAAATAGTTAGATTTTTAATCAAAGAAACGAAATTTTTAACAACAAAAAAAAAAGAATTATGAATCAGATAGTTGAACTTTCAAGCAAGAAGATAAATTTTCTACCAAAAGATATGAATTTTCAACATAATACATGATTTTTCAACATATATGATGAAGTTTTCAATTATTTTTGGATTTTTATAAAATTTCTAAATATCTCATTAATTTTACTCAAATTTGTTCTAAAATTTTGAATTCTGGCAAAATTGAATAATTTTAAGCCAAAATTGTTCCCAATCTTTTTCGAAATTATAGGAAATCATTTTGAATGTTTTTAAATCTTTTTCAATTTTTTCTTAAAATTCATTTTTCATCATACAAAATCATTAAAAAATGTCCCAGGAATCTGAAGAAGATTTTTTTCTTTAAACATTTATATTTAATTTTGAATTTTTCAAAATCCTTTCGAAATTTAAATTATTTTTCAAACTTTTCGAAAAGTCCAAAACATTAAAATGTATTTTGAAATAATTCATTTTTTCTGTAGTTTTTAAAAATCCTCAACGATTAAAAAAAGTCTGTTAAAATCCAGAAATCTTATTTTCGATAGAAAATTGTTAATAACAAAATCAATTCAAGATATTAAAAAATCATTTACAATTAAAATGTTCTCTCTAATGAATAATGTTTCGAAAAATTTAGAAAAATTTCAGTAGCCTAATTGATTCTAAAGTATTTGAAATATTCTAGAGTAATTTAAAAGATTCCAAGGCATTTTAAAAAGCTTTGAAATGTTTCAAGTCATCTAAAAATATTTCAAATAAATATTTAAGGAATTTGGAAAGACTCCAAGGCATTTTCAAGAGAGTTCAATAATCTAAAGGAATTTCAAAAAATTGTAAATGATTTGAGAACTGTTAGAGTATTTTAAAAGATGTCAAGATATTTTCGAAAGCTTAACAATGTTTCAAGAGATTTCTAAAGAATCGAAGGATTTTTTTATTTCAATAATTTGGGAGGATTTTAGAGGGTTTGAAATTTTTTAGGGTATTTTCAAATATCCTGAGAATTTTTACATTGATGTCATTAATTTAATTTCACTCACAGGATTTTAATTATTTTATGGTTTTAAAAGATTTTAAGGCATTTTTAAGAGCTTTAAAATGTTTTTGATTTTCGTAGTCTTAGTTTTTCGTCCCACCCTATTAAATGCATAGTACATATTACATTTGGCTAACAAACTTGATCCTTTTTTCTTGTCTCTGAAATTGTGTGTCAAGTACAATCCAATCCGATTAGTCTTTCAAAAGTTATCCGATATAGGATATACAGACGACGACGACGACGACGATAACGACAGATGGACAGACACCGACGTAAAAATTATTTTTTCTAGCCTCAAAACGTCGACAATTGATGGAATCCACGGAAGTCATTACTCACGTAAAACCAATACCTTCTCATTATGATGAGAATGTAAAAAAGAGTTATGTGAAATCTCCATTCCAAAAGTTAAAATTCTGATATGTAATAATTGATATAAGGGTTGTATTATTTTCATATCAGTATATTATAAAATAACGCGAAGTATTGTAAATTTTTATCAAATGAATGATATAAAGTTCACTTCTCTGTAATATCAACGATTAACTTCAAAGAAAGTATCGATTTAAGAATTTTGCAAGAAAAAAAGATAAATTTTCTGGCAAAAAATGAAGTAGCTACATTTTTCATTCGGAAAATTGTTTTTTACACAAAAAAACCGTCCTAGGAACGTCTTCAGAACGTTCTGAGGACGTTAATGTTTTTGTGCCCACTGGGTTTTCTATCAAATAGTTGAATTTCCTACCAAATAGTTGAATTTTTCAAAAGAAAATATGAATTTTCTACCAAATAGTTGAATTTTCAACGAGAAAATATGGATTTTCTACCGAATAGTTTAATTTTCTACCAAATAGTTGAATTTTCCACGAGAAAATATGAATTTTCTACTAAATAGTTGAATTTTCTACCAAATAGTTGAATTTTCCACGAGAAAATATGAATTATCTACCAAATAGTTGAATTTTCAACGAGAAAATATGAATTTTCTATTAAATAGTTGCATTTTCCACGAGAAAATGTGAAGTTTCTACCAAATAGTTGAATTTTCTACAAAATAGTTGAATTTTTCACGAGAAAATGTGAATTTTCTAACAAATAGTTGAATTTTCACCGAATAGTTAAACTTTCTACCAAATAGTTGATTGTTCAATGAGAAAATATGAATTTTCTATTAAATAGTTGAATTTTAATAATTTTTCAAGCAAACAGTTAAATTTTCAACTAAGATTATCAATTTTAAACCAAAAATAGAATATTTAAATTTTTAGATTAAAAATTAATTTTCAACACCAAAAAGAAGAATTTTCAAGAAACTAGTTAAATTTATAACTGAATAGGTGTATTTTTAACTGAAATGAGAATTCTTTAACTGGAATAGTAAATCTTGAGTTAAAAAATGAATTTCAAACCAAAAAACAAAGATTTTTCCACAACGAAAATTACATTTTCAACTGAAAAACTGAAGAATTTTCAAACAAATAGTTGAATTTTCAACCAAAAATAATCATTCTTAACAAAGGAAATTAATTTTTTAATAAAAAAAATGAATTTTCAACCAAATCGTTGATTTTTCAACTAAAAAAGATACATTTTTAATAAAAAATGAAATAGTTCCATTTTTAACTGAAAATTTTTATTTTTGCCCAAAAAACGAATTTTTAACAAAATAATTAACTTTTCAACTGAAAAGGGTAAATTTTTAACCAAACAGTTAGATCAACCATAAAGGATGTTTTTTTTAATCGAAATTGTTAAATTTCTAACCAAAAAGCTGCTGTTTTTCCATGAAAAATGCAATTTCTATTGAAATAGACGAATTTTTAAATTGAAAAAAAAAATTTCAAGAAAATAGTGGAATATTCATCCAAAAATATTTGATTTTTCCTTTTTAACAAAATGTTGCATTTTGAATCAGAGTTGCAATTTTTTCAAAAAAATGACAAATTTTCAAAAAATAGTTGCATTTTCATCCAAAAAAGATTTCAGTTGGCTTTTCAACATGAAAATATGAATTTTAATCAAAAAGTAAATTTTCTACGAAAATAGATGAATTTTCACATTCAAAAGAAAATTTTTCAAGAAAATAGTGGAATTTTTATCCAAAAATATTAGAGTTTTCTTTTTGACCTCAAAATATGAATTTTATCGAAAAGTAAATTTACAAAAAAATGTTTTAATTTTCAACAAAAAAGTTAAAGTTTGAACAAAAACTTGAATTTAAAAAAAATTTGAACTTTAAACAAAACCCCAAAAAGAAAATAATAAAAATAGAACATACCCGAAATTATAAAATTGCCGATAATTTAAAATTCCCAAACATATTTTGCTGAAAAAAAATGTTTACGGTTGAAAATTAATTTTCTTTACTGAAAATATAACTATTACATTTTTGATTGAAAATTGAACTTCCCTGGTTGAAAATTCATGTATTTTGTTATTAATCCATTTTTTTTGCAGAAATTTACTCCTTGGTTGGAAATTCGTTCTTTTTAACTAAAAATTCAATTGCTTGTTTGAAAATAATTCTGCTTTGTTTGAAGATTCAACTATTTTGTTGAAAATTAGACTTTTTGTTTAAATTGATCTGTTTTTTATTCAAAATCAATTTTTTTATAATCAACCACTTGGCATAAGGTTGAAATATTTGAAAAATAAATTATTTATTTTGTTATTGTTAAAGATTCATTATTTTACTTGACAATTCTGTTGTTGAATCTTAAATGAACTTTTTTGTTTAAAATTCATATATTTCCGGGTTGAAAACTCAGTTCTTTTCCTCTCCTCTCCTCTCCTCTCCTCTCCTCTCCTCTCTCCTCGAACTTTTAGGAACTAAAAGTATTTCAAATTGTATTTAATGTAGTCTTCTCATTAATTTTATTGAAAACAATGCATTTCCTTGTCATTTTCGACCCTGTACCTTATTTTGAAATATTGTTTCATATTTTCTATACTTTTCAGAATGATTTTGAAATTTTTAATATGAATGCCAATATTGATATAAAAATTGGAATATTTAATTTTTCAGTTGAAAAATGTTATTTTTAACAAAAGAAAACTAATTTTCAACGATAAAAAATAACTTTTTAACTAAAACAGATCAATTTTTAATCAAACATGGAATAGTTCAAGTTTCAATTGAAGCAATTAATTTTTAATTTAAAAAAAAACGAATTTTCAACAAAATAGTTCAACTTTGAACCAGAGATGAATTTTTTCTTTGTTAAAAATCCATTTTTAGCTTGTCTCCTTTTTCCAGAAAGGTAATTTTTTTATTTTGAATATATTTTTGTAACAAGAGTATAGAGATTCATAATTTCAGTTGAAGATTCATCATTTTAGTTAAAGATTTATCATTTTAGTTGAAGATTCATCGTTTTAGTTGAATACTTATCATTTTAGTTGAAGATTCATCAATTTAGTTGAAGATTTATGGTTTTATTTGAAGATTCATCGTTTTAGTTGAAGGTTTATCATTTTAGATGAAGATTTATCATTTTAGTTGAAGATTCATCATTTTAGTTGAAGATTTATCATTTTAGTTGAAGATTCATTATTTTAGTTGAAGACTCATAATTTTAGTTGAAAATTCATCATTTTAGTTAAAGATTTATCATTTTAGTTGAAGATTCATCGTTTTAGTTGAATACTCATCATTTTAGTTGAAGATTCATCTTTTTAGTTCAAGATTTATGGTTTTATTTGAAGATTCATGGTTTTAGTTGAAGGTTTATCATTTTAGATGAAGATTTATCATTTTAGTTGAAGATTCATCATTTTAGTTGAAGATTCATCATTTTAGCTGAAGACTTATCATTTTAGTTGAAGATTAATTATGTAAAAGAAGTGATGAATCTCCAAAGAAAAAGTTGAGTTTTCAAGCTAAAAAAAACGAATTTTCAACAAAGAAGTTGACTTTTTAACAAAATAGTCAAATTAAAAAAATATATATTTTCAAAAAAATAATTAAATTTTCAACAAAATAGTTGAATTAAGAAAAAAAAAATTTTCAACAAAATAATTAAATTTTCAACAAAATATTTGAATTTCCAAAAAATAAATGAAATTTTCAACAAAATAGTTGCATTTTTAAACAAATAATTAAATTTCTATCAAAATAGTTGAAATTCCAAAAACTCAATTAATTTTTCAACCAAAACATTAAATAGACAACAGAATAATTAAATTTTCAACAAAATAGTTGAATTTTCAACGTAATAGTTGAATTTGCAAACAAAAAAGATTAATTTTGTAAAAGAAGTGATGAATCTCCAAAGAAAGAGTTGAGTTTTCAAGCTAAAAAAAACGAATTTTCAACAAAGAAGTTGACTTTTTAACAAAATAGTTAAATTAAAAAAATATATAGTGGAATGCTCAACCAAAAGAGATTAATTTTCAACCAAAGTGTTAACTTTTCCACCAGAGAAAATGAAATTTATACCAAAAGAGATGAATTTTCTCCACAAAAAAAAACTTTCATTTCGAAAATATTAATTTTCAACCAAATAGTTTAATTTTCTACCCAAAAACCTGATCTTTTTACCAAAAAGACGAATTTTAAATCAAATAGTTAAAATTTCGACTAAAAAAATTAATTTTTAACTCAGAAAAATTGTTCACACAAGAAAGAAAAAATGTCAATCAAATTGTTGAATTTTAAAGGAAAAAAGAAGAATTTTCTACAAAACAGTTGAATTTTTAACAAGAAATTTATTTTTCAACAAAAAAGATTAAATTGCTACCAAAAATAGATCAATTTTCAATCAAATCTTTGAGTTTTCAAGCCAAAAAGACGAATTCTCTATAAAGCAGTTGAATTTTCAACAAGAAAGATATTTTTCAACAAAATAGTTTAATACTCCACTAAAACAGATTAATTTTCAACCAAAAAGTTCGATTTTTTGGAATTTTAAGAGATTTAAAGGGATTTTCATGATTTTATGTAATGTCAAAAGATTTTAGGTGATTTCTGAATATTATCAAGAATTTAAAAAGATTTCAAGAGATTCAAAAAGATTTCCACAGATTTGAAAGATTTTGAAACATTTCCATGGATTTTAAAGCACAAAGGATTTTTTTGGATTTCAAAGATTTTGAGGGATTTGAAACGATTTTAAAAGATTTGCAAAGACTTCAAAGGATTTTAAGAAATTTGAACGGATTTTAAAAGATTTAAAGGGATTTTGATGATTTTATAAAATGTCAAAAGATTTGAGGAGATTTCTGAATATTATCAAAAATGTTAAGGGATTTCAAGAGATTCTAAAAGATTTCCACAAATTTAAAAGATTTTAATTAATTTTATGGGGATTTTAAGAGATTTGAATGATTCAACAGTCAAATTTACATCCACGGATTTTAGGGGATTTTAAAATATTCAACGGAATTTTAAAGAATTTCTGAATATTATAAAGGATTTAGAGACACTATACAGTCAGAAAAATAATTATATGCATTTAATTTAATTTTTTTTCAAGTTAACGCAAAAAACTGCTTAAGCAAATCAAAATTATTTAAGCAAATCGAAATTTATTAAAAATTTAAAAAAATGTATCAAAATTATATAATTATTGAACAAAAAGTAGCATAGGATACCAATTTGAGAAAAAACTGGTCATCTCTGGGTCAATTGTTAGAAATTTTGAGAATAAACAATAAGTAATTGTTTAAATAATTACATAATGTTTTTAAAAAAATGTACTTCCCGAAATAATGACAAGCTATTACATTTCAATTAGAAAATACGATTATTTTTTACATTTTTTGGGAATAAATAATTTTTTTAATAAGTTACATTTGTTTAAACAATTAAAAACTGTTTAAAGAGTCATTGGAGATATTCAAATTGGCAATTAGTAATTGTTTATATGACAAAGACGACGGAAATTGCTAAAAATTAACAATAATACGTAAAAATGTAGTTTTTTTATTTTTGGGTCATATTTGGGGCGCGTCTTCTTCAATAAAAATTCAACTAATTCGTTGAAAATTAATGTTTTTTGTCAAAAAATTGTTTTTTTTTTATTCATTTTTGTTGTTAAAAATTTAACTATTCCAGTTGAAGATTCATAATTTTATTTGAAAATTCATCAATTTGGTTGAAAATTGAACAATTTTGTTGAAAATCTGTTTTTTTAGTTGAAAATTAATTTTTGTTTGTTTGAAAATTTAACTATTTCAGTTGAAGATTCATTGTTTTGGTTGAAAACTTATGTTTGGTTTAAACTTAATTTTTGTAACTAAAAATGTTACTATTCAATTAACTGTTAAAATTTTTTTCCTTCAGTTTAAAATTCAACTATGGTTGAAAGTTTGTCTTCTTTAATTAAAAGTACAACAGTTTCGTTGAAAATTCATGTTTTTTGTTAAACAATTGTATTTTTTGGTAGAAAATTAATCTTTTTATTTGAAAATTAATCTTCTTGTTTAAAAATTCATCTTTCTGATTGAAAATTTAACTATTCCAGTTGAAGATTCATAATTTCAATATTGTTCAATTTTCAACACTCGAGTTTTCAGGCTTCTTCAATTTAAAACAACTGAATTTTAAAATGTTGAAAAATTAACAAAATTGAAAATTGAATTTTTAACTGTTGAAAATTCCATTATAAATTTTTTGCAATTATCAACATTTCATAATTCAATTTTCAATTCTCTTCAATTTTCAACAGTTGAATTTTTACATTTCACAATTCAGTTCTTTTCAATTTTCGTCAATTTTCATCAATTGAATTTTCATCTTTTAAAGATTCAATTATCATTTTTCTGCAAGTTTTAACAGTTAATAATTCAATTTTCAATCCTCTTCAAATGCCAACAGTTGAATTTTTTACTGCTGATAATTCAATTATTATAAATTTTCTTCCATTTTCAACAGTTTAAAATTCAGTTTTCAATTTTATTAAATTTTCAACGCTGGCATTTTTAGGTTTCTTAACTCTAAAACAACTGAATTTTCCATTGTTGTAAATTGACGAAAACTGAAAATTGAATTTTCGACTGTTGAACTTTTTAATTTGAAAATCTTATTTTAAAACAAAAAATTCAACGAGATAGTTACATTTTTAAAACAAAAAATGGATTTTTAACCAATCATTTCACTTGTCAACCGAAAAAATTTATTTTCTGCAAAAAAAAAAATTTTCGACAAAAAATAGAATAGTTACATTTTCGATTGAAAATATAAATTTCTAATAAAAAAATGTTCATCCAAAGAAATGAATTTTTAACCAAAAAGATTAATTTTCTGCCAAGAAAGATTAATTTTTAACAAAACAGATGAATTTTCAAAAAATAAATTTTGAATTTTAATCGAATATTTAACGCAATAGTTAAATTTTCAACAAAAGAAATTAATTTTCATCTAAAAAGGTGAATTTGTTACCAAGAAGATTAATATTCTATCATAAAAGAGAAAGTTTCACTAAAAAAAGTTTTTTTTTTAAGTTGAATTTTCAAAATTGGAGTGCTAAATTCACGCTGCACAACAAATTTTTGTTTTGTTCAAAAATTCTTTTACCAATTGCGCAAGTCATATTTTTCTTTGAAAATTTTACTGTACGGTTGAAAATTAATCCGCTTTAGTTGAGGATTCAAATATTTTTTGGAAAATTCATCATTTTTGATTGTATTTAACATTTTTTAATTTAAAATTCAAATCTTTTTCGGTTTAAAAATCAACTATTACATTTTTTGGAGAAGATTCAACTATTTTGTAGAGAATTTAACTCTTTGGTAGAGAATTCGTCTGTTCGGCTTGAAAATTCAACAATCTCGTAGAAAATTCAACTGTTTTGTGGAAAATTTATGTAATTTGTTGAGAATTCATCTTTTTGGTTGAAAATTTAACTATCTGGTTGCAAATTCTGCTGTCTTGTTAAAAGCTCGTCTTTTTGGCTTGAAAATTCATTATTTTCGAGGGCCCTAATCAGCCATTGAGACAATTTATAGCTAATTTGCAAATAATTTGAAAAATATATTTTTTTCAAGTAAAGAAATAGTGGAATTAACAGACAATTGTGCGAAAATAGTGTCTTTGGAGTAATTTTGTTCGAAATAGTAGTAAAATGCATGACCTTGACCATCCAGCTGTTCGTCTACCCTGACGCCTACCCCACTCACGGCACCTGGCTTGCGCTGTTATTGTTGTTGCTTGCCAAAGGCCCGGGCTGCCTGTCCATCGACTACCTGATTGCCCGTCGTTATCGCTGAAGCCGATCCAGCGCTTCGCCGCTGCGCTTGAACCAGTCCACCAGGTAGTCGGCCAACACCTGGGTACGCCGAGGCAAACCGCCCTGGTAGGGATGCACCAGGTACATCGGCATGCTGCGTGTCTGATAATCGCGCAGCAGCCAGCGCAATCGGCCGTCAGCCAGCTCCGTGGGTAGAACGTAGGACGGCAGGCGGGCAATACCGGCGCCGACCAACGCTGCTTTTTTCAACAGGTTGTAGTGGTTGGAGGCGAAGGTGCCGCTCACCTTTACCCGCAGCAATTCGTGTTGCTGGTGGTACAACCATTCCTCGCGGCCACTGTAATGACTATTGAGCAAACAGCTGTGCGCCGCCAGGTCCGCCGGGGTCTGCGGCTCGCCATGCTGTTATAATTCATCTCTTTAGTTGAAAATTTAACTATTTTGTTGAACATTCGATTTCTTGTACTTGAAAAAATTTTACTGTTTTCTTAAAATTATTTTTTTTTGGTAAAATATTTTTTTTATCTGAAAATTGAACTATATTTAATTTATAGTCGAACATTTTTTTTAGTTGAGAATTCTTGTATTTTTTTTTAAATTTATCGTTTTTGGTTCAATTCAACAATTTTGGATTGAAAATTAAAACAAAATTTTAATTGAAATAACAATTAGTTACATTTTTTGTTGAAAATTCATTTATTTTTATTTTTAGATTCATCATTTTAATTTATAATTCATCTCTCTAGTTGAAAATTTAACTATTTTGTTGAACATTCGATTTCTTGTACTTGAAAATTCATTTTTTAACTAGAAATTTAACTGTTTTCTTAAAATTATTTTTTTTTTGGTAAAATATTTTTTTTATCTGAAAATTGAACTTTATTTAATTTATAGTTGAACATTTTTTTTAGTTGAGAATTCTTGTATTTTGTTAGCTTAGTATATGTTTTCAGTTAAAAAATTAATTTCTAAGTAAAAGAATTTCTACAAAATATTAAAATTTTCAACCGAAGAAATTAATTTTTAACGAAAATAGATGAATTTTGTAAGAAGAAGAATTATTTCAAAGAATTATTTCAAACAAATAATTTTCTACCAAAAAGACAAATTTTCAAAAAAAAAAAAAAAAAAAAAAAAAATTTTAAAAAAAAAAAAAAAAAAAAAAAAAAAAAAAAAAAATTGTTTAATTTTCAGTTATAAAAAATAACCTTGAACCAAAAAAAAAAGAATTTCAACAAAAAACGTTGAATTTGCAACAAAAACTAAGTAAATTTTCAAACAAATAAATTAATTTTTAAATAAAAAGATGAATTTTCAAACAAATAATTTTCTACCTAAAAGACGTATTTTCAACTAAAAAAAAAAAATAATTTTCAACAAAAAAAAAAGATTTTTCACAAGATAGTTCAATTTTCAACCAAAAGGAGAAATTTTCAAACAAGAAGAATAATTTTCTACTAAGAGTAAAAAATAATAACATCTTTTATTGGTTCAAGCTAAAAAAAATTAATTTTCGGGATATTCAACTTTTTACAAAAAAGTTTGGTTTTAACTCAATTTAAAAAAAAATTATTTATAGCTTTTTATCATAATTTTAAGTAAAACAAATTTTTTTAAACTCTTTTTAAATATTCTCTTAGAATTAATTTTTCAAAATAAACAATCATTCTCAATTTGCCCAGCAAACTTAATTTTTTTTTATTTTCTTAAAACCTTTAAAGACCCTTAAAAAGCTTTAAAATTTTATTTTGAAATCTTCAAAAATCCAAATTAATTTTTTTATTTTTCAAAATCTTTTCCAGTTTTAAAATAAGTCTAAATTTTCTCAACATTTGTTAATATCTCTTATACTAAGTCCACTTAAAAAAAAAATAAATAAAAAGTTATACAAATTTTCGAATTGTAGAAACTTATACTTTATTGTTAATTTTTGTTTTTACTTTTCTGCAAGAAAAACAAGAAAAAAATAGCTATTTGTATTTAACTCTATTTGTCAAGCACATCTGCTTTAACTCCTACTAATTGGCAAAACTATTGCTCTAATTACTCTGGTTTAAGTGGAACTCCAAGTTATTTTGAAATTGGTAGATACGAATACTACATGGCAAGTTGTTTATCTAGAAACATGCTATATGAATTAACAAAAGTAAGTGATCTTCCAGAAGACTATGCATACACTGCAAGTAATTATATCAATAATAACTCACTTGAACTATGTGTACATGAAAATAATTCTGATAAAGCTTCTAAAGCGCTTTCCGTTATTGATTATGATGAAAAAACATCTTCTTTACCAATGAGAAAGAAAAAACTAGCTGAGTGTGTTCAAAAACTTTGTACTAATTCTGCTAGTAGCCCATACCAATGTGCCTCCATGCTTTATTTAGTTAGAAAAATAAATGATAGAGAACACATTATAAGAAGTGGTTGGATGGCTTCTGGTGCTTTTGCGTATCAGCTTTTTTCTGGTTATGATAACAGTGGTGCTAAAAGTATTATTAATAAAATAACAGCTAATAATCCACAAAATGAATTTTTGGCCAAAATAGTTCAACCAAGTTGTTGAATTTTCAAAAAGAAAGATTAATTTTTTACAAAAAAAAGACGAATTTTCAATTAAGAAAATTAAATTTTGAACCAAATATTTGAATTTTCAACTAAAAAAAAATACATTTTCAACCGGAAGTGTGATAGTTATATTTTCAACCAAATAGATGTATTTTCAGCTAAAAAAGATTTTTAGATTTTGAGTTTAAAATTTATTTACGACTACAAGAGCGAATTTTCAAAAAAATATTTAACTTCAAAATATAATAATAAATCTTCAATCAAAAAATGAAATTAAAAAAAAGTTGAATCAAGTAGTTGAATTTTCAACCAAAAAGATTAATTTTCGACAAAGAAGTTTAATTTTTTACCAAAAAAGACAAATTTTCAATTAAAAAAGATAAATTTTCAACAACAAATAAACATCGAAAAATGTGATGGTTGATATTCCAATCAAAAAGGATTTTAATTGTAAATCAAAAGTAGTTGAATTTAGCCAAAAGGATGTGCACCTCGGGCACCACAGGGCCGGCCAAGCCGCTGGAGGTGCCTTTGAGCGCCATCCTTGCCTTCAAAAGTTATATGCGCGATTCAATCGACCTGCGCGAAGACGACCGTTTCTGGAACCTCGCCGACCCCGGCTGGGCCTATGGCTTGTATTACGCAGTGACCGGGCCACTGGCGTGCGGCCGGGCCACGCTGTTCCATGACGGCCCTTTCACCACGCAAAGCACCAGCCGGATTATCGCCAAGTACGGGATCAGCAACCTGGCCGGCTCGCCTACGGCCTTTCGCCTGCTGATTGACGCCGGGGCCGAGTTCGCCGACGCCGTACGTGGCCAACTGCGTGTCGTCAGCAGCGCCGGCGAACCGCTCAACCCACAAGTCATCCGTTGGTTCGCCGAACAGCTAGGCGTGGTCATTCACGATCATTACGGCCAAACCGAAATCGGCATGGTGCTGTGCAATCACCATGGTTTGGCGCATCCGGTGCATGTCGGCTCGGCGGGTTTTGCCTCGCCAGGGCATCGCGAAAATGACTTTTTTTAACTGAAAATTTTATTATCTTTCATTATTTGATGAAAATTTATCGTTTTTAGATAAAAATTCAACACTTAGGTTGAAAATCTATGTATTTTTTTAACCATTTTGTTAAAAGGTAATTTTTCCAACTGAAAATTTAATTATATTTCATTCCTGGTTAAAAATTTATATTTTTTAGTTGGAAATTAATTGATGTTCTATGATTGGTTAAAATAACTCGTATTTAGTTGAAAAGCCAACACTTTGGTTGAAAATGTATTTATTTTTGGAAAAATCATCTTTTTCGGTTAAAAATTGTTCTTGTTAATTGGAAATTTATTTTCTTCGTTGAGTTAAACTACTTTGGTAAAAATTCTTTTTTTTTTCTTGAAAATCAATCTCTTTGGTTGAAAATTTAACTATTTTGTTGAAAACGCGTTTTTTTAAATTGATGCATTTTGTTTTTAATTCGTCTTTTTGGCAGAAAATTAGTCTCATGATTGAAAATTCAATTTTTTAATCGAAAATTTCACTATCTACAAACAACTTTAAACATTCATTTTATCTTAAGGATTTTTCTTTTCTTTCATTAGATATAGATTTTGAACAAAACAACGATAGAGAGTTTTTAGATTTATCATTTACAACAGAATCAGGTACAACATTCTTATCATATCAATATATAAAGAAAAATGATACTGTTGTATTGTTAGAAAAAAGAATTTATGGTTATAAATGTAAGATAAACATGACAATAAGTGATTCAAAAATAACATTATATGATTATGACAAATATAATTTCAATGAAGCTAATTTTAATTTTAATAATTGTTATTATACTGTAAAGTTTGAAAATGGATTATGGAATTATCAAGATTTTACATTTGATAATAAAAGATTATACAACGAACCCGAATCAATAGAAGAAGAACTCAGTTTAAATTATGATATTGAGTTACCCATTGCAGAAGGTATTAATGCTTACCATAAATGTTATCAAGAACTTAAAGATTACTCATATATCTATATCAATGAAAATTAAAAAAAGCCTTTTGAAAGACTTTATTCTATTTTTGATTCAAATTTAAAATATTTTTTGGTTAAAATATAAACTATTAAAATTTGTGTTGCAAATTCATATTTGGCGATTAAAAATTTTATTAAAACATCAAAAATTTATCTATTTTGTCAAAAAATCAACAAGTTTGTTGAAAATTATTTTTTATTGAACCAATTAAACTATTTTTGATTCAAACTTAAAATATTTTTTGGTTGAAATATAAACTTTTAAAATTTGGGTTGCAAATTCATCTTTGACGATTAAAAATGTTATTAAAACATTAAAAATTGAACTATTTTGTTAAAAAATCAACAATTTTGTTCAAAATTCATTTTTTTGAATCAATTAAACTATTTTTGATTCAAAATTAAAATATTTTTTTTTTGAAATATAAGCTATTCAAATTTTCGTTGAAAATTCATCTTTCGTGATTAAAAATGTTATTAATTGATTAAAAATTTAACTATTTTGTGGAAAAATCAACAATTTTGTTAAAAATTCATCCTTTTTGTTTGAAATTTACCTGTTTTGTTGAAGCCCATACACGTACCATTATTTGTTCGGCTTGCTGGCGGCGACAGGTCTCCGGATTTCCGAGGCCCTCGCTCTTCAATGCAACGATCTGGTCGAGGATGGCCTGATCGTCCGCAACGGCAAGTTCGGCAAGCAGCGGCTGATTACCCTGCAGCCATCGACCCGTCAGGCGCTCGAAGCATATCTCGCCACCCGAGCAAGGCTTGGCGCCACGGGCAATGACCTGTTCGTGACCATTCGGGGCAGAGCACCACACAAGGTGCGCGCCCACGTGGTGTTCGTCAGGCTGGCCCGGCAGCTCGGATACCGCGGACCGACCGGAACAGCCGGGATGCGGTTACACGACCTGCGGCACACTTTCGCCGTGCGTTCCCTTGAGTCCTGTCCGCGCGACAGGGAAGCCATCGCACACCACATGGCCGGACTCAGCGTATATCTGGGGCATGCGTCGGTCGCCAACACCTATTGGTATCTCGAGGCCACTCCGGTGCTGCTGCGCGATATCGCTGCCGCCAGCGAGCAACTTTACCGATGCTCCACCATCCAAACAAGTATCAGAGTCAGAAAATAAACTATTATAATCATCTATTACTATTTTTAAAGAATAATCTCTTTCTTTTGCATAATTTAAAATATCGGTCAAAAATTTTTTTTCTACATTTAATATATTATTAAAAAACAAAAATGGTTCATTGTTATCTATTTTCTGAAAAATATGATTTAAATAACATAAACTAGCTTTTTCAGTACTGCCTATTAAAATATTATGCACAATTGATTGAAAAGGACTTAATAAAATAGGCTTTAATGTTTTTAATTCTTTACCTAAAAAAAATTTATTATAATAACCTACATGCCATTCTTTTAAACTTTTATGCCTTTGAAAAAACCAAAGTCTTTTATTATATTCATATATGGCTCTTTCAATCTGTTGCATATAATTCTTCTGATAAATAAATAGCAGACAATGGTTCATTAACACTTGGCATTTTTCTAACGACAAAATCTATATTAACATTTAAATCTATTTCTGGCATTTTTCTTTTATCAATGGCTTGTAAGCGATTTGGAAAGATTTTCCTCGATTAAACAGATTTCAATGAATCTTGAAGGTGTTACGGATTTTAAGGGGTTTCAGTGACTTTTATGGGATTTTGGAGATTTCAATCGGTTTTAAGGATTTCAAAAGATTTCCCGGAATCTCGAATAATTTTAAGGAATTTTCACAGTTTTTAAAGGATTTCAAATTATTTACAGGAAGCTCAATCGTTCGAAAGTGATTTCAAAGGATTTTAAGGGATTTTCCAATATTTATTTAAACGGAATTTCAAAGGATTATCGAATATTATAAACGATCTTAAGGGATTTCAAGGAATTTTTATGGCTTTGGAAAGGTTTTAATGGATTTAAAAATATTTTAAGGGGTCTTCAGGAATTTTAAGGAATTTTCACACTTTTTAGAAGATTTCAAGGAATTTTCAGGAAGCCCAATAGCTTTTAAGTGATTTCAAGAGATTTTAAGAGATTTTAAAATATTTATTTAAATGGAATTTCAAAGGATTATCGAATATTATAAACGATCTTAAGAGGTTGAAACTCCACGCATTTTGTTGAAACTTCGTCTTCGTAGAAAATTATTCTTTTTAGTTGAAAATTCATCTCTTTGTTTAAAAATTTAACTATTTCATTGAAAATTCATTTATTTTAATTTTTCTTCACTGAAAATTTAATTATTCTATTTTTGGTTAAAAATTCGACTATTTGATTAAAAATTCATTTACTTTTTGTTAAAGATTCATCATTTTAGTTTAAAATTCATTTTTTTTGTGTTTGAAAGTTGATGTATTTGATTGAAAATTCATCTTTTTTCACAGAAAATTAATTTTCTTGGTTGAAGATTCATCTCTTTGGTAGAAAATTAATTTTTTTTTAAATTCATAAATTTTTAACTTGAAATTTTTTTGTTTAGTTGTAACTCCATGCATTTTGTTAAAAATTCGTCTTCATAGAAAATTCTTATTCTTAGCTAAAAGCTCATCTCTTTGGTTAAAAATTTAACTATTTAATTGAAAATTCATTTTTTTTTAAACTGAAAATTTAATTATTCTATTTTTGATTTTTCCCCCATCAATCTCCTCACTTCCTTTCACTTCCTTACTCCCACTTCTCTCAGTTTCCCTACTTTTTCGTTCCTCACTTTCTCTACTTCACCTATTTTAGCTACTTCCGCTCCACTCATCTTCCGTACTTCCATTCCCCTCACTACCCCTACTTCTCTTTCTTAATTTTCCCTTACCCCCTCCCTTAATTTTATCTACGCTCTTCCCTAATTTCATCTACACACTTCCCTAATTTCATATACGTCCTTCCCCTCTTTCCCCCTTCTCTCACTTTCCCAACTTCCCCGTTTTTGGTTGCAAAACTTGCCACTTATCGTAGAAAATTTATTTTTTGTTGTTAAAAATGCAACTAATAGGTTGAACATTCATTTTTGTAACTGAAAATTTCCATTTTTTGTTGAAATTTTATCTCCTAATGTAGAAATTTTATATTTTTGTTTGTTTGTTAAAAATTGCAAATTGGTTAAAACTTCATTTTTTTAACTAATTCTTTTTGGAAAATTCAATTATATTGTTGAAAATTCATCCGGCAAGCGCCGCAAGCGCCAAGCCACCATACAGGCGTTCGCCGACCGGGCGATTCAGGGCGAGCCCTATCATGCTCTTGCGCGAAACACCGACCAACAGCGGGCGACCAAGGGCGTGCAGCGCTTCCATGTGTTTGAACAGGCTTAGATTGTGCTGCAGGGTCTTGGCAAAGCCAAACCCCGGATCGAGGATGATCTGCTCAGGCGCAATACCCACAGCCACACATTGGGCAATCCTCTCAACAAGAAACCCACTCACCTCGCCGACCAGATCGTCGTAGTGCGGATTGTCCTGCATGTTGCCGGGCTCACCCAGCATATGCATCAGACAGACGGGCAGGCCCGTTGCGGCGGCCGCATCAAGGGCTCCATCACGCTGCAACGAACGCACATCGTTGATCAACCCAGCCCCCAGCCGCGCGGTTTCGCGCATCACTGCCGGGGTGGAGGTGTCTACCGAGATGATGACATCCAGCTCACGGGCAATACGTTCGACCACGGGCGCCACCCGCTCCAGCTCCTCCAAAGGTTTCAGGATTTTAAAAAAGTTTTAGGATAAATTCAAATAATTCTAAAACATAATTAATTTTTTGTTTTAATTGCAAGAATAATTTTAAATTTGGTAAGATTTGAAAAATGTAAAACAAAAAGTAGATTTTGGAAGATTTTGAAATAAAATTTCAAAGTTTTTTGAGGACTTTGTAACAATTTAAGATAATAAAAAAAATTCTTAAGATTCCTGGGAAAATTTAAATGATTTTTTGTTTTGTTGAAAAATTCATTTTAAGAGAATATTTAAAAAAAAAAATACAAAACATTTTCAAAATTGTCAAAAAAAAATCTGAAAAGTTTGACCATTTTTTTATTTGTTATTTTCAGGTTTTTAAAAAAATTATAGGAAAAAATGATATAATTTTCCAAGCTAATTAAAAGTTTTAAATAAATTTCAAAGTCTATTTAAAATTTAGAAAATTATTCAAAAAATGTAAAAATGTAGGTTCTTGAAAATTTCGAAATAAAATGTTGAGGTTTTTTAAGAATTTTGAAAGGTTTTAAGATTTCAATCGTTCACAAATTTGCATCCAGAAATATTTTTTTCTTAACTATTGTGTGAAACATAATTTTTTCTTATAAAAATATTTTATTATTGTATTTTTAATAATTAAATAATATTTGTAACTTTTTTTTTATTGTTAAAATTCGGGAATTTTCTAGTTCGGATATTTTATAATTCGGGGAAAAAATTCTGTTCAAATATGTAAAATTAGATTATTCGAAATTGACAGATAAAAATATAATTTATCAACATTGTAGGATTTAAAATTACAAGGCTTTAAAGTTGAATAATTTTAAATTCAAAGCATTCAATATTAGCAAATTGCAAAATTATGTACCAAAATTAAATACTTTCAAATTTGAGGCGTTCATTTTTCAAAAAACTTCAAAGAAAGCATTTGAAATCGAAATTAAGAAAAAAATTAATAGCAACAAAAATAGCGGATTGTTATCGAAGTGTATAGAAAAAAGATTATTATTTTTTTTTCAAAAATTGCTTTTTTTGTTCGACTATGGGACCCTGATATTGGTGGTTCGGGGCCGCACCGGTATAGAACACGTTGGGCGACATCTCTTCGCCTTCGTACTGCACCGGATAGAACAGCAAGCCGTTGAGTTCTTCGAACACCGGCAGTACGGATTTACGCGACACCGAGGTCCAGCAGCCGAACACCACGGCCACCTTGTCCTGGGTCAACAGTTGCCGACCTTTCTCGGCGAACAGCGGCCAGTTGGACGCCGGGTCCACCACCACCGGTTCGAGCATCTTGCCGTTCACCCCGCCCTTGGCGTTGATCTCGTCGATGGTCATCAGCGCCATGTCTTTGAGCGAGGTTTCGGAGATCGCCATGGTCCCGGACAGCGAGTGCAGGATGCCGACCTTGATGGTCTCGGCGGCCTGGACGGTCCAGGTCAAACCCATGGCGGCAATGGATGCCGACAAAGTGAAAGCCTTGATCAAGCTGCGACGCTTCATGGTGCGATCTCCGTGTACCGATAATTGTTGTGGGGCAGATACACAGGGCTTTGCAAAGGCTGTGCCTGCTACGCCAGACACGGGCTCAGGGTATTTACGCAGATGGTACGTTAAACCCAGATAAAGCTGAATTATGGTCACTTGCTCCATTCTGGAGTGAAATGACTGCAATTGGTGCGTTAATCGGTGGTGCAACGATTCTTTGCTTCTCTTTCACAGGGTTTGATGCGTTATCATCTCTTGCAGAAGAAACCAAAGATGCTGAAAAAACTTTGCCAAAAGCAATTTTCTCTACAGCGCTGATCGCGGGTATTATCTTTATTTTTAGTACCTACTTTGTTCAGCTATTTTTCCCAAGTAATGCCAATCTTTACTTTAATCCTCTGGATGAATCTCAACCGGTCATGCTTAAGCACTTGGCAATGCAACAATTCTAACGGCAATTACAGGCATTGCATTTAAAAAGTTAGTGTTGTATTTTGCGGTCATTGCAGTACTGGCTTCTGGTATTTCTGCACACGCCGGGGTATCCCGTTTGATGTATGTAATGGGTCGTGATGGCGTTATTAACAAAAAGATTTTTGGTCATATCAGTCCAAAATTACATACCCCACGACACCGAACAAACCCGGCTCGATCCCCCGTGGCTGGAACCGCTCAAAAGCGCTTGAGGGAGCAGGCAAAAAGGCGGTTAAAAAACCAGACTCAGGTCCAGGCGCCCTTCCCTGACCGGCGGACACCAGTAATAGCCACCGGTCAACGGCTTACTGATGCGATACAGGCCATCGACGATCCCATCTTCCAACCCACTCATACGCCGAAGCTGGGCCTCAAACGCCTCGAAGGAATGCCCGAAGGCGAGAAACATCAACCCAGCCTGGCCATTCTCGGCCCAGGGCATCGAGCGGCGCACCACGAAGGCTTCCGGGGTAAAGCTTTCCTGGGCGGTGCGCTTGGTGTGAGCTGACTCGGGGGCATCGTCGAGCTCTTCATTATCGCCATGGCGGCGGCCAATGATGTGGTCACGCTCCTGGGCAGGCAATGCGGCGAAACCGTCGAGGTCGTGCTGCCATTGCTGGATCGCGGCGAAGCTGGCGCCGGTGTCGGTCAGCGCGGCTTGCACGGCGGCATCGTCGTGGCGGGGTTCATGACCCAGTTCCGGCGCTGGGGCTTGCTGCGGGAAGACCCTGACTACCTGGGCGTTGCCCGGCAAGTTCAGCAATTGGCACTGTATCGCCAGGCTGCCGAGGCGCTGGGCATTAACGCAGGCGACTCGGACATGCGCCGCAGCCAGTTGCTCGACGGCAAGACCTGGGACGGCAGCGACCCCGCTGGCTACGCCCGCAGCTTCCACCTGCATGCCCTGGCCGATGATGCCAATCGCCAAGCGCTGCGCTGACAGGAGCCCGACGATGCTGCGAATCCTGTTGATCAACGACACCCCGCGCAAGGTCGGGCGCCTCAAGGCCGCATTGACCGAGGCCGGCTTCGAGGTGATCGATGAGTCCGGCTTGACCATCGACCTGCCCGCACGCGTCGAAACAGTGCGTCCTGATGTGATCCTGATCGATACCGAGTCACCCGGGCGCGATGTGATGGAGCAAGTGGTGCTGGTCAGCCGCGATCAGCCACGGCCCATCGTGATGTTCACCGACGAGCACGACCCGAATGCTTCCGGATTGAGCCGCAGGTTCGCCTTTTGAGGCAGATGAAACGACTCCTGACGAAACGTCGTGCGACGAGTCCGGCGACCTGAGATCGTCGCGCAGCCACTGGGTCACTTGGCGATGATCCAATCCGGTTCGGCAGTGGCGGCGCAGTCCTCGAACGTCGATCGCATCCGCGGAGCCGACGGGCCGGCTTGTGCTTGAGCCGCCCTGATTTTGCCGCTGGGCAGTACGGCAGGTTGCGAAAAATGCTTGCTGTGTCCCGGTCGGCGCGCGGGCGTGCAGCTCGCGCCTCGCACGATCACACGCGCAGCAGTCGCCCCACCGCCCGCATGATCGTCGCCCGGCGCGCCGCGTGCTCGGCAGCGTCGCGTGCAGCTCCGGTCATGCGCCAGAGCTGGGTGAGGGCGGCGACAAGCCGGACGACATCCAGGGGCGTGAAGTCGGCGACGATCCGCCCCTCGGCCTGCGCCGCTGCGATCCCGTCCAGCTTCTCCCCGAGAAGGACCTCGCCGGCCGGGAGCATCAGAACACCCTACTTGTCCACGTCTAAGGACTGTGTCCAAAGATGAACTTCTATCTCTCTTTTGTGAGGCATCTTCTTCATGGGGTGATCGTCAAAACACCTCATGCTTGGGCTTTCCAAAAGGTCTGAGGTTCCTTAATATGGTGATGAATTTTTTTTCATCCCTTGTCTCACTATAACTCCATTACAAAGTCTAGTACTCAGATTTTGCTTTCCCTCATTAAAGACCTTACTATAGACTTTCCCTTTCATTTCATTCTCTCTATTATAGATGTTCATCTATTATGTAATCTATTATTTCTGTTTCACACAAAAATGCCTTGATGAGTTTTATTTAAAGTGTTTCAGAAATACAAATTGTCAAAGTCTACTTGCCATAAACTCTCTTCTTGCAAAGTTTTTCAAGAGTTTGTGTTAGGGTTAGATTTGTTTGTAATTCAACAATTGATTATGAGTTTAGTGATTTAAGACTTCTCTCATGATTCATTTGTTTATTGTGGTTTTGTCACAGATTGCCAAAAGGTGAGATTGTTAAGGTGTGACATTCTAGAGACATAACAGTTCTATCACTCAGTTCTATATTAGTTACATTACAGAATTCCAGAACTGTTACATATCCTTACAGGAACAGGGTGCCAGGACAGAGTGACCTTTATGTTCCGTTCTTGGAACACGCGTGACACTCTAGATGCATAACAGTTCTATCACTCTGTTCTATATTCGTTGCATTACAGAATTCCAGAACTGTTACATATCCATAGAGCAACAGCTTTACAAAACAATGTGACCTTTATGTTCCTTTCTTGCTAACCGTGTGACATTCTAGAGACATAAGAGATCTATCACTCAGTTCTATATTAGTTATATTACTGAATTCCAGAACTGTTACATATCTTCAGAGTAACAGTGTTTCAGAACATTTGGACTTTTATGTTCCTTTCTTGGAACACGTGTGACATTCTAGAGCCATAACAGTTCTATCACTCAGTTCTATATTAGTTACATTACAGAATTCCAGAACTGTTACATATCCTTAGAGTAACAGTGTTTCAGAACAGTGTGACCAGTCTTAACTCATAATAACGTAGAAACAAGTAATGGAAATGGAATCGCTCACATTTTTGCAGATTATTTTAAATCAGTTCATACTATTGGCGATTTTTCTTACTGTTTAAATGATCTCGAAAATAATAACAATTTATCGACCATACAATTATCTTCACAACAAATCTCTGATAAGATAAAGATTCTTGACCCGCATAAAAGCGCAGGATCAGATGGTGTACCTCCTCGGTTTTTTATAGAATGTGAATCTGTTATCGTTGAACCTTTGCGGTTGATATACAATCAATCATTAAGAACCGGAGTTTTTCCAAAGCGCTGGAAGGTTGCCATAGTTATTCCGATACATAAGGCTGGTAACCGACAACATGTAAGCAACTATAGACCGATATCCATACTAAATGTAGTCTCTAAGATATTAGATAACATAATCGCAGATTGTCTCCAAAGTTCGTTCAGAAATATCTTGGCAGATGAGCAACATGGTTTCCGCTCTCGTAGATCCACAGTAACTAACCTCACAGTTTACATAAAATTAATAAAATGTGAACGTTTAAAAATTGATATTATGAAATATATTGATCAAACGAAATGACATCAAGAATAAAATCCAAAATTATACGTGCGCACGAAGGTCAAATCGGACCAAATGTGCCCGGAAATCGTGTCTATCACCTTATACGGTACATTTTCATATAAAATTAATGAAATGTGACAGTTTAAATGTTGATATTATGAAATATATTGACCAAAACAAATGAAATCGACAATAAAATCCAAAATTATCCGTGCGGGCGAAGGTCGACTCGGACCAAATTTGCCCGGAAATCGTGTCTATTGACTTATACGGACCATTTTCATATAAAATTAATGAATTGTGACAGTTGAACAGTTGATATTGTGATGTATATTAACCAAACGAAATAAAATCAACAACAAAATCCAATATTATCTGTGCGGACGAGGGTCAAATCGGACCAGATGCGCCCGGAAATCGTGTCTATTACCTTATACGGTCCATTTTCATATAAAATTAATGAAATGTGACAGTTTAAAAGATTTTCAACAAAATAGTTAAATTTTGAACCATCTAGTTGAATATCGAACATAATAATTAATCAACAAAATAGTGGAATTTTCAACAAAATAGTTGATTATTTAACAAAATAGTGGAATTTTCAACAAAACAGTTGAACTATCAACGAAATAGTTCAATTTTCAATAAATCAAATAAGTTTCTCATAAAATAATTAAGTTTTGAACAAAATAGTAAAATTTTCAACATAATAGTTAAATTTTCAACAAATTGTTGAATTTTCAACAAAATAATTGAATTTTACATCCAAGAGGACAAATAAAGAAACGGTTACATTTTTGATAAAGAAACATGATTTTAACAAAATAGTTGAATTTTCAACAAAATAATAAAGTTTTGAAAAAAATAGTTGAATGTTCAACAGAATAGTTGAATTTTCGAAAAAATAGTGGAATTTGCAATGAAATAGTTGGATTTTCAACAAAATAGTTAAATTTTGAACCATCTAGTTGAATATCGAACATAATAATTAATCAACAAAATAGTGGAATTGTGCTCGGTAATTTTAGTCAAAAAGATGTCATGCTGGCTTCAGGCGACTCTGGTATCTGAAACTCGATAACTATTAGTGGTACAAATTCTACTTTGCACAGGAATTTAGTGCTTATTTAGTGCTAATATGTACCGCAAAAAATAAATTTTGTGGCCGGTAGTTTTAGACAAAGACATGTAATGCTGGCTTCAGGCGACTCTGGTATGTGAAACTCGGTAACTATTAGTGGTACAAGTTCTACTTTGCACAGGAATTTAGTGTTTATTCAGTGCTAATATAGGCCGCAAAAAAAAAAATTCTGTGGCCGGTAATTTTAGTCAAAAACATGTAATGCTGGCTTCAGGCGACTCTGGTATGTGGAACTCGGTAACTATTAGTGGTACAAATTCTACTTTGCACAGGAATTTAGTGCTTATTTAGTGCTAATATATACCGCAAAAAATAAATCTTGTGCTCGGTAATTTTAGTCAAAAAGATGTCATGCTGGCTTCAGGCGACTCTGGTATCTGAAACTCGATAACTATTGAAAATGTAACTACTTCAATTATAAATTTAACAGTTTTGTTGAAAATTATTTTTTGTTGTTGTTTAAAATGAACTTTTTTAACTGAAAATTTAACTATTTTGTTGAAAATTTCTTTTTTTAGTTGAAGATTAATTTTTTTGGTTTGAAATATAACTATTTGGTTCAAAGTTAGTTTTTTTTAGTTGAAAATTAATTTTGTTGTTGAAAATTCGTCTTTTTTGTTTCAAAATTAATTTTTTTCTTTGAAAATTCACCTATTTGATTGAAAGTTCATTTTTCTGGTTGAAAATTAATTTTTTTCAACTAAAAGTGTAACTACTTCACTTAAAAACCTAACCATTTTTTCGAAAATTCGTTGTTTTTCGGTTAAAAATTAATTTTTTCCAACAGAAACTTGAACTAATCTAGTTTAAAATTTAACTATTTGGTTGAAAATTAATTGTTTAAACTGAAAATGTAACTACTTCAATTATAAATTTAACAGTTTTGTTGAAAATTATTTTTTGTTGTTGTTTAAAATGAACTTTCTTGAATTTAAAAGATTCCAATAAATTTGTAATAGATTTTAATAATTTGAAGGTATTTTAATTGAGTATTTTAAAAAAGGTATTTTAAAAAGGCATTTTCAATTGATTTCGGTAATTTAATAGTATTTCAGTGGATTGTAAATATTTTTGGGTATTCTAATAGATTCTAAGGCATTTCCAAGACCTATATTAAGTTTCAAGGGATTTAAAGAGATTTCAACGGATTTGAAATATTTCAGGGAATTTTAAAAGAATCCAAGGAATTTCTAGTTTACTTGAATAATTTGAAGGGATTTCAAAGGCTTTGAAATAATTTAGGGTATTTTAAAAGATTCCAAAGCATTTTCAAGAGATTAAAAAAATTTCAAGGGCTTCTCAAGGATTTTAATGATTTTAAGGGATTTGGCAAAAATTTCATGCGGTTGTAAAGAATTTCCTACTTCTGAATTTTCTTGAATTTAAAAGATTCCAATAAATTTGTAATAGATTTTAATAATTTGAAGGTATTTTAATTGAGTATTTTAAAAATTAGGAATACCCTTTTTGTTAATCACTACCCACAAAAGTTAATTGTACAACATATCACAATTAGAATTCAACAAATCAAAAACAAACAAAGTAACATTTTACCTACAGATGATCGGAAAGAATTGAAAGAATGTAGTTCTTTCGATACTTTTGTTCTTCCTTGTTTTGGTCAAATTTGAAAGACTACTGAATTTATGGTGAAAAGTGCAATATTCACACTATTTTCTGTATACCATTTGAAATGAATTCAATAATAACTTTTTGTAGAGATCCTCCAGATAAATTTGAAATACTATTACCAATTGGAATAGGAAAAGTACATATTTAGGTAGAATTAAAAATTTCTTTTCGGCTCATCCTTTTCAAAACAAAATTGCAGTAGTCAGAAACTTAGTTGACAGAGCTCTAGGTTTATTCCACATTTCATTTCACAAAGACAATTCAAATATTGTTAGGAATACCCTTTTTGTTAATCACTACCCACAAAAGTTAATTGTACAACATATCACAATTAGAATTCAACAAATCACACTCAAAATTATATTTCCGGCCCCATAATAACTTTTCACAACCTCCTAAGGCCACCTCTACCACGTTTCCCTAAAGAAATCCTATGTGTCTGCATTCGAAACACTCAAAACAATTTGAAATTTGAAATATTTTCACAAATTACCTTCAAAACAGTTCAAATTATATTTTCAGCCCCATAATAAATGTCAGCAATCCCCTAAGATCATCCCTAACACTTTTTCCTGAACCAGTCCAAAGACCCTTCACGCAAAACAATCAAAAAAATTTAATTCGAAATAACACAAGTCACCTGCAGAATACCATAAGTTATATTCCCAACCCCATAATAATATTGAACGACATCAAAAAACCACCCCTAACACATTTAACCAGACAAATTCTGAGTGCTGTTATGCAAAAGACCCAAACAAAATTTTCAGTTAAAATAATCACACAAGTTACCTTTAAAACACTCAAAATTATATTTCCGGCCCCATAATAACTTTTCACAACCTCCTAAGGCCACCTCTACCACGTTTCCCTAAAGTCCGAATAGAAAGCAACGAATGCTTGAATCTAGCATGGCTGCTTCCGTCTTCCCGGAAGGGAACCGGAACGCAGTGCGCATGGCTCTTGGGTGGGAGTGAGAGAGACTCGTCAGTT
The DNA here is from genome assembly GCA_011634705.1 of Andricus grossulariae. NCBI lineage: Eukaryota > Metazoa > Arthropoda > Insecta > Hymenoptera > Cynipidae > Andricus > Andricus grossulariae. The sequence goes on from JAABKJ010075445.1 coordinate 263,216,020, forward strand.
TAGTGGCGCGCCACCAGACGTCACCGCGATGACCCGTTTTCTCTGCAGAGTCCGCTAGCTTTCGGCCTATTAGTCATGCCCGCCGATGTTGTTGACAAAATGTCAAAATTTCCTTCTACCGTAGTGTCGACGTCCTGGTTTCCCTGGCATTCTTGAATTAGAGGGGCTCCCTTCCAGACATATCTGCCAGGGAATTTTACTGAGTCCTCGTCCGTGAAGTGGCCATGCCATCCCTGTGGGTGAAACTTGTGATGGTGTCGCCGTCTCGAAGTAAAGGCGTGAGTGGAGGACCACCCCATGCCAGCTCGCCGGATAAGCAGAATATATGAACAAACAAAAACAAAGCAGAATTGAGTATTTAAAATTATAAATAAAATTTGAACTTCGGTGTCTGGCAAGTATCTTGGTTTTTCATGAGGCTTCTGAACAAGTGGGTATTCAGATTGATAAACAACTGAATAGCGGGATTATTGGACACTCCAAGTCTCCCTACAACTCCCCCTTATTGATAGTCCCAAAGAAGCTAGATGCGTCTAGGACACAAAAATGGCGAGTTGTGATCGACTTCCGAGCCCTCAACGAATAGGTCATCGTCGATGCTTATCCCTAACCCAACGTCACAGACATCTTGGACCGCCTTGGGAAGGCACAATATTTTTCTGTGTTCGATCTGGCAAGTGGATTTCATCAGATTGAATCGCACCCCGATGACAGAGCAAAGACATCTTTCTCTACTCCCCTTGGACATTTCGAGTATATCCGGATGCCCATGGGAATCCAAAACGCTCCCGCGACGTTCCAGCGTCTGATGGACCAAGTTTTGAAGGGCCTGCAAGGAGCCGAGGCATTCATCTACATCGATGACATAGTGATCTATTCCGAAACACTCGAGGAACACGATGTCAAGGCACGACGAATACTCGACAGACTTCGAGCAGCTAGGGATGTTCGATCTCGATTCGATTCTGCCAAGATCGATCCAAAGGGTCCGATTAATCGATCTCTTGAATCGATTCTTTGTCTTCGATCTTTTGCATGAATCGATCCTTTGTGTTGAGAATCGACGCCTCAATTCATTGATATTTTTGCCATGCTCGCTTGACGTCTCCCCTACCCGGAATCTCTGGACTGCACCCGACTCCACCGAGATGTATCGGTGGTGTTTCCCGCGCATTGTCGAGGTGCCTTGCGATGGCAGAAGAAAACGGCGGTAGGTATTCGAATGGCCCAATTGGCATTTTTCCTAATTCTCATTTCTCCCAAAAAATCACTAGATTTGCGGGCGATGTAGAAATAAATGATAGGGGGGTTCACGCTGGTGAATTCGGTGAATATCGTTATACAAGCAGACGTTGGGTGGTGCTTATGAGAATTCTTCAGCGTTTAAATATGCTTCTACTTTTGAAATGTGATAGAGAAAATGGAAGAAGGAAAAAAGGTTGTATTATTTTAAAAAGAGGAATCTGGTACTTCAGAAGATGGAATCGCCAATCTTCTGCAAATTAATCCGGAAGTAGATATTAAATATCATTCAATTATAAAAGATTTATTCGTTTCTGAATATTTTAATAAAGAACGACCTGAGCTTCTTAGAATAAGAACAGAATTGAGCTTGCGACTCACTAATGATAATCCGATATTTTTTGGACCGAGAAGACTCTCTTACGATGAAAAGGAGAAGTTACAAAAAATCTTAGATTCTCTGTTATTAAGAGGGATCATTCGCGAGAGTGATTCCCCATTACTCGACTTGAAGGATGGATTTCATCACATTGACATAACGCCGGATTCAATCAAGTATACCGCATTCATAACGTCTCTGGGCCAGTACGAATATTTAAAAAAGCCATTTGGGCTTGAGACGGCTCCCGCGCAATTTCAAAGATTTGTCAACAAGGTGTTCTCAGAACTAATCAAGTCGGGTAATGTGGTCACATATTTGGACGACATTTTAATAGCTACCGATACGATAGAGTGTCACTTAGAGATTTTGAAGGATTCTGTTGTTCATCTTCCTCTTCGGCTAGAAATTCTTCGTTTCTTGCGCCCCGGTTTGGAGGCTCTTCATTATCTGGTTCATCGCCATCAAAATCAGGTACATCATTTTCGGTGCGGGCAAAATTGCATAACGTGACGCAACACTTGAAAATTTCGCAACTGTATCGTGGGTCGATTACTCGTAAGTGATTAAGGCATGGAAACTTTTCCTTTAATAACCCAAACGCACATTCAATCACTCTTCGTGTTTTTTTATGACGCCTCAAGAACTGGGCCCATGCTTCGTTATCGGCGACATCAGCAGGATCATGCTCCGTGGGTGGAATTAACCAAGGGAGTAATGGAAATCCACTGTCTCCTAGTAGTACGCCATCCGCAATCGGTCTCCATCCATTCTGCATCCGTTGATAAAGAGAACTATTTCGTAGAACCCTAGCATCGTGCACCCTTCCTGGCCAATTAGCATCTACATAATAAAACTTAAGGTCTGGCCCACATACTGCCATGCAATTGAGAGAATGATTTAGAGTATACGTTTTTAGAATTTAGAAAACTATTTACTAGAATTGTTGATTAGCAATTGCAAGCAATTAGTGCCTACACCAATATTTCTGATTGATTTCAAAAGTCTACAATCAATACAGGGCAGTCTTATAACTATAGAAGTTTTGATCAATTTTATAGTCAGGTAAAGTATCAATTGATTTGAACGTAACTATCTTCCCTTAGAATGGTACTGACATGGATAGATGTTTCGAAAATTATTAAGGCTTCTATGTTAATCAACTTTTAGTTTTTATTAATAATTATAATTTTATTAAACATTTTGAAGTCAGTTAGGGACTCAGTGGTGTCAGGAGAGCAGGAATATAAAAGAAGTGGCACGCGATATTATAATTATCGCTGGCTCGCTCTCGTGCTCTCTCTCGCTCGCTCCAACGAGCGGTAACGCCTATGATTGTATATGTAGCTAGTGGCTAAAGGGGGGCGGAAGGAAGATCGCGGCCACGGCATATCAACGAAATGACGCGAAGACCATGAGAACTAGCCATCAAATGAATTATATGAAAAATTATTATTTCAGTGTTAACGCAATTAGTAAGTAAATTTTTTTCTTTAACACTGACTTCACTAAGTGTAATTATCTGAGAAGCACAACCTTGACACATACAAACTGAGAGATAAGGACTGTATGATATATTATATAATCTGATAAAAAAACCAGAATCTTCATTAGTTACGTTTGTGGTGAAATTCTGTGAACAGATATTAATTAGTTTTTTCTTTAATCAGAAAATATGAGGATTGTTTCTACTCTCATCTTATCGTTGGCGATTATGCTCAATTCTATTGGTAAATATAATAATTTAATGTAGCAAATAAGAATACGTGTGATTTAGTCTACATTCTATCGAAATTCTTATTTTATTTTAAACCTTATTTGGCTTTTTCACAAATAAGTACAAATTTAATCAGGATTTATGCCGGGAGAATCAAGAATGTATATGTGCGTAAAAATAAATGGAATTCGAAAAGTGCACCTTTTGATACAGAATTCTTACCATATGGTGCACTCCTAAGCTACGGCGATGACGTTGTCGAGGTCGTGAAAATCGAAAAATGGCTCTGGTTTCTCCCTTGACTAAATTTAGCTGGTGGACTGGATTGGGAATTGAAGGATGTTCACTTCTGAAACCTGCTGACCACGAAATCTCAGGGACGCGACTCTGGACTCCGGCGATGACGTTTTTGAGGTCGTCAAAATCGAAAAATGGCTCTGGTTTATTCCTTGACTAAATTTAACTGTTGCACTGAGTTGGGAATTGAAGGATGTTCACTCCTGAAACCTGCTGATCACGAAATCGCAGGGGACGCGACCCTGGACTCCGACGATAACGTTGTCGAGGTCGTGAAAATCGAAAAATGGCTCTGGTTTCTCCCTTGACTAAATTCAACCGACTGGGTTGGGAATTGAAGGATATTCACTTTTGAAACCTGCTGACCACGAAATCTCAAGTGATGCGAGTCTGGACTACGGCGATGACGTTGTCGAGGTCGTGAAAATCGAAAAATGGCTCTGGTTTCTCCCTTGACTAAATTTAGCTGGTGAAACGTTCGTCTTAGACCCATTACATACAACGTATTTTATGCCCTGCTGTTCGTGTGATATGGTTGTCTACTTCAACAAAAATGTAATCTCCTGTATCTTGTTGCAGATTTGAGTTCAAACTTCGATTGTTTACCTAATGGCGCCCCTATTCCACATGTTCCTCGTTTCCGAACTTCTCATCGTCCAGTCAGGAATAATTCTTCTGAAAGGACTCTTTCTGATGCCAGACGTCAGCCTCCGAGTTCTCTGATCAGGCCTCCCTCTACTGTAGAGTCTTCTCTGCGTGTCAGATCCAGGTCTCCTCCTGCCATTCGCCCTCGTTCTTACATACTTGGATTTGAACTTGAGGAACTCAGATTTATTCGTCTTATTCCTCACACAAATTCAAACCGGCTATTTGAAATTCGAAGGTACACTTTTCCTTCCAACAAACCAATTCAAGTGAGAGGAAATCGTCAAGTCCTTGGGCCCATGCCAACCGAAGAACAATTTGTGTTATCAACGTCCAACGGTGACGTATTTGCAATACTTGGCCAACTTACAGGTCGACAATTTTTGTCGCTCATTGTTTGAATAAACTCTAAAATATTTTTCAGCCTTTTGCACAAATTTCTGATGCTATAAAAAAAAAAATCATTGTCATCTAAAATAGGTGAATTGTGAGAATTTTTCAAATTTTTTCCACTTCCGAGTAATGGATCGTAAATACTATATATAGGTGGAAATCACTTAGCATGATCCAGGCGCACATGACTTGGCCGATTTACATGTCGACAATATTTTTAGCACTATTGTTCGAATAAAGTCTAAAATGTTGTTCAACCTTGTGCTCAAATTTCTGACGCTTTCAATAAAAAATATCATTCTCATCTAAAATAGATGAATTATGAGAATTTTTCAAATTTTTCTACTTCCGAGTAATGACTCGTAAATGTCATATGTAGGTGGGGGTCGCCTAGCATGATCCAGATGCACATTACTTGGCCAACTTACAGGTCGACAATTTTTGTCGCTCATTGTTTGAATAAACTCTAAAATATTTTTCAGCCTTTTGCGCCCATATTCTTTATACTTGTAATCAGTTTGCTCAACATTCTTTGCAAGTCTTCGATTGACTCTGCTATAACAATCTTATAATCTGCGAACTCTAACCCACGCACCCTCACTGTCCCGAGATCCACACATTCTTTGCCGAAGAGGGCCATTTTTAGAATCTTGTCAATGTGAATAATTTATTTAAAAATTTTTTTTTACTACCGTTTTAGCATGAATTTTACATGAAACTGCTACTTTGCATTCTTTGGAACATTTTACAGTTTTCTATCTCAATATTTTAAAAGTATTAAAGTAACGCGTTTTTGTTTGCTTTGCTTACCCTAAAACTTGTGAGAGTGAGAAATGGGGAGTGAGGAAGATGGGAAGAGCGTGAGAGGGGGGGGGAATGAAGGAGAGGCAGAAGGAAAGGTACGTAACATGGTCCTAGGTTTACTTAGGCTAGGAGGGACGTGAGGTGGTGTCTCTCTTTTTTTCGGAAGCGAGCCAGGCGTCCAAGTGACTCATTCCTTGTGGGACGTTGCGCTGGCACCAGTTTCTGGATAATCACATTATCCCTTCAAATTCGTAATGCTCATCATTTTGCAAGCACTTTGCAGCCTCTTTAGACAACTTAAATTTTTTTCAAATTCAGTTTTCATATAACGGTAATACCTTCTCATTATGATTAATATGAATGATAGTTAACCTTTCTTCAGAGGAAAGAGTCTACTAATTTTCATGAATAGGTATTTTCAAAACCAAGCTTATAGGATTCCGTCGAGAGCTACTCAAAACTATACATGCGCAGTGAAAGTTTTTCGTAGCACTGCGCACGTTGCGCTTTTTGCCCTTGTGCGCCTGTCGCGTTGTTTACCTAGTGCTGTTGTTTATAATTTTATTTTCTTGAAAGATATTTGCTAGGTCGGGTAATTTCTCTGATCGGGAAATGACAAGGGATTTATTTACTGATCAAGATTATTTTATATTTCAAAATTCATCACCAGTTTCTGGATAATCACATTATCCCTTCAAATTCGTAATGCTCATCATTTTGCAAGCACTTTGCAGCCTCTTTATTGAAAATTCATCAATTTTGGTAAAAATTTAATTTTTGTTTGCTAAAAATGCAACTGTGTGGTTGAAAATAAATCTGATTTGATGGAGGATTGAAATATTTTGTTGAGAATGTAAATATTCCATTTTTGGTTAAAATTTGACGTTTTTTTAGTTAAAAATTCTACTTTTTGGTTAAAAATTCATGTATTTTGTTAAACATTCGCCTTTTTTGGTTGAAAATTAAACTACTTGTTTAAAAATTCATCTATTTTGTTGAAAATTCCTCTCTTTTGGTAGAAAATTAATCTCCTTGGTTGAAAATTGATCTTTTTTGTTGAGGATTCAAGTATTTGGTTGAAAATTCATGTATTTTTTAATATTCGCCTTTTTGGCAGAAAATTAATCTTTCTGGTTGAAGATTCATATTTTTGTTGGAAATTCAACTACTTTGTTAGAAATTCATCTATTATGTTGAAAATTCATCAATTTTGGTAAAAATTTAATTTTTGTTTGCTAAAAATGCAACTGTGTGGTTGAAAATAAATCTGGACGATGAAATTGTGTGAGTTATCGAATAAAAAAGTAATTAGCACCATACTCGCGAGCGGCGCCTTCTCAAGTGGTAGTGACCTTCCTTAAGTCAGACGTGTCCTTAAACTTAATATGGGCACGGCGGGAAAAAGAAGGGGACTACCACTTGAGAAGGCGCCGCTCGCCAGTATGGTGCTAATGACTTTTTTTATCTTACAACTCACACAATTTCATCGTCCAAAAGACAAAAGTGAGCTTCCAAGCGCATCCTAACGACATCCAAACTATTAGTAAAAAAAATTGTGAAAAAAATTAAAATTTGTTCCGCAGCGTGAAGTTAGCACTCCATTTTGAAAACTCAATAACTTTTTGAATTTTCCCGTCCAAACGAAAAAAATCGGATTCTAAACGCATCCTAACGACATCCAAACGATTGGAGCAAAAATTTTTGAAACAAATTAAAGATTGTTCCGCAGCGTGAAGTTAGCACTCCAATTTTGAAAACTCAATATCTTTTTGAGTTTTTCCGTCCAAACGATAAAAAATACAATTATTCCAAGGCATTTTCAACAGATTCAGAAATTTTCAATTGACTCAAATAATTTAAATTCAATAATTTGAAATTATTCCAAAAGATTTTAAAAAGATCCCAAGGAATTTTCAAATGATTTCAATAATTTTGTAGGACATCAAAAAAGTTTACAGAGTTTAGGTTATTTTTTTAAATTCCAATGAATTATCAAGAGTTTAAACAATTTTTAAACAATTTAAAGATATTTTGAACAGATTTCATGAATTTGAAGGTATTCTAAAAGATTTCAAAGATTTTAGTTTTTTTTTAATTCCAAGGAATTGTCAAGAGCTTCAAGGAATTTCATGGAGTCTCAAAAGATTTCTAAGGATTTAAAATATTTTAGGGTTTTTAAAAAGATTCCAAGGAATTTTTAATTTATTTAGAAATTGGATTTCAAAGGATTTTGATTATATTAGGGTATTTACAATTATTCCAAGGCATTTTCAACAGATTCAGAAATTTTCAATTGACTCAAATAATTTAAATTCAATAATTTGAAAGATTAACTAATGAATGTTCTTTAAATTCTTCCAGTGTATCTTATGTTGGTTGTCTTATTTGTCCTACAAAAGTATTTGTTGATTAATTTCACTTCTTCCACAGTCGAATCGTAAAACTAATTGAAATTTATGACATTAATTCGTACAATGTAGAGAGACAAAAAAAAATCTTTCGCAATGGAAAGGTCAATAATTGGTTTTGAGGCAAGATAATGTGAGATCACATTCTTCGATAATCGGTTATTGTATATTCCCCACACTCGTGCACAGACCTTTCAAAATTAAAGGCCACACCATCGACAACTGTCACTAGGTAATTTTGAATTGTCTTTTGTTGAAGCTCCTTCGGCTTCAGTGCGTCATTTTGTTTTCGGAATTTTTAACATAGGATTCGTAATCAGCGACCCCAAAAATCCGTGAGTAACATAACTTGGCCCATTTTATAAAAACTTTATACTTTTGCCAGCTTTTCGCGATTTCATTCGACTGTGCGCCGTACATACATAGTTCCACTTGTGTTTCGCTAGCTTCAATTTTAAAGAAATATCAATAAAAAATCTTAAATTTTGATGATTTTGGAAAAAAAGGAATTAAGTGTTCAATTGTACATTTTTCAAATTGATGAAATTTCAGAAATAATTTATCAAAATTACGGAAATTTTTTGTTTTAAATTGTCCAAATTAAAAACTTTTCAATTTTGAAGATTTATAATTCAAAGTTCTACAACTGTAAAGAATTAAAACTAAAAACTCTTCAATTTTGAAGAAATATAAACAAAAAATATTAAATTTTGATGATTTTGGAAAAAAAGGAATTAAGTGTTCAATTCTAAATCTTACAAATTGATGAACTTTCAGATATAAATCATGAAAATTGGAGAAATTTTTAATTGTAAATTATCAACATTTTGAAATATTCAATTATCAAAATCTACAATTCAAAGTTCAAATTTTTTAAAGATATTACAACTAAAAACTCTTCAATTTTAAAGAAATATCAATAAAAAATCTTAAATTTTGATGATTTTGGAAAAAAAGGAATTAAGTGTTCAATTGACAAATTTTGAACAAAATATATGACTTTTCAATTAAAAGATGATTTCTCAACAAAATTCATGAATAGTTCAATTTTCAAATGCAAAAAATAATTTTCAACAAAAAAAGAACGAATTTTCTACAAAATTGTTAAATTTACAACCAAAGAGGTAAATCTTAAAAAAAATTAATTGTTAACAAAGCAGTTAAACTTTCAACCAAGTACTTGAAAGTTCAAAAAAGAAAATGAATTTTTGAAATAATAATTACATTTGTAACCAAGAAAGATGAATTTCCAACCCAATGGTCGAATTTTCAAACAAAAAAGATTAATTTTTAACCAAATTAATTAATTTTTGACAAAAAATTTTAATTTTCAACCCAATAATTTAAATTTCGTGAAAACAAACAGTTGAATTTTTAACCAAATAGCGGAATTTTCAACATACAAAGACGAATTTTCAACCACAAGACAAATTTTGAACAAAATATATGACTTTTCAATTAAAAGATGATTTCTCAACAAAATTCATGAATAGTTCAATTTTATTTAATTAGTAATTTAATGGTTTTAGTTCAGTTTATTTAGTTGAATTTATTTAGTTTAGTTTATTTAATTAGTAAGTTTTACAAATGTAAAATTTTTTTGTTTTTTATTTCATCATTTTTTGGATAAAAATTCATCATTTATTTGCAAATTTTTATTATTTTGTTAAAAATTCAACAGATTTGTTAAAAAGTTATTCTCGGTCGGAAATTTAACTCTTTTTTTGAAAATTCGTCTTTTTAAGTTGAAAATTCAACTATTTTGGTACAAAATTCAACTATTTGGTTTAAAATTATTTTTGTTGTTGATTTTTTAAATTTTAATCCAAAGAAGATTAATTTTCTTGAAAAAAATATGAATTTTAACAAATTACATTCATTTTTATTTAACTGTTTTGTTGAAAAACGTCTTTTTGGGTTAAAAATTCAACAATTTGGGTAAAAAATTGGACAATTTAATTAGTAATTTAATGGTTTTAGTTCAGTTTATTTAGTTGAATTTATTTAGTTTAGTTTATTTAATTAGTAAGTAAAAATTAATCTCTTTGGTTTAAAAATTCAATTATTTGGTTGAAAATTCGTCTTTTTTGTAGAAAATCAATTTTTTGTTTTGTTAAAAATGCAACTGTTTGGTTGGAAATTCAACTGTTTTGTAGAAGATTCGTCTTTTTTATTGAAAATTATTATTTTTTTTTTTAATGAAAATTCAACTATTCCATTTTTGTTTAAAAATTAATCTCTTTAGTTTAAAAATTTAATTATTTTGTTGAAAATTTGTCCTTTTTTGGTAGAAAATTAACCTGCTTTGTTGAAAATTCAACTGTTTGGTTAAAACTTTATGCATTTTGTTGAAAATTCGAATTTTTTTGTGGAAAATCAATTTTTTTGTTTTGGAAATTCAACTTTTTTGTAGAATATTCGTCTTTTTTATTGAAAATTAATTTTTTTTTTTAATGAATATTTAACTATTCCATTTTTATTTAAAAATTAATCTCTTTGGTTTAAAAATTCAATTATTTGGTTGAAAATTCGTCTTTTTTGTAGAAAATCAATTTTTTTATTTGGCAGGAACCGATGCCAAGAGGTGTCTTACACCGTGCACGTTTCCGCAAAACGGACAGTAGAGTCGCTAATGGCGGCTAGCGACCCAAACGCGATATCTCGCGCCTTTTTCTTACCGACAAGGGATCCAAAGTGCAGTATTTAGTCGATACGGGAGCCGACCTTTGCGTATACCCTCGTTCGCGTATTCGTGGTCCGCGCGAAAGGACGCCTTAAAAGCTCTACGCGGCTAACTACTCGATTATTGCAACTCACGGGTTTGAGACTCAGTTTAAATTTCGGCCTTCGTCGTGATTTTACGTGGCGATTCGTGGTGCCTGACGTATCCAAACCGATAATTGGTGCTGATTTTTCACATCATTATGGGTTACTCGTCGATATACGTAATCGAAGTCTCGTCGACGGTGTAACATCTCTCATGACCCGTGGGGAAGTAGCGGAGTGTGATCACAGTTTACTCCACATTCGCGCTGTCGCAGGTTCCTCTCCGTTCCACCAACTTCTACGGACATTTCCGGAAATGAATCTTTAGGATTCATGATTATATTAAATTCCCCAATGTCTTTTGTATTCACCGAACTCTCCTGAATCCTCTTGATTCTTTTACATTCTGTCAATTCTCTGAAATTCTGTGAATTCTTTTGATTCACCCAGAAAAAGTTTAAGTTGAATGATCACAAATTTGATTGATTATCCATATCCTCCGTTTGATCGAAGTCTTTCTGCTGTTTTATGCAAAACTTGCACACGTATTTTCTCACTCGCTTAATCCCAATTAATTCTATTTTAGAATTACCTATCATGATTCTCATGATTTTCAAGAAATAATGCATTAATGCAGTTCGCACGATTGGAATTGATGTTTTAAACATTTTTTTGTGTGTTCTTGTTCATTTGGAAGAGAACTGACAAGGTCTCACTTTGACGACAGAATCTTATCTATTTTGAAGAAGAGGCCAAATTCCACAGAAGCTGGACATGTTTTACATTTCTGATGATTTTAGAATAATAATGCATTACTGCTGTAGCATAATTGAAACTGATGTATCAAATCTATGTACCGTCCTTCCTCTCCCCTCTCCCTTCATTCCGTCTACTTCATCATCCTTCACCTATTACTCCCCTGCTTCTATACCACCCCTCACTTATCCTCCCTGCCCCGTCCTTCACCCATCACTCCTCCTACTTCCACTCCCTCACTTCACTTATTTTCCATCCACAGACTGTAATTCTGAAGTTTTTTTTATTTAAGTTTTTTATTTTTTAAGTTTTTTATTTTTATTATTTGTTTATTTTATTTTTTTTATTTATTTTTTTAATAATTTTATTATCTGCATTAAATTTTTAAGACGACTGTCTAATTCAATTTCAGAATTTCTTTTTTTTTCCATTTCAACAATACAATTCTTTATCTATGAATAAATTACTCAAATAAAGTCGTTGCTAATCAGAATGATTACAGATTTTATTACAAAATTAGATGGGCGCTTTGCAGAAGAGTCAATGTATACCCATGACTCGTCCTCGTGTTGTTATTTTCAGACGAAAAAAGTCGTCTTTTCTGCGTAGGTGTTATCTTCCTTAGTCAGAGATTCTTACATTTTCATTTGTTTATTTATTATATGCTACTCATATGCTACTAAGGAGCTCTTGGAAATTTAGCGCCCTTCAATTAAAAAAAAATTAATTGCGGATTGGGGCAAAATTGAAAGCCGTAGACCCTTTGAACGAAAAAAATGCATTTCCTCCCATACCGCGGTACATCTGACCATACTAGCGTGTGCACTTCAACATTTCTATTATTACTGCAAATATTATCCGATTTTCATGAATCTTTATTTCACTTTCTTGAAATTATATGAATAAACTATTTCTGCTAATTAAGATAGAATCACGCGATGCTTTCATAATTTCAGTTTTTTGAACCGGCCTGCATCTCATGACAATGAAAGGGTTATTCGTTTCGGTAATTCGACACGCTCCCGAGTCTCCACTCGCGCTCCGGAGAGTCTGCCTCCTAAATTTGAGGAAGGTCGATTGGCTAGATCTCGAAAATACAGACTGAGTTAATACTGAGATCCACTGCATTTTTTTCTATTGTTATTTTCAAAAGATAATGAGTGATCTCGTTTTACAAGTAAACTATCTAAATATTATATTCTTACATTTTTTGTTTCATATTAGGCGTTTACGGAATTCAAATACTTTCTCGTATTCCCCTTTTTTGCTCTCGTTCAAAGAAATCTACTTTTTTCCACTGTTTTCAAGAAATTTACTCTTTTTCTCGTGTTTTCGCTAAACTGCGAACTGAAGTAATGAAGTCTAATATGACAATCAAACTATTTTGAATCAAAACTTAATTCTTCTTGGTATAGAATTCATCTCGTTGGTTTAAAAATTCTATTATTTGGTGGAAAACTTAATCATGTCTTTGAAAGTTTAACTATTTTGTTAAGAATTCATCCTTTTTGTTCGAACTGGTTTTTTCCACATTTTTTTTCACGATTCACCCCTTCAGTTGAAAATTCAACTATTTGGTTGAAAAGTCAGGTATTTCGTTGAAAATTCATCATTTTGGTGAAAAAAGTTAAGTATTCTGTTGCAAGTTATGTACTTTGATCCAAATACATATTTTTAAGACTCTCACGAAAAAAAACCCAAGTTCTAACTCAGACAAAAAACAGCACAAAAAAACAAACGTGAACGAAAACGCAAATAATTTAAATTGTAATCATTGTGGTTTAACGGGTCATTTTAAAAGAGAGTGCCTTTATTATGCGTACAACCATGGAATCTGGAGGGGCGAGTATTAGGACCAAAAATAATCCAACCTATTACCGAAACGCCTGAATTCTTAAACTCGGATAAAGATGAAACAACAGAGACACGATTTCATTTATTGACAAAATTCGAAGATAAACTATTTCCAATTCTCATTGATACAGGTGCCACACATTCCTACGTGGGCAAGGAATTATTGGAAAAAATAGAAAATTATAATTTTTTAATTTTAAAACCAGTTTCGCGCAAATTAACTGTCGCGAAATCGTTGCGGATATGCTGAAAGCCCTAAGAACGACCCTACATTACAACTCAGAAACCTAGTGGCTACCAGGAAGTCAACCCATCCGCTATCCCATGGAAGCAAATCCACAGTCGTTACCGAGCGTGAAGAGGAGCGTGAACAGGAGCGTGAAGAGGAGCGTAAAGAGGAGAGGAGCGTGAAGTGCAGCGTGAAAAGAGCGTAAAGAAGAGCGTAAAGAGGAGAGTGCGGAAAAAATTATGTTATTATTTTATTATCAAAAGAAAAACATTGTGGAATAATAAGAAGAGAGGAGCGTGAAAAGAAGAGGAGCGTGAAGAGAACAGGAGCGTGAGGAGGAGAGGAGCGTGAAGAGGAGATGAGCGTAGGGAGGAGAGGAGAGTGGAGATAAGAGGAGGGTGAAGAGGAGCGGATCATGAAAAAAAACATGAAGAGGAGTGTGAAAAGGAGAGAAGCGTGAAGAGGAGCGTGAACAGGAGCGTGAAGAGGAGCGTGAAGAGGAGCGTGAAGAGAAGCGTGAAGAGGAGCGTGAAGAGGAGCGTGAAGGAGAGCGTGAAGAGGAGCGTGAACAGGAGCGTGAAGAGGAGCGTGAACAGGAGCGTGAAGAGGAGCGTAAAGAGGAGAGGAGCGTGAAGTGCAGCGTGAAAAGGCTCATTTTCAGCCAAGAGAGATAAATTTTCAATGCAACAGGATGAATTTTCCACAAAACAGTTGAATTTTCGACTAAAAAATATTACTGAAAAATAGTTGAATTTTCAACCCGAATAGTTGAATGTTCGAGACGAATATTAGAATTTTTGAAAATAAAGCTAATTTTGAGCCAAGAGAAGTTTCAATCCAACAGGATGAATTTTCAACAAAACAGTTGAATTTCCGACTGAAAAATATAACTGAAAAATAGTTGAATTTTCAACCCGAAAAGTTGAATTTTCAACCCGGAAATTTGAATTTTCGCAAAGAAAGTTTATTTTCAGCCAAGAGAGATGAATTTTCAGTAAAACAGGATAAGTTTTCCGCAAAACAGTTGAATTTTCGACTGAAAAATATAACTGAAAAATAGTTAAATTTTCAACCCGAAAAGTTGAATTTTTGAAAATAAAGCTCATTTTCAGCCAAGAGAGATAAATTTTCAATGCAACAGGATGAATTTTCCACAAAACAGTTGAATTTTCGACTAGTCATTGTTTCCAAGAAAAAGTAGAAAATCAAACATCATGCATCAAACTTACAAGAAATCTTCATTATCAAAGTACAAATTCCAAAAAAATTGACGAAAAATTTAAAGGTGGGTTTTGTGAGAAAATCGATTTTTAATTTTTTCAGAAAAACTGCTATCATTTTGTTAATTTTAAACCTTTTTTAAAATGTTCTGTGGATTTTGAAAGAAGACGATGAACGATATTAGAATAAAGAATGAAATAATAAATATGAATTAAGTCAAAAGTTATAGAGGTTTAAGAAAAAAATTTGGGTTTTTTGAAAAACAAAGCGCAAAATTCAAATATGCATAACTTTTTAGAACAATTTTTGTTTGCACGTCAGAAAAATGCGTATCGTCTAATTTCCTCTAAAGAATTTCTTCATTTTTCAAAATCTGATTATCTAAAATGTTTAAGTTTCTGGAAACTACCCTTAGAGGCCGTGCATAAATTACGTAAAAAATTAAGATGGGGGGGGGGGGCTATGGTTGTTAACAGTGGTGTGGACCCTACTCCGCATGCACGAAAATGCTTTATAATTGATTTTCAAGTTTTTACATTTGCACTTAGATTTTAAAAAGCATGTTGTATAATTTGAATGTGATTAATTTTTAGCGATGTAGTTTCACGAACATAGAGAGTAGAATAAAATAGAATAGAATAGAATAGAATAGAATGGAATAGAATGGAATAGAATGGAATAGAATGGAATGGAATGAAATAGAGTTGAATAGAATGGAATAGAATGGAGTAGAATGGAATAGAATGGAATAGAATGGAATAGAATGGAATAGAATGGAATAGAATGGAATGGAATCGAGTAGAATGGAATAGAATGAAATAGGATGGAATAGGATGGAATAGAATGGAATAGAATGGAATATAATGCAATAGAATGGAATAGAATGGAATAGAATGTAATAGAATGGAATAGAATGGAATATAATGGAATAGAATGGAATAGAATGGAATAGAATGGAATAGAATGGAATAGAATAGAATAGAATGGAATGAAATAGAGTGGAATAGAATGGATATTTATAAACAATGACAATTTGTTTAAAAAGTTATGTTTGCTAAATTTAATCAAATATTAAGTCACTTCAAGTGAGAAATAGACAAATGGTTAAAAATTTCAGAAAAAAAAACAGCAACTTTCTACCATCAAGTAAAGAGAATATTAATAACAATAATAAAAAAATTTCCAAACAATTATTTTAAATGAATGAAATTAAATATTAATTCACTTCAAGTGAAAAGCGGACAAAAAGTTGAAAATTTCAGAAAAAATTTCAATTTCTAGCATTCTTCAAAGAGAATATTATTAACAATAATAATAAAGTGTTTGAACAATTATGTTCTGTTAACAATAATTAACCCTTACCTCTCTTTAATTGAAAATTAAACAAAAAGTGGAAAATTTTTGAAAGAATTGCGACTTTTTATCTCTATTCTAAGAGAAAATTGCTGAAAACAATAATAAATGGTTTAACAATATATAACTTTTTATAACTATCTTCTCTTAGATAAGTGCTGAAAAGTTGCGTTTGGTTCTGAACTCTTTTAATTTAAAATAAAAATAGTTGAATTCAACCAGAAAAGTCGAATTCTCAAGAAAATAGTGGCATCCTGATTAAAAATAGATTAATTTTGAACCAGAAATTTGCATTTTTCACCAAAAAAGTTTAAATTTCTATCAAGCAGATTAATTTTCTACCAAAAAGACGAATTTGCTACAAAATAGATCGATTTTCGATCAAATAGTTGAATTTTCAGCTAATAAAGATCAATCTTAAACCATAAATAAAAAAGCTAAATTATCAGTTCGAAAATTCATTTTCAACTATTAATACCAACTTTTAATCAAGTCATTTAATTTCCAACATAGGAGATGAATTTTTAACTAAAATGATAAATCTTCACCCAAAAAAATTATTTTTCAATAAATTAGTTCAACTTTCACCAAATAGTTGAATTTTCAACCAAAAAAGATAAATCTCCAACCGAAAAAATTAATTTTTATCAATGTAGTTTAACTTTCAACCAACTAGTTGAATTGTAAAACCAAAAAGAGAAATTCTAAAAAAAAGCCAACAAAATGCAACATCTTCTAATTAAATTCTTACCTGGCCAACATCAATTAGCATCAGCTAATCATACAACACGGTTGGAAGAAGATACAATGGACCAGTACACCAACAAAATGCAACATCTTCTAATTAAATTCTTACCTGGCCAACATCAATTACCATCAGCTAATCATACAACACGTTAGGAAGAAGATAAAATGGATCAGTTTACCAACAAAATTCAACGTCTTCTAATTAAATTCTTACTTGGTTTATCAAAAAAATACCAACAAACACAACATCATCTAATTGAATTCTCACTTGTCAATATCAATTAACATTAGCTAATCATACAACGTGTTTTGAAGAAGATACAATACAAGATCTTCTAATTAAATTCTTACTTGTCAATATCAATTAAAATCAGCTAATCATACAGCACATTTGGAAGAAGATATAATGGATCAGTTTACCAACAAAATGCAACATCTTCTAATTAAATTCTTACCTGGCCAACATCAATTAGCATCAGCTAATCATACAACACGGCTTGAGCCCCCTTCCCCTTAAGATAATTAATTCCATATTTTATGAACAATTTCTTATCTCAGGCTTCACAGTTCCCCTTTTTATGCGAGAAATTTCCCCTGTTTTCAAGACATTTTCTCCATTTTGTATGCTTACGTACTTCCATAACGTTTACTTAAAAATGCAATTGTCTAAGAAAAATTTGTTATTTTATTTTAAATTCTCAGCTTCACAATCTTTCTCATTTCCCCTTTTTAAAAAGGAATTACCCTATTTATCCCCCTTCTCCATTAAGATAATTAATTCCATATTTAATGAAAAATTTCTTATCTCAGGCTTCACATTTCCCCTTTTTATTCGAGAAATTTCCCCTTTTTTCAAGATATTTTCATTATTTTTTGACACTTACATACTTCCATAAAGTTTACTTAAAAAAATCATACAAAAAAAACTTTATTTTATTTTAAATTCATAGCTTAACAGTCTTTCCCCTTTTTGAAGGAATTAACCTATTTATCCCCTTCCCCCTTAAGATAATTAATTCCATATTGAATTTCATAAATTTTTTTTTGATATAATAGAAATTTTACAAGTATAATATTTTTGAAAAATTTGAAGATTTAAGGAACTTTGAAACACAATTTATGAAAAAGTTTTAAATTTTATTAAAGTTTTGAAATTTCATAAAAATGTTAAAATTGCATAAAAATGTTTTAAACTTATGAAAACTTTGAATTTCATGACAAAAATTCTAATTTGATGTAAGTTTTGTAAATTTTATAAATCTGTTTAGAAATGTTGAAGATTTAAAGAATTTTAAAACCCTACAAAATTTACAAAATATTTTAAAAATGTTACTACTTAAATTTTTATTATTAAATTAAAAATTTCATAACATTTCGAAAAAATTATATAATTTCTAATATCTTTCAGTTTTTGGCAATTTAGGAAGTAATAAAAATTTCCTAATTTTATCCTTAAAATGCACACGTTTCTCAGAATATTATAAAGTGCTTAGAAAAAATCATGAAGTTCAAAATATGCTTGGGGTACCAGGTCACCCATAGTGCTCTTTACGAATAGTTACATCCTCGATAAAAAAATATTAATTTTCAATCGGTTGCATTTTTAAACACAAGAATGAAATATTTTGCAAAAGAGACGATTATTCTACAAACAAGTTTTTTTTGGCACCAGAGTAAAAATTTTTAAACAAAAAAATACATTAATAATGAAGCAGTTATGTTATCAACCCAAGAGATAAATTTTCAACTGAAACTATGAATTCTCAACGAAAAATGTGAAAGTTGATATTTTAATGAAGAAAATTTATAATTTGAAATTAAAAACAGTTTAGTTCATCCAAAAAAGGCACATTTTCAACAAAATTAATTTTCAACTGAGCAGTTACGTTTTTATCCAAAAAAGATTAAATTTCTCTCAAAAGAAATGGATGTTCAAAACAAAAATACGAATACTCAGCAAAATAGTTGAGTTTACTGCCAAAAAATATTTGGAAAAGATTTGACGAAAAAGTTAATTTTCAATGCAAAGTAAAAATTTCGAATCTAACAATTTATTTTTTATTTATTTATTTAAATTTGGAGCAAATATATTAATTCCATTTTTGGCAATTTTTAAAAATTATTTGAAAACTTTTGACGCAATAAATTAAGCATTTTCTTCAGGAGAAAATTCACTTTTGGTCCAACAGATGAAATTTCTTAAGTTTTTTGTTTTTTAAAACCCTTATACTGTAAATCCTTGCACTCTAAGTCCTTTCACTCTAAATGCTAGCACTCTAAACTCTATTATTGTAAACTCTCACCCTATATATTTGTGCACTCTAAACTAACGCACTCTAAACTCTTGCTATCTAAATTCTTGCACTCTAAACTAACCCACTCCAAATTTTTTTATTCTAAACTATTTCAGTCTAAATCATTGCTCTCTAAACTATTGCACTCTAAGTCATTGAACTCTAAACTATTGTATTCTTAAGCTTTGCAATCTAACAAGTTGCACTTCAAAACCTTGAAATATAAACCCTCGCACTCCAAACCCTTGCACTTTAGGCCCTCGCACTCTAAACTCTTGCATACTACAATCTAAACCCAACGCACACAAAACTCTGAATTCCAGTTTGTATGAAAAAATTAAAACTAACAAAAATAATTAATAATTTAATTAAATATAAATTTTAGGGACGGAAACAATTTAAGAACTTTTTTTTCTTCGAAGGGCGCGTTTTTGAAATTTATTTTATATTATACAATGATTTTTACAATAATTTCAAATACTTTGAACCTTGAAACAATTTTGTTTTACAAACATATTTGATTATTGCATTTTTAATTAAAAAAATTTATTCTGAAGAAAAAAAAATGTGTTTGATGTTCAAAGTTGACAATTTTCTGGTTCACACGTTTTGTAATCGGCAATTTTCTGTCAGAAATTTTATTATTCAGGAATTTTTCAAACTTGGTAATATTATAAACTTTCGAGAATTTAAATAATCGGGATTTTCATATTTCGACACTTTTATAAATTCGAAAGTTGTATCATTCGGGAATTTTATAATTCGGTAATTTTCCAATTCTTAAATTTAACAGGGTCGCGAATTTTATTTTTCGGCAATTTTTAAATTCAGTAATATTACGAGGGTTGAAATATCAACTATTACATATTTCGTTGAAAATTCATTATTCAAATTTAAATTTTAACTTCTTGATTTAAAGCTGAACGCCTTTGTTAAAAATTTATTTTGTTGTTGAAGATTTAAGATTTTACTTTAAAATTCATCTTTTCGGTAAAAATTGAACTTTTTTTGAACTTGAAAAATTTTTAAAATCATTATTTTTTTCTATTGAAAAATAAATGTGGTAATTAAAGATTGATCGGTTTCAATTCAAATTCAACTATTTTGTGGAAATTTTCTATTTTTTTCAATTCTACTGTGTCTGATTTGAAATTACTTTTGCCTAAAATGTCAACTGGATTTTATTTAAAATTGAAATATATATATTTTTTGAATGAACTATTACATTTTTATATAAAGAATTCATCAGCTTTGGTTCAAAATTCAACAACTTGGTGAAAAGTTGAACTATTTCGTTAAAAATTCATTTTTTGAGTGGAATATTATTATTATATTTGAAAATGAATAATTGAATATGGTAACTATTGACTGCTATAAAAAGTGTATATCTGAAAAAATAATCTGCCTTTGGTCTCTCTAGTAGCTCAGTGGCTAAAGCACCCGACCGGAAATCGGAAGACATGAGGTTCGATTTCCACAGAAGCGAAGGAGAAATATCTTTCTTAGAAATTGAAAATTTTTAATTTATAAATTTTCAAGCTCCATCTAGTGTGAAATGACCTTAAGACTCTAGTAGCTTAGTGGTTGAAGCACATGACCGGCAGTCAAAAGACGTGAGGTTCGATTCCTACCGGAGCGAAGCAGAAAGATCTTTTTTCAGGAATTAAAATTTTTTAATTTATTAACTCCTTGCTATAAAAAGTGTATATCTGAAAAAATAATCTGCCTTTGGTCTCTCTAGTAGCTTAGTGGTTGAAGCATCCGACCGGCCATCGGAAGTCGTGAGGAAGATTTCCACAAGAGCGAAGGAGAAACATCTTTTTTCATAAACTAAAAATTTTTAATTTATAAATTTTCAAGCTTCATCTAGTCTGAAATGACGTTACGACTCTATTAGCAAATGTATAAGTTAATGAATAACTCCGTATTTGGAAAAACTATGGAAAATGTGCGAAAACATAAAGATCTTAGAGTTGTCACACAGTGGGAGGGACGGTACGATGCAAAAGCACTCATCGCTAAACCAAATTTCCACAGTTGTAGTATATTTGGTGAAAATATGGTCATTATTGAACTAAATCGATTAAAGATTAAATTTAATAAACCTATTTATGTGGGATTCACCATCCTCAACATATGTAAAATACTGATCTATGATTTCCACTACAATTACATGATGCAGACTTAATAATAACGCAAAATTGCTTTATACTGACACAGATAGTCTAATTTATCATCTAACAGCTCCAAATTTTTATGATTAGATGAAAAGAGATATATATATATATAATTAAAAACTAAAGGTCAACAACCACCGCAGTGTCCCACTGGGAGCAACTGTCATGTAAAAAATGATATCGGCTCCCAGTAAGACCGCAGTAAATCCCATTCATTGCCACGTCTCACAACCGTGAGATGGGTATATACTTTCATTGATTTTTTTTTCATTTATTGACTCAAAAATTGTTCTTGGTTGAAAATTCAGCTCATTTTATGAAAATTCGTATTCAGTTCAAAAACTGATCTATTTTTGATAAAACTTTATCTTGTTTGGTTAAAAATACAGTTTTGTTGTTGAAAATTAACGTTTTTGTTCAAAATTCATATTTTCGAATTACCAATTAAATTTTTTTGTAGAAAATTCGTCTTTTTACGTTGAAATTTCAACAGTTTGGTAAAAAATTAACTTTTTTGTTAAAAATTCATATTTTCACATTCAAAAATCATCTGTTTTGTAGAAAATTAATTTTTTTTTTAAAGAGAATTCATATTTTCGGATTGAAAAACGTGAACTTTTTCTAGAAAA
Organism: Andricus grossulariae; assembly: GCA_011634705.1. Taxonomy (NCBI): domain Eukaryota; kingdom Metazoa; phylum Arthropoda; class Insecta; order Hymenoptera; family Cynipidae; genus Andricus; species Andricus grossulariae. The sequence goes on from JAABKJ010075445.1 coordinate 263,237,931, forward strand.
TTAACTTTTTTTGTTTGATAATTCAACAGCTTTGTAAAAGCTTAATAATTTGGTTAAAAATTAAAGTCTTAGGTGGAAATTAACTTTTTTGTTGAAAATTTATATTTCGTACAAAATTCTTTTTTTTTTTGGCTTTAAAGTTCAACAATTACAAAATATTAGGAAAAATTCAAGTCTTTTCAAAAGATTTTCAGGCCTTTCAGAAGTTTGGAATAAATCAAAAAATTTTGATGAATTTTTGGAAATGTTTCCCAGTTTTTAAATATTGTGAATCTATTTAAAATGTCCTGAATTCCTAAAAATGTTGTTAACTGACTCAAATTGTTCTCATTATTTTTGAAAAATCATTCAAAATGTAAAAAAATTGCCTTATATTCTTTAAAATTTTCTCAGAAATTTTAAGAAAAATTATTTGTTCCTTTGAAAACTTTCGAAATGCTTTTAAAGCTTCTGAGATTTATCTTTGAAATCTTTAAAAATAAAAATTACTAAAAAATTTTTAAAGTTGAAAATTCTTTTTGAATCTCTTCAAACTACTGCATTTTTCTTGAATTTACTCGATTTTTTTTTGTTTTCTAATATTACCAAATTAAAACATTTTTTTTTAAATACTCTACACACTTTTTCGAAATTTTTGGAAATCGTTTGGTATTTTAAAAAACCTTTTCAAATTTTAATCGTAGACGCACAGCCAATGACGATACGCGTCCCGTACACCCCTCGAATACCGCCCCTAGGACATCCCCGACGCCCTTCCGTCCCTACCCGGAGTTTGAAAACCCCTACCCCTGTGATGCACACCCAGCCAGTCGGTCTCCGATTACCTGACTTGTATGCGGACAATGTTTGATAGGCTGATTCCCGAGATGTCCGAAGCGGAGGAGATCAGTTACGCGCATCGGAATCTCCTTCCGAGACTACATTTGGCCCTACAAAGAAGCCAAATAAGTAATTCCGCACATCTTGAAGAGCTCGCGAGTATCGCAGAAAAAAAAACTATCGTGTCGCCAAAAATTATAAACCACCCCCTTTTCCCGAACGATCTCTATTACCCGAATTGGTTTATAGAGACTCTAAGGATCGAAAGCCGGATAGGCAAACGGATAGGCGACCGGAGAGAGATAGGTTTGATAGGCGGGACGAAAGGATCGCGTTCCTAGAAGTAGAGGCCAACGAAGAGTTCCTTCACGAGGAACTAGTGGACAATTAGAGGTTCTTCAATATTTATTGTCTATAATAGAAAATGATTTAATTTTGAACTTTTTTCGGAATAGTTCAATTTTGAAGATTTAAAATTTGAAATTCTTCACTTTTTAATATTTACAATGGAAAATTCTTCAGTTGTGAACAGTAAAAATGACAACGTTGATTTTTATTTGATAAATTCTTATAATTTTTTACACCTATAAAATATGTTTCCCTAAAATAAAAAAATAAAGTTTGCAGGAAGTTAAAGTTACTTGGATCAGTGACTGGAAATTTAACAAGTTACTATTTTCACGAAGTAACTGTACCGTAAATTGGGGTTAAGCGGGGCGTGTTGTAGAAACGGGTTCACCGGTCACTTTATTTTTTATAATTAATTATCTCCTTCTCTAAATAACAAATGAAAGATAAACGATTATTTTCTTTTTCGCAAATGTTAAGCTTTATTTCAAGTCTTGTTTGGTGCAGTTATGGTCCGTTTATTCGAGCAAGATTTATAAAAATATATTTATCATCCTACAAAATAAATGTAGATTATGAAAATTTCGAAAAAAGTAGGGTTTTAAGATTTTTGAAAGGTTTCAAGAGAATAACCAAGTTATTTAAAGATTCCTGGCAAAATCTAAATATTTTTTTCCATTTTGATGAATTAATTTTCAGATAAAATTGAGCAAGATTACAAAACATTTCGAAAGATTTCCAAAATTGCCGAAAAAGAATCTGGAAGGTCTTAAAGCATTTTTTTTTTAATTTATTGAAAAATTCGAACCAGTTTAAAAGATATTAATTTTTTTTTTAATATTTCCAGAATAATTTAGAACTAGAAACGATTCCAAGAAATGTAAAAACAAAAAGGGGATTTTCAAAGATTTGGAAAAAAAAAGCTTTTTAAGAGTTTTGAAAGGTTTCATGGGAATAAAAAAGTGTTCTGCTAAAGATTCTTGGGAATATTAAAATAAATCTTATTTTGAAAAATATATTTTAAGATGAAAAAAAACATTTTTAAACATATCAAAAGATTTCCAAATTTGTCAGAACAATTTTGTGGAAGACTGGTCGAAGATGAATCGATTGAATCGATTAATACATTTCATCAAAAAGTAAGGTAGTTATGGTCATTTATATTATATTAAAAATCGATTTTTATAGTAAAAATGTTCTCATTCTCATAACTTAAAGTTGATGTGAGGATAGAAAAGTTATAATAATTCGAGACGAATCGATTGACTTATAATATTGATACATTTTATTGAACAGTAGGGAAGCTATGGTAATGTATAATATTTGAAAAATCGGTTTTTTATAGTAGAACTTTTTTCTTCAACATACTTCAAAGTTGATGTAAGAATATAAAAGGTTCCTTGGTTTCAGAAGAATCGATAGATTTTTAATATTGATAATTTACATTAAAGAGTAGATAAGTTATGGTAATTTATATATTTTTTAAATCGATTTTTATAGTAAAAATTTTCTCATTCTCATAACTTAAAGTTGATGCGAGAATATAAAAGATTCCTTGGTTTGAAACGAATCGATTGACCTATGATATTAATACATTTTATTAAAGAGTAAGGAAGTTATGAAAAATTTGAGTCAGTTCAAAAGATATGTTCGACTTCTATAAGTTTTGAAAATAAATATATTTTAAACTGATGCGAATTATTCCTGAAGTTTTGAAAAATCTTGGAAAATTAAAAAATTGCCCTTAAATCTTCTAGATTTTTTTTTTATATTTGTAGAAATCTTTTGAAATCTTCCAGATTCTGTTTTAATGATTTTGGAAATCTTTTAAAATGTTTCAAACTCTTTTTAAATATTCTCTTAAAATTAATTTTTAAAAATAAAAACTCAGTTCAAATTATCCTATGAATTTCAAGACATTTTTTATTATTAACGTGAGAGTTTTCAAAATGCATTAAAGATTCAAAAATTTTATTTTATTTTTTATTTATTATCTCCTCCTTTGTAATCTTGCCAATCGAAACATTTGGCTTTAAAATCCTCTATATTCTTTTTAGAAATTTTAAGAAATAATTTTAAATATTTTGAAATCTTTGTTAATTTTCCTTAAAAATTTATCTTTCAAAATAAAAAATCAGTTTAAATTTTCATTTTAGGATGTTTCAAAAGATTCCAAGGGATTTCAGAGGATTTTCGAGATTTCCAAATGTTTTAAAGTTTTTTTTTTAATTCAAATTATTTCACGAGATTTTTAACATTTGTGAGGATTTTAATAATTTGGAGGGATTGCAAAGATTCAAACATATTTCGAAATATTACAAGGTAGTTCCAAAGATTAAATTTTTTCCAAGATTTTGAAGAATTTCAAATATTTCAGTACCTTTGAATAGATTGCAACGGATTTCAGAAAATTGCAAAGAATTGAAAATATTTCACAGGATTTTCAAGGATTTTGTACGTACTTAACAAAATTTATAAGATTTACAAGGATTTTATTAATTTTAAAGGATTTCAAGGGATTATATCAAATTTAAATGAAATTATAAAGTATTTGTTTACAAGAATTCGATGTCAAAGGATTTCAAATATTCAATGATATTTTCAAATAGTTTAGGGTATTTCAATTTTTTTTCTAAATCAAAAGATTCTGAAGAATTGCAAAGGCTTTGAGATATTTATGCAAAAGATCTTATCGCACGCATGAGTTCTGCTGTATCAGGTAAATCATAGATTTCGCGAAGTTCTTTGTTGGCCCCTACGAAGTTTGTACCATTTTCCGAATATATATGTTCTGGAACACCTCTCCGGCTGATAAATCTACGCAAAGCTGCCGAAAAACCTTCTGTTGGAAGGTCAGTTACAAGTTCGATGTGCACCACCTAGGAAACAATGCAGATAAAGACGCAACCATAAGTTTGGATAAAAATCCGATTGCGATCCTTCTTTTCCTCAATGAGAATTGGTACGAGAGAATCTATTCCTGTACGACTGAAAACTAGCACTTCTGTGACCCTGACCTCCGGCAAGACTGCCATTTGAGCCTGCATTGTTTCTGGTCGTTGTTGAATACATTCGACACAGTGATGGACTATTATTCTTATTTGATTTTTCCCGTTCAAAATAAGAAATTTCTTCCTAAGAGCATACAATGTCGACTGAATACCCAAGTGCTTATTATCTTTATGACATTCGCGGATGATGAGATGTTTAAAATCCATCTTTTTAATTGAGAATTTCAAAAGCTGATAAACTGAGCACGAGTTTTTTGTTGAAAATTCGTTTTTTTTTTCAGTTTGAAAATTAATTTTTTTTACTGGAAATTTAAATAATTTGTTGAAAATTCATTTTTTTGAAATTAAAAACCAATTTTTTGAACTTCAAGTTAAATCATTCCATTTTTGGTTGAAAATTCATCGTTTTCAGTTTAAAATTTAACCATTTTTTTAAAAATTAACTTTTTTGTTAAAAATTCAACTGTTCTTGTAGAAAAATTGTATTTTTGGCTTGAAAATTAAAGTATTTGGTTGAAAATTAACTTTTCGTTTTGAAGATTTTATTATTTTTGTAGAAAATTCAACTATTTGGATGAGATTTCACCTTTTTGGATTGGAAATTCAACAATTTATTGTCATTTTTTTTCTCTCTTGAATGGAAAATTTGTCTTGATGAAAAATTCATATCTTATGGTAGAAATTTTATCTTTTTTGGTTAACAGTGAAAATATCTTTTTCATGATTTATAACTCTCAGGTTTGATTCAGATAATCCCCTAACAGGCATTAAAAGACACAGACATACGCATTCTTGTAACAAAGGAATGAAAAATAGAATGAAATGTAGATTCGAGTATCCAATACCCGTTATGCCTTGTCCTATGATACTTGTACCTCTTAACGATAAAAATATTTCAAAAATTGCTCGAAAAAACATGTCTGAAATAAAAAAAATAATTGACCATTTATGTATGAAACAGTCTGAGTATGTAGAATTTAGAGACATTCTGAGTAGATTAAATTTAACAGGAGACGAATACATTCTTGCGATTCAAAGTTCTTTCAAAATACAAAGTTTTTGAAAAAAGATCATCTTTAGAAGTCGGTATAAATTTTTACTATCCCGATATATCAAATCTTTTTGAGGCTAATATGGACCTTCAGTTTGTTCTGAATGCATATAGCTGCGAGTCGTATATTATTATTTACTTAAGTAAGGTTGATTCAGGTCTATCTTAATTATTAAGATAAACGGTGAGAGTTGAATGCGTTAAAATTTTATTTTTTAATTGTAAATGTAACTATTTCATTTGTGGTTCAAAATTTATCTATTTCAGTTGAAAACTTATGTATTTTGTTGAAAATTCGTCTTTTTTAGGTAGAAAATTAATGTTTTCGGTTGAAAATTATTTTTATAAACTAAAAATTTTCCTTAATCTAGTTGAATATTCCATCATTTTACATAAAAATTGATCACTTTTATTGAAATTTAATTTTTTGAACTGAAAACTTAACTAGTACAATTAAATATTCCACAATTTTAGTTGAAAAGTCGTCTTTTCGGTTGAAAATGATTTTACTTAACTGAAAATTTAATTATTCAATTTGTGGTTGAAAATGTATCTTTTTTACTTGAAAATTCGTGTATTTTGGTGACAATTCGTATTTTTTTTTCTCAAAAATTAATCTTCTGTGTTGAAAATACAACTTTTCGGATTAAAATTTAACTATTTTGTTGCAAAATCGTTTCTTTTTAGTTAAAATTTAATTTTTTGACTGAAATACTCAATTTTTGGTGAGAGAATTGACGTTAATCACATATGTTTTATACTGTTATCTTTAAAAAGACTTTTCAAGTATAAAACAAAAAATAGTAGGCATTTTTTAGTAAACCAATTTTTTTCAATCGAATTTTTTGTACAAAAACCTGAAAAATAACTATAAAGGATCTAATGAAATCAATTAGCATTTCTAAATGTTAATTTCTGAGGCATTTTTACAGAAAAAAAAGAGTTTTAGTAAAATTGATTGAAAACGGGATAAGTGGTAAGGCCTTAAACTAAACTGGTAATCTAAATTCACTCTACCACACAAATAAGAAGCCGGAGTTCTGAAAAAATCCATGATGTGAAGATCTAATTTAAATGATTCATTATAAGAAAATCATTATAGGCCTATACTGATTTTCCTATAGTATTTTTTCCTACTCTACTGAAATATATAATGGAACAACATGCTTCAAGAACGAAAGGACCTGCACAAAAGATGCTCAATGAAAAAAATAAAAATTATCCGCTTTCATTCGTACTATAGCTACCTTGATTAGAAAATATGTATTTTCAACGAAAAAGTTATTTTTCGACAAAAAAAGATTTTTCTATCTAAAAAAATGTCAATCAAATTGTTGAATTTTGAAACAAGAAGGTAGAATTTTTTACCAAACCGTTGAAGTTTCAACAAAAGAGTTGAATTTGCAATTTAAAAAATGTTTCAGCCAAGAAAGCAAAAAATATCAACCAAATTGCTGAATTTTTATTTTACGCCAAAAAATAGAATTTTTTTACCTGAAAATATGTATTTTCAACAAAACAGTTGAATTTTTAACAAAAGAATTGAATTTTCGATTAAAAAAAAACTTTTCAGTGAAGAAAGCAAAAAAGTATCAATCAAATTGTTGAATTGTTAAGCAAAAAAGTAGAATTTTTAACCCGAAAATATGTATTTTCAACGAAAAAGTTAATTTTCAACCAAAAGATTCTTTAGTCCAAAAAAATATGAACCGAATTGTTGAATTTTGTAACAAAAAAATCGAATTTTCTACCAAACAGTTTATTTTCAACAAAAGAGTTGAATCAAAAAGACTAATTATCAACAAAACAGTTAAAGTTCCAACAAAAAAGTAAATTTTTAACCAAATAGTTGAATCTTCCACCATTTTCAAACCAAAACGACGAATTTTCTACAGAAAAGTTAATTTCCAACCAAATTTGGACTTTCTACCAATTACCAACCAAAAAAACGATTTTTCGACAAAAGAATTAAATTTCTAACAAAAAATTAATTTTCAACCAAATAGTGGAATTTTCTAGCATTTCCAAATCAAGAAGACGATTTTTCGACAAAAGAGTTAAATTTCAGACAAAAAAGTTGATTTTCAACCCAATTTGGACTTTCTACCATTTTCCAACCAATAGCACGTTTTTTCGACAAAAGAATTAAATTTCCGACAAAAAATTAGTTTTCAACCAAATAGTGGAATTTTCTATCATTTCCAAACCGCAAAGACGATTCTTAGACAAAAAAGTTAAATTTTCGACAAAAAAGTTAATTTCCAACCAAATTTGGACTTTCTACCAATTTCCAACCAAAAAAACGATTTTTCTTGTATACACTTTTCTCACTCCTCTACTCCACCCTCTCCATCTCTCTCCACCTCATCTCTCTCTCTCTCTCTCTCTCTCTCTCTCTCTCTCTCTTACGACTATCCATTTTATTTCTCTTATTTATTATTTCTCCCTAATATTCAACGTCTCATCTCCCTGTCCGTTATTTTTGTCGTTTATTATCACACCATGCCTTTATTTCGGTTCTTCTTAGCCCATTGCCTTCTTATAAAAACCTTTCTCACTCCTCTACTCCACCCCCTTCCACCTCTCTGCACCCAACTCTCTCTTTTTTATCCATCTATTTTTTTCTTTTATTTATTATCTTTTCCTAACATCCAACATCTAATCTCCCTGATCCTTATTCATGTTGTTCATTATCACACCATGCCTCTCTTGCTGCCCATCATAGCCCATCTTCTCCTTATATACACTTTTTTCACTCCTCTACTACACCCCCTCAACCTCTTTCCACCCCCCCCCCCCCACTCTCTCTCTCTCTCTTTTATTTTATAACCATCCATTTGAATAAAATTAATTGGGTAGAGAACTCAACTATTCGGTTGAAAATTTTTATTTTTGGGTTGAAAATTCATCTCTTTTTAGAAATTTTATCTTGTTTTGGATGACAATAAATCGAAATTTCACAGTTTAGTAGAAAATTCGACTGTTTGATTAATAACCAACTTTTTTGTTGAAAATTAATATTTTCGCATTAATAATTCAACTGTTTTATAGAAAGTTAATCTTTTTGGCTTGAAAATTCAACAATTTGGTAGAAAATTCAATTATTTCGTTGACAATTAAATTTTTTGTTCAAAATTTATATTTTCTGACTGTAAACTTAACTATTTTGTAGACATTTCGTCTTATTTGCTTCAAAATTCACCAATTTGGTAGAAAATTCAACTTTTTGATTGAAAATTTACTTTTTGGTTGATAATTAATCTGTTTTGGTTAATTATTCAATTATCTTGCTAAGAATTCATGTTTTTTAGTTGAATTTAACTATATTTGATAAAAAATTGAAATCTTCTTTGGTTGAAGTTTCAACCTACAAAATGCAAGAATTTTCATTCAAAAAATAGAATTTTTTTATAAAAAAAAATGAATTTAAAATTTTTTTTAAAATCTTTCAGATAATAATTAAATTTTCACCAAAAAAGCATAATTTCTACAAAAAAGTTTTAATTTTCTATCAAATAGTTGAATTGTCAAACCAAAAAGAGGAATATTTCAGGTAAGAGTTAAAATTTCAACCGGAAAAGTCGAATTTTCAACAAAAAAGATACATTTTCTATCTAAAAAGACGAATTTTCTACAAAAAAATGTAATTTTCTACCTTAAAATATGAATTTTGAACAGAAAGGTTAATTTCAGAATAAATAGTTAGATTTTCAAATAAATAGTTGAATTGTCAAAACAAAAAGAGGAATATTTCAGGTAAGAGTTAAAATTTCAACTGGAAAAGTCGAATTTTCAACAAAAAGATACATTTTCTACCTAAAAAGACGAATTTTCTACAAAAAAATTGAATTTTCTACCTTAAAATATGAATTTTGAATAAAAAGGTTAATTCACGTAATCTACACAGAGAGGCTTTCAGTAACTACTTCATGCAAAATTTACATATAATGTAATCCATATAAAAAATTTAAAGAATATTTCAAATATCTGTTTTATTTCAGAAAAATATATTTGTTCAAAAGAAAGAGATTGTTTGCAATATGATTCTCTCTAATGTTTATTTATTATTTGTTCATAACTAAAGAGGCAAATCAAAGTTAATCATTATAGAAAAACCGTAACTTTCGAGCACTTATTTTAGATAAGATAGTTATCAACAATAATAAATTGTTTAAACAACTATTTTTGTTAACTTGCATTAAGTATAGCCTCACTAAGTGAAAAGTGTACAAAAAATAAAAATTGCATGAAAAACCGCAACTATCTGACATTAATATAAATGAAGATGATTATAAACAATGATAATTTGTTTGGACAATTATTTTTGCTCAATTAAATTAATTATTAAGTCACTCCAAGAGAAAAATTGCCAAATAGTTATAAATTTCAGAAAAAATGTATCTATCTAGTATTATTATAGAAGGACCTGATGGGATCAAACAGATCCCGGATTCAGATTCAGCAAATCCAAAGTCGTGTAGGTATGGTTACTTTTTTGTAACCTTTTCAAATTATAAATTATTCTTAAATTCTTCAAAAATCTCTGCACATTCTAAGTATCTTTTAGGATAATTCGAATTTCTTCTAAAACTGTTTTAAGATTCTGCAAAATAAAAAAAATTGCTTACAAATTTTCAAAACTCCTTTCGAAATCCTTAAAAAGTTTCAAAAACCTAGAAATCTTACAAAATCTACATTTTGTTAGACTCTTTTTCAATTTCAAATTATTTTTGTAATATTGTTTCTAAATTCTAAATATTTTTTAAATTGATTAGAATTTTGCCTGAAATTGTGAAATAATCTTAAAAACTTATACAGATTTCCTTGAAATCTTTCAGATTTTATTGTCATAACCTTCTGAAATCTCTTCAAATCTTTTCAAATTTTCATTAAAAAAAAGTTTTTCAGCATAAGAGACTATTTGAAACTTTCCGAGAAATGATATTGAATTTATCTAAGTATGTAGTACATATTTCAACGAAGCAAAGATTTTCATTTCAAACCAAAAACTGTTTAATTAAATCAAAAAAGGTGAAACTACTGCAAAAAGAGATGAATTTTTAAATCAAAATGGCGAATTGTCAACAAGAGTTGCATTTTGAACCAAGAAAGATTTTTCAGTCAAGAAAGACAATAAATTTAATCCAAAATGTTGAATTTTTAAGCCAAACAGACGATATTTCTACAAAACAGTTGAATTTTCAAATAGACAATGACATTTTTAACCAAAAAGATAAATTTTCGACCAAGAATTTTTTTTAACCAAATAGTTGAATTTGAAAACTAAAGCGATCAATTATTCACCAAAAATAAAATATTTAATTTTGTATTAAAAAAATAAGTTTAAAAAAAAGTATTTTTTACCAAAAAAGATGAATTTTCAACATAATACATCAATTTCCAAAGAAGTATTTGAATTTTCAACCAAGCGGATCAGCTTTCTACCAATAAGTACGATTTTTGAAAGAAAATGCATGCAAATAGATACATTGGATGTAATCAATATAATTTTATAATAATTATTATTATATTATTTAGATTATTTAGTTTCTATTTAATAATCATAATATATTAATATTATATCATCAAAATTTATTTTTTTAAATATTCTTCTTATTTTTCTAATATAATAATATTTTCATTTATACAATAAAAATGTATTTTTTTCTGTTTAAATTTCATAATTTATTTTATTTTATTTACTATTTGAATTTTAGTTTTAATAATAATGTCACAAATTGAAACAAATTGTATAAAATTATATATTCATAATTTTAATATTATATTGATTATATTAACTTTAACTTATAGGACAATTAACTATTTAATATATATCATTTTAATTTAAAATGGATCTATTTTGCAAAAAATTCAATAATTTAGTAGAAATTCAAACTATTTGATTAAAAATTCGTTATTTTGGATTAATTAGTTTTTTTTTAAATTGAAATTTAAAAAATTTCCTTTTTGCTTGGAAATTTTTTTTTTTTAGTTGAAAATTTAACTATGGTGACCTTTTTTAACAAATATAAGGATTTTCGTATGTTTCGTGGCCATTTTACTGGTAGGTATTGGGCATATTTATTATCAAGTTTTCATTCACAACAAATCTATATAAAGTCTTGTTTTATGTTATTTAAACTTAGAATACATATACTATATTGAATTTCAGAAACAAAATGAATAATTAAATCGATATTACTTCAAATAAACAATTATTCTTCAATTTGTAAAAGCTTCTAGCCTAACTTCTTCAAAGTGAAAATTTTTCATTTCAGTCGAAGTCGGGTCGACTACTGTAGTACGTTTACGTTCTCTTTTTCGGGACAACAGTGTTCCCAAACATAAGAGCAGAGTTGCACCAAATTTTAAGGCCGTCGCTTCACGCAAAATGGCGCTGCTGTCGCGTTTAAATCGTGGTTCTGTTGCCCTGCTACATTAAACGAAACAGATGTCCTAACTTTCTATCCGTATATGATCTTCAAAATATTAATTTGCGTTTAGCGTGTCATAAGCATGGGAGACGGACAACAGCGTTAAAGTTTAGTTCTAAAAGAATAATTTTAAGTTTTGAAGATTTCAAGATGTGTGAAAAAAGAATATGGAAGAGTTTGAGACGATTTTTTAAATTTTTTTCAGTATTTGAAAAAATTGTAGATAAACTCAATTTGGAGGGCGTCAAGAGAATGAAAAAAATCATTTTTAAGTTCATGGGAAAATTTTTAATTATTTTTTTTCTTAATGAATTCTAAGAAAAAATTAAAAAAGATTACAAAATAATTTAAATTCTTTCCTGACATTTTAAAAAAGAGTGTAAAAGATTTTGAAGCCAAATTTTTTCATCACGCATAATTTTAGAAAAAATTTGAGTAAGTTTAAGAGATACTTAGAAGTTTTGAAGCGATTCGAAAATACTAAAAACTTATAAGATATTTCAGGAAATTTGTAAAGATTCAAGAAAATGAAAAGAAATTCTTTAGGTTTCTAGGAAAAATTAGACAGTTCAAAAGATTTATAAAATTTTCTAAGAAGAATCTGAAAGAGTTTAAGACAATTTTTTTAAGTTGAAAAGTAGGTTCCTTGACCGAAAATTTAACTATTCTGTTTTTTGTTTGAAAATTGATATTTCAAATTGAAAATGTACTTTTTCTGGTAAATGATCTTTTTGTTTGAAAATTATCTTTTTTGGTTGGAAATTAATCTCTTTTGGTTGAGTATTTGACAATTTTGTTGAAAGCGCGTCTTTCTTGGCTGCAAAGTAATTCGACTGTAAATTTAACCATTATATATTCATCTGAAAATTCATATCTTTTTAATTGAAAAATTCCATTAATTGGTAGAAAATTTATGTATTTTTTTTGATAATTCATCTTTTTTTGTAAAAAATTAATCTTCTTGGCTTAAAATCAATTTTTTTTTTAAATTTAACTCTTTGGTTGAATGTTTATCTCTTTCCCTGAAAATTCATTTTTTTCATATTCATAATTTTAGATGTAAATTTATCTCTTTGTTTGAAAATTAATTATTTTGCTAAATATCGTCTTTTTTTTTGTTAAAATAATTTTTCAACTGAACATTGAACTATTCCATTGGTAAAAACAGATTCACTCAGAATTATAGATATATCATATCTTGTTATATTTACCAATAGAATTGAGGATAGCGATGAAGTAAACGATCAGATTATAGACAATGTTCATGTTTCCAAATTGAAAAAAAGTGAATGTTGTATTATAGATGAATATCCTTAACAATGTTACCAATGAATATAATAGAGTTTCATCAAATTTCATAATCCATACTATAGTCGCTGTCTAATCGACTGTACGTGTCAGTTTTGTGCTAATGAGATATTTACATTTGATAAGAGTTAGTTTCATGGAATAAAAAATTGGCTACGTAGGAATGAAGAATATTCTAGATCCTATAAAAGTATATATTTTAAATATCTTGACTACAATAATACATGTATAAGAAAGAAAATCCAATCAAAATGATACAATCAAAATAAAATTCGAAAGAAGAAGCAGAACGACTGTTTTTAGGAATTTCAAACTGCTCTCACAGATTCGACTGAATTTTACAGGATTTCATAAAATGCAATGGGACTTTGCAGAATAGGATGATCCGCAGCGTTTGCCGACCCATTGTCGGGTGCTCTATGCATTCGATTGTCCGTGGGCTGGTGCTCTCGGAGGTGCGAAACTATCACTGGTTCGTAACCTTGAAGCGGTGGTTGTTAACCTTTAGCTTTTGATTGTATATAATGCGCCATTGACATCGAGACATTGTCAAAGAGTACACTCAAGAGATTGGAATGAATTTCGGGTTAAACAAATGCGCCAAGGTTTATTTGAAGAAAGGGAAACTTAATGGCGTCGCGGAAGACCCTGAGCTCGTCGATAGAAGCGCTATACGACATTTTGGCGCTGGAGCGACCTATATATACCTAGGCGTGCCACAGAGTCGAATTCAGGACGTGAAATCTATAAAGGATATACTCCGATGCAGATACAAACGTCTCATCCAACGGTTTTGGTCTTTCGACCTGTCCGCGCGAAACAAAGTATCTGCGACGAACATGCTTGCTGTCCCGGTAGTACTCTATTATTTGGAGTGGTTTTATGGACGAAGGAAGAGCTTAGATTTGAGTTAATATTCACTTTTTATGGTTGACAATTCAAATAATTGGTTGAAAATTCGTCTTCTATAGCAAAAATGAATGTGCTTTTTTAATATATCAACTTTTTGGTTGGAAATTTCTGCTTTGATTGAGAATTTAACTGTTGAATTTACATGTTCCACTTAAAATTAATTTTTTTTTGTTAAAAGAATCATCGTTTTAGTTGAAATTTCAACAATTTGGTTGTCAATGAAATTGCTTGTTAAAGATTCATATTTTCGCGTTGAAAATTAAACTTTTTTTTGCACAAAATTCGTCATTTTGGCTTGACATCGCAACAATTTAGTAAAACAAGACAACTCAGTTGGAAATTAACTTTTTTTTCGAAAACTCATCTTCTTTGATGAAAATTAAACTATTTGCTGGAAAATAGATCTATTTTGTTCGAAGTTCGTTTTTTTTTTGTCTGGAAAATTAATTTTTCTATCTGAAAAATTAACGGTCCCATTTATGATTGAAAATTTGAACTATATAAGTTTAAAATTCATATATCTGTGAAGGCAGTTTAAAGGGGCGCAAAATTAAACATTTTAAACATGTACTATATTTAAAAAGGCCACGAAACCCCTTTCAAGTTTGAAGAATTTTAAAGGCACTTTAAGGGGGAACAATATAGAAAATTTTAAATAAGTAGTCTATTTAGAAAGGCTAAAAACCGTTTTCCACTTTGAAGTACTTTGAAGGGGCACAATATTAAACATTATAAATATGTACTGTATTGAGAAAGGCTTTCTTTAGTATTAAATTCAACAGTTTTTTATGTGAAATAAAAGTATTTTTTGCTAAAATATCAACAATTAAATTTCTTTGTTCAAAATTTGTCTTATCTACTAAAAAATTAATCTTCTGGGTTGAAATTTCAACTATTTGGTTTGAAATTGATTTATTTTGTTGAGAAAAAGTGTAAAGCGCCCAATTTTGGCACTTTAAAGGGGCAACACATTAAAATTTTCAAACTGTACTGTATTTAGAAAGGCTACGAAACCCTTTTCCAGTTTAACGCACTTTGAAGGTACTTTAAATTAATTTTCAACAAAATAATTAAATTTTAAACCAAAAAAAAATAAATTTTTAACCAAAGAAAAAAATTTTTAACAAAAAAAAAGGAATTTTCAAACAAAAACAAAACAAAAAAGCAAAAAAAAAACAAACAAAAATAAACCAAAAAAACTAAAAAAAAAATATAAAAAAAATGAATTTTTAACGAAATACTTGAATTTTCAACCAAGTACTTGAATTTTGAACCAAAGAAAGAAATTTTTAAACCAAAAGATAAATTTTCAACCAAGAAGATTAATTTTTTCAAAAAAAAAAATTAATTTTGAACCACAGAAATAAATTTTCAACCAAAAAAATTAATTCTCAACCAAATAGTTGAATTTTCAACCAAAGAAATGAACTTTTCACAAACTTGTTAAATTTTCAACCAAGAAGATTAATTTTTCACAAAAAAATTAATTTTGAACCAAATAATTAAATTTTTAACCGAAAAAATAAATTTTCAACCAAGAAAATTAATTCACCGAAAAAAAAAAAATTTTTTACCAGACGGAGAATTTTGTAAAAGAATTACAATTCTGAATTTTAATAAGGTTTTTTTTTTAATTCCCTTTTTCTAAATCAAAATTACAATTATTTTCCAAAATTCCTGTTCCATGTCAAAAATTCTCTGTTCCAAGCCAGAATTATATTTATTTACAAAATTTTGTATTATAATTTATAAATATAGTAAACCCCTTTTTCCAAAATTTGCATGAGGGAAGTTTCAAATTGTGACGAATTCTGACCTGGAACAGGGATTTTTTTTTATATTCCCTTCTTCTAAATCAGAAGAAATTTTTTTCTCTAAAATTCCAGTCCGATATTAGAAATTTGCGGTTCCAAGTCAGAATTATACTTATTTACGAAATTTTCTATCATAATCCAGAAATATAGTAACTCTCTTTTTCTGAGATTTGAAAGAGGGAAGTTTCAATTTCCGCTAAGTTTTTTTTTTTGAAAAAAAAAAAGAGAATTTTTAAATTGGAACAAATTCTGATTTAGGACAACGAATTTTTAAAATCTGACAAATTCTGACTTTTTGTCTTGAACATTTAACCTCGTGGACAATTTTTTTTTGTTATAGGCTGTACAATATTTTTGGCTAAAGATTTAACTTTTTTGTCCAAAATTCATCATTTTGATTTAAAAATTCATTTCTTTTAGTGGAAATTAAATTTTATGTTGGATTAAAAATCCCGCTGTTTTATGATTGAAAAATAATCTGTTTTGGTTGAGGATTCAACAACTACTTCTTTGAAAATTAATTTTTTAGATTGAAAATTAATCTCGTTGGTTGAAACTGCAGCTGCTTCGTTACAAATTAATCTGTCTCGGTTAAGGAATTAATTGTTTTTTTGAAATTTGGACTTTTTGGCTAAAGAATTCAACAATTTGGTAGAAAATTGAACTATTTAGTTGAATGTTAACTTTTTTAGTTAAAAACTCATATTTTAGTTGGAAATTCAACTATTTGGGTCAAAAATTAGGTATTTGTACAAAAATTGTGAAAAATTATATTTTCGAGTTGAACATTCATCTTCTTAGTTCCAAATTGATCTATTTTTTGTTTGAAAATTCCATAATTTTGTTAAAAAGTCATCTTTTTGGGTTGAAAATTCAAGTATCTTAGTAGAAAATTTACTTCTTATGTGAAACTCATATTTTAATGTTGAAAAGTCAAAGTGAAATATTTCTTTTGGATGAAAATTCAGCTATTTTTTTTTAATTTGTCTTTTTAATTTATAAATTCATTTATTTTAGTAGAAATTGCATCTTTTTCATGAAAATGCAATTGTTTTGTTAAAAATTAAACAATTTTATTAAAAATTTATTCTTTTTGTTTAAAAATTCAACTGTTTTGTTCAAAATTACACTATTTCATAGAAAATTTAATTTTTATTTAAAAGTCAAACTCAAATTTTTTTGGATGAAAATTCAACAATTTCTTGAAAATTTTTCTTTTTTATTTTAAAATTGTTCTATTTTAGTAGAAATTGCATCTTTCTTGCATACAAAATGCAACTATTTTCTTGAAAATCCAACAATTTTGTTAAAACTTCATCCTTTTTGGTTCAAATTTCAACTATTTCCATTCACTGTTTTGTTCAATTCAATAAAAAAAATTCTGTTTAAATTTTGTTCTTTCTTGGCTTAAAAATCTTTCTTGGTTAAAAATTCCTCATTTAAAAATGTAACTAATTGTTTGAAAATTAACTTTTTTGTTGAAAATTCATATTTTAGGGTTAAAAATTAAATTGTTTTTAGTAGAAAATTCGTCTTTTTGTATTGAACATTCGTATTCTCGGGCTGAGGATTCAACTATTTGATTGAAAATTCATTCTTTTGTTGAAAATTCATATTTTAGGGCTCAAAATTCAACTGTTTAGTAGAAAATTCGTCTTTTCGGATTGAAAATTCGTCTTTTTGTATTGAAAATTAGTCTGTTCCGGTTGAAGGTTCAGCTATTTTGGTAGCAAATTCAACTATTTCATTGAAAATTAACTTTTTTCTTGAAAATTCATATTTTAGGGCTCAAAATTCAACTGTTTTTAGTAGAAAATTCGTCTTTTTGGATCGAAAATTCGTATTTTGTCTTTCTGGATCGAAAATTCGTATTTTATTTTGTTGAAAATATGTTGTTTTTTTAAATTAATTTTTTAAACTGAAAATTTAGCTATTCGAATTTTAGTTAAAAGTTTATATTTTAGTTGCAAATTAATTTATTTTGTTGAAAAGCCATTTAATTAATAACTATAAAATTTAGTTAAAAAATTATATTTTTTGTTAAAAAATCCACTTTTTGATTGAAAATAATTATATTTTGTTTAACATTCGTTTTTTTATCGAAAATTAATCTTCTTGGTTGGAAATTTAACTTTTTGGTTTAAATATCAACTATTTCATTTTTCGTTAAGAATTCATCTTTTTTGGTTGAAAATTCAACTAATTGATTATAAATTTAATTATTTCGTTAGAAAATTTTTTTTTCATTTTGTTGTTGAAAATTTATCACTTTAGTTTAAAATTCGTTTTTTTGTTTTTCAAAACTTTATTATTTGGTTAAAAAATCATCTACTGCGTTGAGAATTTATCTTCTTAATTCAAAATTCTACTATTTGGTTAAAAACTAATTCTGTCTCTTATACAAAAATTTAACAATTTTGCTGAAAATTAGATTTTCGGGTTGAAAAACAATTTTATGAACTGCAAATTCAACCAATTTATTTTTTTGCTAAAAATTTATCATTTTCAGTTGGAAAATCAAATATTAAATTTTTCATTGAGAATTTATATTTTTTGGTTGAAAATTCACCTACTTGGTGAAAGTTTATCTACTTTGTTAGAAATTCATTTTATTGGTTCAAAATTAACTTTTATCTCTCAGGATCATTTTTTGTTGTTGAAAAAAAAATTGTAATGAGAATTTGACTATACCATTTTCGTTTGAAAATTGGTCGTTTTTAGTTGAAAACTTTACTATTAAATTTTTCAATGAGAATTCATATTTTTTGGTCAAAAATTCAACTATTTGGCTGAGAGTGTAACTTCTTTGTTTAAAATCCATTTTATTGGTTTAAAATTTAAATAACTGGTGGAAAATTCGTTTTTTTTATTGAAAATAATTTTGTTAAATGAAAATTTAACTATTCTACTTTCGGTTGAATATTTGTTCTTGAAGAGATCAATTTTTATTGAAAATATCAATTTCCAACTGAAACAACATACTTACGTTATTTTTAACCTCTTCCAGATGAATTTCAAATGTTTATTTGAAATTCCTTGAAATTTGTTCAAGCTCTTGAAAATTCCTTTAATTTTTTTTAAATACTTTCAAATATTTCAAATATTTTGTAATCCCTTGAAACCATAAAATTTTTTTTAAATTCTTTGGAATTTTTATAAATACCCTATAATTTTTAAACCATTTTATTATTTATGTAAGATGTTTTGAATCCTTTAAAATATTTTGAAATACTTTGGAATTTGTTAAAGCTCTCAAAAATTCGTTGGAATTTTTTAATATACCCTGAAATCTTTTAAATCCTTTAAAATGTTTTGAAATCTCTTCCAATATTTTACAACTCTTCGAAATTTCTTGAAATTTACCATAATAATGTAGACACTTTAAAATGCTTTGGAATCCCTTCAAATTATTGAAATTAATTGAAAATTCCTTGGATTATTTTCAAATTTTCTCAAACTTTATTAAACATTTTATTGCAACTTGCGTCGCTTTTCCATAAATTTAATTTGTTTACTTTCAATGTTATTTTTTACGATTTAAACTTAAAATACGCATCTTAGCGTAAAGTGGTTCTAAGAAAATTTTAGATATAATTTAGTGCGATAGATTTTGTTAAATAAAATGTCATTATAGCTTATGACGTTTTCCAAAAATTTAATTGTTTCATTTCTAATGTTATTTGTCACGATTAAACCAAAAACCATGCATCCTGTCAAAATATTATTCCAAATAGATTTTTAGCTCTGTTTTTGGTAAGTAAATTTTGTACAATAATTTTTTTCGCAGCTTGCGTCGTTTGTCCAAACATTTAATTTTTAATGTTTTTTTTGTGCAAATGCTATAACCAAGTGATTGAATTTTCATTCATAAAAGATGATTTTTTATCAAAATAGGGGAGACCGCCCTACAATAATCATTAATTGAAAATACCAATTCATGTAAAGTAATCTATTAAATGTAATTAATAATTCAGGCATGATACATCTTATTAATTGTGTTCTTCACAATTCAATATTGCACTTAAATTTTTTTCAGATTTTGACAATAACATTCAAAGGTCGCCCAAGTTCATTTTAAGGCCAAATTGGATATTCCTAATTAATTTGACGCTATTTATTGACTATTTATTTCTGGCATGTATGAATTGTGTTCATTACAAATACATATTACACTCAGATTTTTTTCAGATTTTGACAACAACTTTGAAAGGTCGCTCAAGGTCATTATAAGGCCAAATTCGCTATTCTTAATTAAATTGACGCAATTTATTGATTATGTATTCCTGGCGCGTAATAATTGTGTTCCTTACAATACAATATTGCACTTGGATTTTTTCTGATTTTCACAATGACATTCAAAGGTCGCCCATGGTCATTATAAGGACAAATTGGCTATTCTGAATTGAATTGACGCTATTTATTGATTATTTATTTCTAGCGCATATAAATTTTGTTCTATACAAGTCAATATTACACTCAGATTTTTTTTCAGATTTTCACAATAACATTCAAAGGCTTTTTAAATATTAAATACTTGAATTTTCAACTACAAAAATCAATTTTCATCAAAATAGTTGAATTTTGAACTAAAAAGGATCATTTTTCAATCAAAAATGGAATAGTTAAAATTTCAGTTCAGAAAATTAATTTGAAAAAAAAAAAACAACAAGACATTTTCAAGCAAAGTGATGAATTTCCAACTAAAATTATGAATACTTAAATTTTCAACCAAAAAGATGAATTTTCAAACAAGGAGATTAATTTTCTACCAAACAAGATATGAGATTTTCCAAAAAAATACATAAGGTTTCTACTGAGAAATTAATTTTCAATCAAATAATAGAATTTTTCAATAAAAGATGTGAATGCTAAGCCCCAAATATAATGGTAGATTTTTTAAATAAAAATAATGAACTTTCAACCAAAAATGATGACTTTAAAAATAAAAAATTCAATTTTCAATAAAATAAGTCAATTTTCCATCGAATAATTAATTTTTCCGCCTAATAATTAAATTTGCCACCAAATAGCAGAGATGAAATCAATTTAAGGTTTGAGGATAATAGTTACATCTTTAATTTAAAAAATTAATTTTTTACCAAAAAAGACAATTTTTTTTACAAAATGCATGAATTTTCAACCAAAAATGCAATCATTAAATTTTCAACCAATTTAGTTTTTAAATAAAAACATGAATTTTTAACTGAAAAAATTGAATTTCAACAACAAAAAAACAGGTTTTCAACAAAATAGTACAATTTTCTATAAAGGAGATGAATTCTCAAGAAAAATCAAGAATTTTCAACCAAACAGTTGAATTTTCAACTAAAAAAGAAACATTTTCAATTAAAAAAAATTCATTTGTTACCCAAAAAAAAAAAGAATTTTTAACAAAGTAGTTAAATTTTGAACCAAAAAGATAATTTTCAACTAAAATAAAGCATTTATAACCAAATAGTTCAATTCATACAAAAAAGAGAATTTTTAATCAAGAAGATAAATTTTCTACCAAAAAAGACTATTTTTTTTAGAAAATACATGAATTTCTAACGAAAAATGGAATAGTTAAATAAGACAAATTTTCAACAAAATATATGAATTTTCAACTAAAAATAGAATAGTTAATTTTTTAGTTGGAAAAGTAAATTTTCAACAACAAAAAAACGAATTTTCAACAAAATCGTAAAATTTTCAACTAAAGAAATCAACTTTGAACCAAAAATAGTATAATTACATTTTTAGTATAAAAATGAATTGTCAACGAAATAGTAAAATTTTCAACCAAGATTAAATTTTTATCAAAAAAGATAGATTTTCCACCAAAAATGGAATAGTTACATTTGCAGTTTAAGAAATGGATTTTTAACTAAAATCATGAATCAAGCAAAAAAATTAATTTTCTACCAAAAGACATATTTTCGACAAAATACATGTATTTCCTAACAAAAAGAATACATTTTTAGCCAAAAATAGAATGGTTAAATTTGCAGTTAGGAAACTAAATTTTAAAACAAAAGAAATTTTTTTAACCAATAACAATACCAATATTAACCAATAACAAATTTAAACAACATTAAAATACAATTCAAAAAAAAATTTGTAAAAAATAGCATAGAGACATTTTTATTGAAAAAAATTTAATTCTCAAACAACAAGAAAACGAATTTTCAACAAGAGTTAAATTTTCAACCAAATAGACGAATATTCATCTGAAAGGAATACTTGCACACAAAAAACTATGAATTTTCATATAGAAAATATAAATTTTTATTTTAGAATATCAATTTTCAACTAAAAAGTCAAAAATAAAATAGTTACGTTTTTATTTAAAAAAATTAATTCTCAAACAACAAAAAAACGAATTTTCATCGAGAATTAAATTTTCGGCAAAATAGATGAATATTCAACTAAAAAGAATATTCCTACCAAAAAATACGAATTTTCATCTAGAAAATACAAATTTTCAACTAAAAAGTCAAAAATAGAATAGTTACATTTTTATTTACAAAAAAATGAATTCTCAAACAACAGCAACAAAAAATTTCAACAACAGTTAAATTTTCGACCAAATAGATGAATATTAAAGTATTTAAATATAATAAATATATTTAAATATGTTTATTATATGAACACTGAATTGTAAATCTTAAAAAATAAATAGTTTTAAATGTTGACAATTTACATTTAAAAATTATGCAAATTTTAAGTTGTATAATCCAAAATGCTGTATTTTTTATAATTAACATTCGAAGTTTCTTCAATTTGGAGGATTTAGAACTGAAAACTTGACTTTTGATTTCCAAAGTCATAAAAATTTGAGAACTATTATTTCCACATCTTTTAAATTCAATTGTTTTCAATTGTAACTCTTCAAAATTGTAGAACTTTAAATTGTAAGTCTTTAAAATTGAAGAGTTATTAATTTCGACAGATTAGAATTACAAATTTTTGAAGATTTTTATTTTTACAATTAAACATTCTGTAATAATTATGCTTTACATGTAAAATTTCTTCAATTTGGAAGATTTATAATTGAAAACTTTTTTTTTAAATTGGGATTTTCCAAAATTGAATATCGTGAACATTGTAGAACTTTAAATTCTAATCTTTAAAATTCAGGAGTTTTTAATTTTGAAAATTTGTAATTAAAAATTAATTTTTAACAAATTACATAAATTTTCAACCAAATTGTTGAATTTTCAAACCAAAAAGAATTAAATTTTAACAAGAATGGAATTGTTGAATTTTAAATTTAAAAAAACGAAACAAAAAAACTGTGAAATTTTCAACCAAATAGGTAAATTTTAAACTAAAATAATTAATTTATTATCAAAAAAACGAATTATCAACAAATTAGTTCCATTTTCAACCAAATAGATTAATTTTAAACTAAAATAATAAATCTTCCACAAAGAACACTAGCTTTCTACTAAACCAGATGAATTCTTAATATAATGTACATACATTTTTAACGAAATAGTTTAATTTTTAACCAAGAAGATTTCTTCACTCTAAAAAAAAACTTTTAACAAAATAAATTAATTAAAACCAAATTGTTGAATTTCCATCAAAGAAAATTAATTTTATACCGAAAAACACAAATTTCTAACAAATTACATAAATTTTCAATCAAATTGTTGAATTTTTAAAAAGAAGTATCAAATTTTAACAAAAATGGAATATACAACAATAACATTGAAAACTTCGATAGTATATTTTCTGATGAAAAACTTTCTGCAAAAAAAATTTCTCCCAACAATGTCAAATGCACTATCGACTTCAATGACAACAATAACATGGAAAATTTCGATAGTAAATTTTCGGATGGAAAATTTTCTGAAAAAATGTTTTCCCAAAAATGTCAAAAGCGCTATCGGCTTCAATAACAACAATAACATTGAAAGTTTCGATAGTAAATTTCCTGAGGAAAAATGTTCTGAAGAAAAATTTTTTCCCCAAAAAAGTCAAAAACGCTATCGGGTTCAATAACAACAATAACATTGAAAATTTCGATAGTAAATTGTCTAATGAGAAATTTTCTAAAAAAAATTTTTTTTCCAATAATGTCAAATGTAGTATCGACTTCAATAACAAAAATAACATTGAAAATTTCGATAGCAAATTTTCTGAGGTAAAATTTTATGAAAAAAGAAATTTTTCCCAACAATGTCAAATGCACTATCGACTCCAATAGCAACAATAACATTGAAGATTGTATTTTATTGTGAACGTAAATTTCCAGCTGTTTAGTTGATTTTTCTAGCAAAATAAAAATTTTTCAGTTAAAAAAAATTAATTTTTAACTAAAAAGGCAATAAATTTTCACCTAAATGGTTAATTTTTTAACCAAAGAGGTGAATTTTCAACCCAAAAAGACGAGTTTTCAACCAAACAGTTGCATTTTTATTTTAAAAAAAAAATTAAATTTCTACCGAAAGAAATTAATTTTCAAATAAAAAAGACAAATTTAAAAGAAGCGTTGAATTTTCAACCAAAAAGAATTAATTTGAAACTAAATGATGAATCTTGAAACAAAGCAGTTTAATTTACAAGCAAGTTTTTAATTTTCAACCAAAAAGATGAATTTTCAATTAAAAAAGATAAATTTTCAAAAAATACGGGAATTTTCAACTAAACCAAAAATGTTGACCAAAAATGGAATATTTACATTATCAGTTAATAAAAAGATAATAATTTTCAGCTAATGCAAAAAACAAAATTTCAACTAAATATTTAATGATTTATGATTTTTTGCCAGTTTTTTCAAACAAATTATTTCGTATGCATAAAACACTGCTTTACACTAATAATTAGATGTTTATATCAATTTTTTAAAGAATTTTTCATTGTTTTTAGCAATTTCCTCTTAGGATGGAGATAGAAAAATACTGTTTTTCAAAAATTTTCCACTTCTTATCTGATTTTCAGATAGAGAGAGTTAATGGGGTAAGGTTCATTGATGTTGACAAACAAAATTATTCAAACAATTCATAATTGTTAATGATATTATCTTTGAATAATGTTTGAAATTGCGGTAGTTTCTGAAATTTGCAACTTTTTTCACTTAAAGTGAGTGATTATTCAATTTAATATAGCGAAAGTAATTGTTTAAACAA
Organism: Andricus grossulariae; assembly: GCA_011634705.1. Lineage (NCBI taxonomy): Eukaryota > Metazoa > Arthropoda > Insecta > Hymenoptera > Cynipidae > Andricus > Andricus grossulariae. Next base: position 263,262,744 of record JAABKJ010075445.1, read on the forward strand.
ATTATTATGGTCTATAGCTATCTTCTTCTATGTTATTACTAGATAGTTGCGGTTTTTTCTAAATTTTCAAACTTTTGTCCATTTTTCCATTAGAGTGAAGTAATAATTAATTCAAATTAACAAAAATAATTGTTCATTCAATATATTATTATTGAGAATTCATCTCTTTCTGTAGAAATTATTCTTTTTTGGTTAAAAAGGCAACAATCTAATCAAAAATTAATCTGTTTCGGTTAAAAATTACCTTTTTTGTTAAAAATTCAACTGTTTTGTAGAAAATTCGTATTTTCGGCTCGAAAATTCAGCAATTTAGTAGAAAATTTAAATATTTGGTTAAAAATTGATGTATTTTGTTGAAAATTCGTCTTTTTGGCTGTAAAATTTCATAATTTCATTGCAATTTTTTTCTTTTCTGAATAAAAATTTTTATTTGGTTGAAAATTCATCTTTTTCTCTAGAAATTAATCTTTTTTGGTTGAAAAGGCAACAGCATAGTTAAAAATTAATCTGTTTCGGTTAAAAATGAACTTTTTTGTTGAAAAGTCAACTTTTTTGTAGAAAATTCGTATTTTCGGCTCGAAAATTCAATAATTTAGTAGAAAATGTAAATATTTGGTTAAAAATTCGTCTTTTTGCCTTCAAAATTTCACAATTTCATTATAATTATTTTCTTTCCCGAGTTTAACTGCTTGGTTGAAAAAATATGCATTTTGTTACAAAATACGTTATTTAGGGTAGAACATATATTTTTGTTTTTGTAAAAAATGCAAATGTTTGGTTAAAAATTAGTCTCTTCAAGTTAAGGATTCAAGTATTTTGTTGTAAATGTTCCTTCTTTGGGTTAAAGTCAACTGTTTTTTATTTAAAAAACAAAATATTTTTATGTTATTGATATATGAACTATTTGTCTTCTTTCGTTAAAAATTAGGTAGAAATTCGTTTGAAAATTCAGCTGCTTGGTTCAATATCATCTTTTTTTTTATAATTATTGAAAATTTATGAAATTTATTAAAAATTCAACTACTTGGTTACAAATTTATATTTTTGTTGAAAAATCTACTTTTTTGTAGAAAATAAATATTTGTTATCTGAAAATTCATCTGTTTTGGCTAAGGATTATCCTTTTTTGTGAATTCGTCTTTTATCATTCAATTTAACTGTCTTTGATTTATATGAAATTTTTTTTGGTAAGAATATCAACTATTACGGTCAGAACCTACCTGTGTATAGCTCAAAAATACGCTTAAAAGCATATTGGCAATTGCAATAGAAAATAGGACAAGTGTTAAAATAATTATTTGAGCAACAATTAAACCATTACCAACTGGAAGCATTAAAATAATTAATATACCATATTTTATAGCAGTTTTTCCGGGAGACCAGTCTTCACCCATAAAAGTACCATCTTGCATAGTTTTAATAATTCCAAGAAAACTATACCAACCAATAAATATGAATGCTAAGTAATAAGCAGAAGAACCAATAATACCAATTATATTTACTAACATGATTTCATAACCAACATAAATATTGGCGTTATCAGATTCTAAGTCTTTAACTCTATCCAAATACTTAGGTTGAAACATAGGAAAAATGAACTCATTATATATATCTGGAAATAATTTATAAAAAATTCTAAAGCCAGAATCTTGTTCACATATACTCATAGAATAAAGTTGTACTGTATTATTTGCACTCATTCCACAATCACTTGGATTTGCAAATTCCTTTTCATCTATTTGGCTACTGGTGTAGATGTTAAGTATTTACCATATCCTAGATTTGGTGAAAAAGGACCGGGTTATAAATCTACTTTACAAGCATGGTGTGCTGAAGACCAAAAAACAGCTATAGATGCTGCAATGAAGAATGATAAGGTAAAACTTGAAGCTTTAGCTCAAAATAAAAAATCATGTGTAGAATTAATGACAAAATACCAAGATATAGGTAAAAAATTAGGAGTTGTTGGTACACCAGCAGTCTTTATGGATACAGGG
>JAABKJ010075445.1:263264750-263393213 GCA_011634705.1 Andricus grossulariae
AGAAAAAGCCCTGATAAACAGGGCTTAGTATGTATGTCACTTTATTATGCAACTTTTATTTTTTCACAAACATCTATAAATTCTTTTTGTGCTTGTAGATCGTGAATTTTAGTTGCCTTGTAATAATCATCTAACTTATCTTTCCATAATTGCATGTCAGAAGAAACAGATGATATTATTTTATCTTCAACTTCAAGAAGCTTTTTATCTAATAAAGAATTATTGTTCTTTAAGTGAAAAAATGAATAAACATCACTTCTTGTATTTTGGTTAAAGATTCATTTTTCTGGTTGCATTTTTTTGTTGGTTGAAAAAATGTATATTTTATTCGAGAATTAATTTTTTTTTTAGAAAATTATGTTTCTTGTTTAAAAATTCATCTTTTGGTTGAAAATTAGTTTTGTTTTTCTCGATAATTAAATTACTTCGGGGAAAATTAATTTTTTGTTGTTGAAAATTAATTAAATAAAAATTTAACTATTCCATTTTTGGTTGAAAATTAATCTATTTGATTAAAAATTGATCTTATTGGTTGAAAAATGATTACTTGTTGTAGAAAATTCAATTATTTCTTTTGAAAACTCTTTTTCTTTTGCTTGAAAATTGATCTTTTTCAGTTAAAAATTTATCTTTTTTTTTTTGGTAGAAAATTATTCTTCTTATTTGAAAATTCTTGTATTTTGGTTAAAGATTCATTTTTCTGGTTGAATTTTTTTGTTTGTTAAAAAAAATGTATATCTTAGTCGAGAATTAATTTTTTTTTTGTAGAAAATTATGTTTCTTGTCTTTATATATAAATTTTTTGTTTGTAAAAAAAGCAACTATTTGGGTAAAAATTCATCTTATTGTTGAAAATCCAACTATTTCGGCAGAAAATTCAGCTATTCCGTTTCGGTTTGAAAATTCAACTGCTTTGTCGAAAATTTATGCATTTTGTTGAAAATTCGTCTTTCGTGGTATAAAATTAATCTTTTTTTTAACTTCATCTCTTTGGCTGTGGATTTAACAATTTTAGTACAAATCTTTCTATTTTGGTTCAATTCAACTGGTAGAAAATGCCTATTTTTTTGTTAAAAAATAATTTATCGAATTAAAAATGTAACTATTCCATTTTTGGTTGGAAACTTTTTTTCAAGTCAACTATTTGGTTGATGATTCAACTATTTTGGTAAAAAATTCAACCATTTGGTTAAGAATTAAACATTTCTTTTGAAATTGACTTCTTTGTCGAAATTTCAACTATTTGGTTAAAAATTAAACTATTTTTGTAGGAAATTCAACTATTTTCTGTTTGGTTGAAATTCATGTATTTTGAACTATTTTGCTGAAATTTCTTTTTTTTATTTTTGGTTAAAAATAAATTTTTCTTAACTGACAAATATAAATATTTCAATTTTAGTTCAAAATGAATTTTCGTAGTTGAAAATTTGAATATTTGGTTGAAAGTTGATGTATTTAGTTGATAATTCGTCTTTTTTTTGTATAAAATTAATCTACTAGGTGGAAAATTAATGTATTTTGTTGAAAATGCAACAATTTTGTTTAAGTCATCCTTTTAGGTTGAAAGTTTAACTGTTTTGTTGAAAATTCCTTTTTTTTGTTGAATTCAACTGGTTTTGATTCAAAATAAAAATCTTTTTTGGTTAAGAATGCATCAGTTTGGTTGAAAATTAATTTTTTTAAATTGAAAATTCAATTATTTTATTGAAAATTCGTCTTTTTGGCGGAAATTAAACTGTTTTCGATTTAAAGTTAAAATCTTTTTTGGTTGAAAATTCAACTATTTCGTTGAAAGTATAACTGTTTTGTTATAAATTAATTTCTTTGGCTGACGATTCATAGAATGTTCTTTACTAATTATACATGACTGATAACACAATCTGGATTTTTAAATTGAAAGAAAACTTTTTTTTCGAGGCCGCGTATTTTTGGCGGAAAACTACTCTCATTTAAACGGCAAGGTCGGGATGGCCGTTTTTATTGAGGAAAATAATTTCAGTCATTTTTAGGTTCAAAAAAGGAAAACTTGTAACGTCCAGGTACAAAAATTCATATTCTTTAGGCTGATTTTTTGAAAATTTGAATAAGTCAATTTTACATTGTTAGAATAGAGGCTTAATAAACTCAATTCCCAAATGTCTCATTTATGCGCTCAACATTTTGCGTGAATAAAATGAAAGCTTCCAAATTATATAATTTTAAGCAGTTTAATTTAATTTCGTTCTAAATTAATAATTGTTTGATTGTGATTTATACATCAAAATTCAATGCTTTTCCCAAAAAGCTACAAATGTTCAAAATGGAATAATTGAAATCGGAACGATCAATGTCGTCCCCGATGATGTAAGACGAGGGTGGTGATAGGGAGGAAATTTTTTTTTTTTCATTGATTGAGGATTCAACTACTTTGATAAACTTTATATTTTTAGTTGAAGATTAATCCCTTGGGTTGAAAATTTAACTATTCTGTTGAAAATTCACTTTCTTTTGGTTGATAATATATTTTTCTATTAAAAATTCAACTATAAAATGTTTGGTTAAAAATTTATACTTTTTTTTACAGGAAATTAAACTATTTGGTTGAAATTTATTCTCTTTGGACTGAAAAATCATTGTTAGTTGCAAATTTGTCTGGTTGGTTTGACAATTAATCTTTTTTAGTTAAAAATAATATTGTTTAGTTGACAATTAATCTACTTTGGTTGGCGATTTAACTAATTTGTTGAAAATTAAATATCTTGCTTTTAGATTCATCTCTTTGGTTGAGAGTTTATCTATTTTGTTTAAAATTCGACTTTTTTTGTTGAAAATTAATTTATCGATCTTAAAATTTAATTATATCATTTCTAATCAATTTTATTTTTTCAGTTGAAAATTTATGCCTTTTTTGGTAGAAATTTAAGATCCATAGAGCATCAGCTTGGTATTAGCAATATTTTTTTTAATAAATCAACTAAATTTACTAAATTAACAATAATTTCGTATGCCATAAGCCATGATGAAAATACTTATTTTGAACGTATTTGAATATATTTATATGCATTTTTTATAAACAAAAATTTAATTTTTTTAATTTAAACCCTCACTATTTTCCACACTTAAGCCATTTTATTGATTTAACAGAAAATTGTTAATGTACTAAAAAAATTAGTTGGATTGGTAATTATAGCACAGGAAATTATTGGTAATTAAGAGATAAATATTTATATTGAAAAAATTTTTAGGGCTAAATTAGAAACCCAAAAATTGATAAAAAACTTAAAAATGTAACAAAAAATATTACATAACTCATAAAGGTTGCATATCGGCCATGTCCCCGATTTTTGTTAAAAAATCCCCTTTTTCCCTATTTTGAGAAATTTTTTAAAAGAAATTAAACAATTTTCTTAAAAGGAGTTCTGGGATGAAAATTCAACTCTTTTGTTATTAATACTTATTATAATGAAACAAAAGATCTTCATGTAGAAGCATGTAGGGATAAAAATAATAATAACTATCCAGATAATACCGTTACTGTTAATAATGATTTAAAGTACCACATAAGTTGCCGAGAGAATGGAGATATATTAAATACTAATACTAAAGATTTTAGTGCTTCATTTAAAAACAGAGAAATCACAAACAAAAAGCCTGATTTTAAGGATTTTGTTATTAATAAAAATATGGAAAATTCAGATTTGACTGAAATTTATTCAAACTTGTGTGTTGATCAAATTTCTAATGACTATGAATTGTTAAGCAAAAATAATATTAAAAGACCTTCTCAAAAAATGAGATAAAAATTATTATTTATTAAATTCTTGCGTATATGTATTAATTAAAACATCATTTTCTTTTGATGTTTTTTTTACATGTTCTATTAATTCTACTGGTATTGGGTTGTATTGATTTTCTTTTAATAATAATAGAGTTGCTAACAATTTACAAGATATCTCGTTTGATGCTTCAATTCATACAATACAGTACAGTGTGATCCTTAATTTCAGCGCCACCCAAGTGCTGCACCCTGGGCAACCGCCCAGCTCCCCCAGCCCTAGCGCCGGGCCTGAGGAAAAGTCTAGATATCTAATTATAATGGAGGATGTTAGATATAAATATCTATAATTTTAAGAACATATTTGAGGCAAGGCGCAATTTAGAATGAGTGCGGTTTGATATAAAAACAAGCTGGAATTCGAATCGTCCCTCTTGGCACGGAATTCCTACCATATGTTACCACGTGTTCATTTTGTATACTGCTGAGAATTCGTCCACAAATTTTTAAAGACGATTTGGGAAGTGAAGGGATTTGGCATACTCTTACTGTGTCTTATTTTATCTGTTTTTATTCATTTTAAAATAATTCTGTGTATTGACCTATGTGAAAATTCTCCCGGAAATCGATCGGAAATCGAACAGTAGTTTACTCTTTGGAATCGAACGAAAAATTTACCGGGAGTCGAACAGAAAATTCTTGGGTACCATATGCCAAACTCTAGGTGTCCAGCACCGTCAGGAAGGCGCCGACCGCCTGCGCCAATATGCCCGACAGGCCGCAGGCCGGGCGGATCGCACAGGATGCGCAATCGGCCATCGCCATGTCCGGCTCGCTATGGCGCACGACCGCGCCGATGCGGATATCGGCAGGATCGGCGGCAAGGGTGAAGCCTCCGCCGCGACCACGCTGGGTGCGGATGAAGCCACCCTGACCCAAGCCATGCACCACCTTCATCAGATGATTGCGCGACAGGCCATAGGCAATTTCCGGGATCGTCGCCCGTCCGCCCGGCACGGCGGCGAGATGGATCAGCACGCGCAGCGCATAATCGGTGTGGCGGGTCAATTGCATCGCGCCCTCCTATCCTGCGGGCAGACCGCCATAAACATATATTCAATTTACATCTTAAAAGATGCATATTAAATGAACCTTATCGAGTCCCCGATAAGGAGCCTGTCATGCGCGAAAACCTGTCCCCCGAAACCATCGCCATCGTGAAGGCGACCGGCCCGGCGCTGCGCCGTCATGGCGCGCCTCGGGCGTGGTCGCCGGCCTCGTCGCCGTGACACCAGCGGCTGGCACCGTGGGCCCGATGGGCGCCCTGGTGATTGGTCTGGTCGCCGGTGTGGTGTGCTTCTTCTGCGCGACCAGCCTCAAGCGCAAACTGGGTTATGACGACTCCCTGGACGCCTTCGGCGTGCACGGTATTGGCGGTATCGTCGGTGCGATCCTCACCGGTGTGTTCGCAGCTCCTGCTCTGGGCGGCTTCGGCACCGTGACCGACATCGCGGCCCAGGTCTGGATCCAGTGCAAAGGCGTGGGCTTCACCGTGATCTACACGGCGATTGTGACCTACGTCATCCTCAAGGTGCTCGACATGGTCATGGGCCTGCGTGTCACCGAAGAAGAAGAGGCGGTCGGCCTCGACCTGGCGCAACACAACGAGCGCGGCTACAACTTGTAACTACGCGAAAAAAACATGCCCGGCTTGCCGGGCATTTTTTTGCCCGGCGTTTGTCTGTGGCTAAAGGTGCATGGGTTTTTTATCGACTTTGTGATTTTGTTGACATTCTCAGAAATGATTTGAAATGTCATATTTATATATAAAAAATCATTTGAAATTTTCCCAGGAATCTTAAGAAAATTTTGTATTCTCTTGAAACCTTGCAACATTTTTCAACATCTTCAAAAATCTACACTCTGTTCTACATTTTTTGAAATATTTTCAAATTTAATTTATTTTTGGAATGTTCAAAACTTCTCAATATCTTTTAAAATGATTTTAGTTTCTACGATTGTTGAAAAATCTTTTAAAATTAAAAATTGCCTTAAAATCTTCGGGATTTTTTTTTTTACACTTTCAGAAATCATTTGAAACGTCGTTATTAATAATAAAAAATCATTTGAAATTTTCTCAAGAATCTTAAGAAAATTTTGTATTCTCTTGAAACCTTTGAAAATTTTTCAAAAGCTTCTTTTTTCGAAATCTTAAAAGACTTTTAAATTTTTTAATTATTCTTGGAATTTTTTCATTATTTCTAAATCTCTTTTAAAATTATTCTACTTTTTTCTAAAATTGTTCAAAAATGTCAAGGCATTGCCCTTGGGCCTGGACAGCGTGGTCGGGCGTTCGGGCGTGCGCTTTTCCGGTGGCCAGCGGCAACGCCTGGCGATTGCCCGCATGGTGCTCGCCGAGCCTAAAGTGGTGATTCTGGACGAGGCCACGTCTGCATTGGATGCGGCGACCGAATACAACCTGCACCAGGCACTGGCGCGGTTTCTCAGCGGGCGTACTACACTGATCATCGCTCACCGGCTGTCTGCGGTGAAGCAGGCTGACCGAGTGTTGGTGTTCGATGGCGGGCACATCGCCGAGGATGGCGACCATCAGCAGTTGATTGCCGATGGTGGGTTGTACGCCAAACTGTACGGACACTTGCAACAAGTACGTTGATTTAGCTTAGGCTGTGCTATCGGGAGCGGATTTTCGCGTGCGTATTAAGCTGTGCATGTGTAAGGGACTTCATGAAGCAAAAGCGGACTCTCGGAACGCCACGCCTGTTGGGTATTGTCTGGCCCTTCATCGCCGTCGTGTTGTTCCAGGCATTGTTAGGCAACAATTTTCAATTAGAAATCTTCAAAATTGAACTATTCAAAAAAAAGAAGAAAAAAAACAAGAAATCTTCAAAATTGAACTATACAAAAAAAAACTTCAAAATTACATAATTCCAAATTAATGAATTTTAAATTGAAAATGTTTAAAATTGCACAATTTGAAAATTGTTCAAATTGAAGAATTTTCCATTGGAAATCTTCAAAATTTAATTATAGCAAAAAATTCAAAAATCTTCCAAATTTAACAATTCCAAAAAAAAAACCTTCAAAAAACATCATTTTAAATTATAAACATTCCAAATTAATTAATTTTAAATTGTAAATCTGTAAAATGTTTAAAATTGACGAATTTGAAAATTGTTAAAATTGAAGAATTTGAAAATTGGAAATCTTCAAAATTTATCTATTGCAAACAAAACGTTCAAAATTACATCATTTTAAATTATAAACTTTCCAAATTAATGAATTTTAAATTGTAAATCTTAAAAATGGTAGAAATTTGAATGGTAAATGATTAAAATTGAAGAGTTGCAAGTGCTGGCCCGTGGGCGCCGCACGGCAGTGGAGCGCCATCGCTCACTGACCGCGGCCCTGGATTGGAGCTACGAGCGCTTGAGCCTGCCGGAGTGCTGGCTGTTTCTGCAATTGAGTCTGTTCAAGATGGCAGTCACCTTACCCACCCTGAGTGACCTGGTGACCGGTACCGAGCTCGAACATGCCGATCTTTCTTACCTGCTGGCGCGTCTGGTCAACGTCTCGCTGCTGAGCGTCGAGCCCGGCCTGGGCCCGGCGCGCTATCGGCTGCTCAACTGTGTGCGCAGCTACGCTTTGGGGCAACTGCGCGACCCGCGTCAGGTCGCGCGTTTGCAGCAGGGCTACGCGCCTTGCCTGGGGGCGTTCTCAGGCCGGCCGTTTGTCCTGCAACTCGTCGAGCAGGCAGCGCACGCGCAGTAGATCCTGAGTGGCGAAGCCTTCGCTGAAACGTGCGTGGATTGAACTGAGCAAGTCCCTGGCGAGCTGAATGCGCCCCTGCTGTTGCCACAGTTGCGCCAGGGCGTATAAGAGACAGGGTGAGACGTTGGTTCTTTCGGGCTTCGAGCAGTCCGTGGACAACGGCAGCAAGGCAGGCGTTGGTAGCGCGAGCAACTGGCTGATGGGCGGTAGCCTCAAGCGTGACAACAGCAAGGACGTCATCGTCGTCCTGATCACTCCGATCGTGGAAGGTTGAGCATGGGCCCGATGGAGGATGAGGTCATCTCGACGCCGGTCACCGTGACAACGGTGAACGGACAGAGCTTCGTCAGCGGCCTTTTCTGGCAGCCACTGAGCAAGCCGCGGGCCTACATGCAAGAGGCCCGGGAGATCGGAAAGCGCGAGAAGATGGACATCGTGGCGATTCGTCACGGGAGCATCATCCAGGCGGGTTTCGTCTCGAAGAACGCTGGTGTGACCAAGGGCATGTACAGCCTGGCCGCTGCGCTAGCAGGAGCCTTGGGTGAGTCCTGGCTTGGCGTGTTTGCCCTTGGTGCCGAGCGCTACGCGCTGGTCGGCGTGAAAGATGGTGCGATCCTTCCGGGTTGCGACGGCGATGATCGCTGATTGCGGCGTGGCGCTGCCCAGCTTGAAGCCGAGGTCGGTCAGCCCCTTGTGCAGGCGCTGGCTGTTCTTCCACAGATGGGCGCGCTTCTCGCCGGCATGCATCAGCTTGCGGATGCTGGTCGCGGCGGTGGCGACGACGCTGGGCGGCAGCGAGGCGGTGAAGACATAGGGACGGCAGATGAGGCGCAGGATCTCGAACTTGGGATGGTTCGAGACGCAGAAGCCGCCGACCGTCCCGACCGACTTGGAGAAGGTGCCGACCACGAAGTCGATCTCGCCCTCGACGCCCTGTTCCTCATATGCGCCACGGCCGTTCGGGCCGAAAAAGCCCATGCCATGGGCCTCGTCGCACAGGATCATGCAATTGGGGTGCTTGCGGATGGCGGCGACCATTTCGGGCAGCGGGGCGACGTCGCCCAGCATCGAATAGACGCCTTCCAGCACGACCAGCTTCAGCGCATCGGCGGGCAGGCGGCCCAGGCGCTTGTCCAGATCCTCGACGCTGTTGTGGCGCCCCTACATCATTTCCAATGAGTAGAATATCATCAACATAAAGCACTAGGAACATTACTACTTTATCACAATGTCTTTTGTACACACATGGTTCATCAAGATTTTGTTCAAAACCAAATGACTTAATTGCTTGATCAAATCTGATGTTCCATGACCTAGATGCTTGCTTAAGTCCATAAATAGACCTTTTCAACTTGCATGCCATATGCTCTTGGTTCTTAGCTATGAAACCTTTTGGTTGCATCATATAGATTTCCTCTTCAAGATTGCCATTAAGAAATGCAGTCTTAACATCCATTTGTCAAATCTCATAATCAAAATGAGCAACAATGGATAAGAGAATTCTAATAGATTTAAGCATTGCTACTGGAGAAAAGGTTTCATCATAATCAATACCTTCTTTTTGTGTATACCCTTTCGCCACTAGCCTTACTTTAAAGGTTTCAACATTTTCATCTATCCCTCTCTTTCTCTTGTAAACCCATTTGCAACCAACAAGTTTAATGCCGTTAGGCGCCTCTACAAGATTTTAGATGTTTATCGTTCGGAAGCTAGGAAGTATCTGCCTATTTCGTCAAGTTGAAGTGCAGTCGGGGGTATTTTGAACTTACAGAAGGTGTGTCGAAAGTTTCTAAAGCTACCTGTGATTGGTACAGAGAAGGATCGTCGATTTTTATTGGTACGAATTCGGCAAACCCCAAAAACAGTGTTTTGAACTAGTGGCCCTGCTTGGGCTAGTCAGACAATCGGCGCCGTAAATTTACTTAGGGAAGGTCGAAGACAAAATCCTTAAGATGCGCGATAGAAGCACGTCTGAGCAATAATAGCATAAAATTCTAAATTGGAAACCCTCTCGCTAACCTGGTCGAGGATTAAAGTTATTAAAGTGAAAATCTAGAAATAGTTTGAAAGATGCTGACAATTTCAAACATCTGCTTACAGGGTACTTAAATATATTCGAAGCTTGTCTATGCGCTTTACGGAGTTGTAAAATAATAAACCTGACAAAGCGAAATTAAAGAACATAAAAGTAAAGACGGTTCAATATTGTCTTCCATGTGTCATGTCATGTGTCATGTCATGTGTCATCTCTTGTGTCATGTCATTTACCATTTCATGTGTCATGTCATGCTTCATGTCATGTGACATGTCATGTGTCATGTTATGTGTCATGTCATGTTCCATGTCATTAGTCATGTCATGTGTCATGTCACGTGTCACTTTATGTGTCGTGGCATGTGTCATGTTATGTGTCGCGTCATGCTTCATCGCATGTGGCATTTCATGTGCCACGTTATGTTCATGTCATGCTTCATTCTATGTGTTGTGTCATGTGAAATTTCATGCTTCATGTCATGTAGCTTGTCATGTGGCATGTCATGTGTCGCGTCATGTTTCATGTCATGTATCATGACATGTTCCATGTCATGTTTCACGTAATGTTTCATGTCATGTGTCATGTCATGTGTCATGTCAGGTTTCATGTCATGTGCCATGTCTTGTGTCATCTCTTGTGTCATGTCATGTATCATTTCATGTGTCATGTCATGTGTCACGACATGCGTTACGTCATGTTTTATGTATGTCATGTGTCATGTCATGTGTCATGTCATGTGTCATGTCATGTGTCGTGTCATGTGTCATGTCATGTGTCATGTCGTGTGTCGTGTCATGTGTCATGTCGTGTGTCATGTCATGTGTTATGTCATGTGTCATGTCATGTGTCATGTCATGTGTCAAGTCATGTGTCATGTCATGTGTCGTGTCATGTGTCATGTCATGTGTCATGTCAAGAATCACGTCATGTGTCACGTCGTATCACGTCATGTGTTATGTCATGTGTCATATCATGTTTCATGTCATGTGCCATGTCATGTGTCATGTCATGGATCATGTCATGTTTCCTGTCATGTGTCACGTCATGTATCACGTCATGTGTCATTTCATGTGTCATGTCATGTGTCGTGTCATGTGTCACGCCACGTGTAATGTCATGTGTCGTGTCATGTGTCGTATCATGTCATGTGTCATATCATGTATCACGTCATGTGTCACGTCGTATCACGTCATGTGTTATGTCATGTGTCATGTCACGTTTCATGTCATGCGTGGAACACGTGTGACATTCTAGTGACATAACAGTTCTATCACTCTGTTCCATATTGGTTACATTACATAATTGCAGATCTGTTACATATCCTTACAGTAACAGCGTTACAGAACAGTATGACCCTTATGTTCCTTTCTTGGAACACGTATGACATCCTAGAGACATAACAGTTCTATCACTCTGTTCTATATTTGTTACATTACATAATTCCAGAACTGTTACATATCCTTACAGCAACTGCGTTACAGAGCAGTGAGACCTTTATGTTCTTTTCTTGAAACACTCGTGACATTCTAGTGACATAACAGTTCTATCACTCTGTTCGATATGGGTTACATTACATAATTCCAGAACTGTTACGTATCCTTACAGTAACAGCGTTACAAAACAGTGAGACCTTTATGTTCCTTTCCCGGAACACGTGAGACATTCTAATGACATAACAGTTCTATCACTCTGTTCTATATTGGTTACATTACATATTTCCAGAACTGTTACATATCCTTACAGTAACAGCGTTACAAAATATGTTATGTGTCATGTCATGTGTCATTTCATGTCTCATGTCATGTGTCATGTCTTGTGTCGTGTAATGTGTCATCTAATGTGTCATGTCGCGTGCCATGTCATGTATCATATCACGTTTCATATCACGTGTCATGTCATGTGTCATGATATGTGTCATGTCATGTGTCATGTTATGTGTCATGTCATGTGTCATGTCATGTGTCATGACATGTGTCACGTCATGTGCCATGTCATGTGTCATGGGTCATGGCATGTGTCATGTCATGAGTCATCTCATGTGTCATGTCATGTGTCATGTAATTTGACATTTCACATGTCATATCATGTGCCATGGCATGTGTCATGTCATGTGTCACTTCATGTGTCAAGCTATGTGTCATGTCATGTGTCATGCCATGTGTCATGTCATGCGTCTTGTCATGTGTCATGTCATGTGTCATGTCATGTTTCATGTCTTGTGTCATGTCATGTGTCATGTCATGTGTCATGTCATGTGTCATGTCATGTGTCATGTCATGTGTCATGTGAGTTTGTTCTACCTCAGTCGACAATCCTACCAAAACAGGGACGGTACGGCGAAGTCACTGGCTACATTTATATAGCAATGAAAGGAACCAAAGTAGTTTATATTGGAGAACTATACCTTCAGAAAAGTGACCCCAACAACGCACTTGCCGGATCGCAATTGACCAGAGCCGCTATATGGCCAGCACACGATAAGCCATCAGGGAATGTTCAAGTGTCATTTAAGGATCATATCGATGTTACAGCTTCACTCAACCCAACTGAAGATAGACCCAAATGGATAGAATCAAATTATCGTCGACCCAAGTTTACGAGCTATTCCATGTATTCCATGTATACAATGATATATGTACATGGAACCACGACCGCGACTTACTCGTCAGAAACTACAGATCGAAAAGGCGACCGTGTCATCAATGTCGAAAATCATATACCAATTAAGACTAGGCTATATTTTAATGTCGGACTGAGGACCGAAACATTTAAAACTGACCGTTTCGAGCCTTACAATCCCAAAAAACTTCGTGGAAACCCCTTGAAACTTTTTAAAGCCCATAAAAATACCTTGGAATCTTTTAAAATGCCCTAAAATATTTCTAATCTTAAAATCCCATTAAAGTGCTCTAATTAATTAAACATTCCTTGAAATTTTTTTAAATACCATAAAATATTTCAAATCCTGTAAAATATTTTAATTTCCCCCAAAATTTTTTAAAGCTCTTGAAAATTGCTTGGAATTTTTTAAAATACCCTAAAATATTTCACATCTTTTAAAATCCCTTGAAACTTTTTAAAGCTGTTGAAAATGCCTGGGAATCTTTTTAAATTCATTGCGGAATCTTTCGAAGTCCCTTGCAATTTCAAATGATTGAAATCTATTTAAAATATCTTAAGATGTTCAAAATCCTTAACAAATTTAAATCTCTTTAAAATTCCTTGAAATTTTTTAAAATACCATAAAATATTTCACATCCTTTGAAACCCCTTGAAACTTTTTAAAGCCCATAAAAATACCTTGGAATCTTTTAAAATGCCCTAAAATATTTCTAATCTTATTGTACACTACACATAGAGAAGTTGTGTATACAGACGAGTATACACTAACTCCTCAAGATCTGAGCGTAGACGCGGCAGCGTCGCATTTTTGATGGTATCTGCTTTGACAGTTCTGCTCTTTGACTGCAAATCAAAACGTGTCATTTGTTGGAAACGACAGATCGATTAGTAGTCAAAGGTGAATTTATGAAAAAGAAAGTTTCTCATGAAAGATTAAAAGATGTTGCGCATGCGCTAGACCCGCTAGGCGCTCCTACAGCGTTGCTGAATAGCTACCACGTGCTTGTTTAATTTTTTAAATAATTCAAAATTCTCAAACTTCGCATACCACTCATTCTCAAACTAAGAGGATGAAAATTCTGATTTCTTTTTTAAATCTTCATGAAACCCCCTTCTAACATACATAATTTTCTGAAAAAAATGGTAAGAATAGTTTACTAGTTAGAGGTAGAAATGTAACATTTTCCTATGCTTGGGATAGGCTTTACGTGTATAAGGGTTCAACTTTGATCTTAATTATCTCAGGAGGTTTTAAGGGATTTCAAAAGATTCCAACAAATTTCGAGGGACTTCCACTGATTTTAAGACTTTTAAAAGAATTTTAAGAGTTTTCGAAATATTTTAACAAATTTAAGAAGATTTCATCGATTTTTAAGAGTTTTAAAAATATTTCCACGAATTTCAAGGAATTTCGAAAAATTACGATGGACTTTGAAAATTTCCAAAAATTTCCAAGGATTTTAAGGGATTCCAAAGAATTGCAAGAGATTAAAAAAATTTCAAGAAATTTCAAAGAATTTTGCAGGACTTCCAATGCTTTCAAAATATTTCTATTGAACTTTGAAAAATAAATTAAATTCAATTACATTTGAAGGGATTCCTATCTATGACAATGAATTTCAAGGAATTTCACAAGATTTTTAGGAATTTTTTCAGAAGGTTTTGAGGGATTTTCAAGATTTTCAAACATATCAGGAGGTTTTAAGGGATTTCAAAAGATTCCAACAAATTTCGAGGGACTTCCACTGATTTTAAGACTTTTAAAAGAATTTAATTCTCAACCAAAATAGATTCATTTTTAATCAATCAGTTATATTTTCAACCAAGAAAGATGAATTTTCCACCGAGAAGTAATTTTTTACCAAAAAAATGAATTTCCAAGAGAATAGTTAAATTTTATAATAAATAGTTTAATTTTAAACAAAAATTATGAATTTCCAACAAAAAAGTTAATTTTTAACTAAATCGTTTAATTTTCTACCAAATTGTCGAATTTTCCAGCCAAAAAGGCGAATGTTCTAAAAAGTAGTTGAATGCTTAACCGAAATTGATTCATTTGCTACCAATCAGTTATATTTTTAACCAAGAAAGATGAATTTTCCAACAAGAAGTAATTTTTTACAAAAAAAAAACGAATTTTCAACGAAATACATGAATTTCCAACCAGAAAGAATCAATTTTTAACCAAAAATGTATACTTAAATCTTCAGTGAAAAAAAATTAATTCTCAACCAAAATAGATTCATTTTTAATCAATCAGTTATATTTTCAACCAAGAAAGATGAATTTTCCACCGAGATCTGAAGACAGAACTGTGACTTTACCTGCTCTGTCTAGGCTTCGTGAAAGAAAAACGGTCCTTACAGTTCCACGTCACAAATCTTGTAAGTTGCGAAGATCCTTTATGATGAGGGGAGCGCGTCCTTGAATTGATAATTCTATTCTCAATGAGTGGACGTCTAGGAGGTGAGTAAGGTTGTGTGAGGTGAATTTGGGAGATAAAAAGTAATTGTTGGCGTGGGTGTGAGGTGGGATTTAGTTAGATAGAGTGAGGTTAGGTTAAAAAGGAATCGGGAGAGTTTGTGATCAGGAGTCTTGGGCCTCCGAGGGTTCAAGGGTGGTTCTCGCAGAGTTGGGGGATCTGAAGGGAGAGAAAGGGTTGTCTGCAGGGGCTGTGAGGAATTTAAATGAAAGGGAAATACAGGGAAGATTTTGCGGCCATAGGCGGCAGTATTCTTCATAGATATCTTTCGGTTGCGGAAGGGACTGCATGGAGAGGTCCCAGTTACGGACGGCAGAGCGGGAGGTGGGCAATAAGAGTGCTGGACAGTCCGCCTGAAGAATATTATGCTGCTTTATTGTACTATGTATATAGTCGTTATCTCAGAAATGATGGGCGACGTGGAACCTTTTCATTGGGCCAATTTGAAACATAATTATTTCTACCTACGATTGTATTATTATCAGGTTTCTATCTAGGTAACACTCATTGACCAAAATATCTAGGAACTTGAGATGAAATAAGATTAATTAATGATACATGAACTTCACAGAAAAAAGTGAAGTTTCATATTGAAAATGAATTTGTAAAAAAATATGCTAAAAGAAAACCGAAGGCCTAGTTATTCCTTGCTACGTCTTTCTTTTCATTTTATACTTTTTATGTGATGTATTTTTTGAACTTTGATATGAATTGTATTATATTTTTACCTTACTATTTGTCTTCTATAAGCATGAATTAGAGTTGCATATCATTTAATAAATTCTCTAATAGAAGCTGCTAACGTTAAATACGTCGTGCAATTAAAAAAAAATCAATAATAATGATCATTATTCCTAATCAAACAATCTCGAGAAATGGGAACATAAGAGGGAAGTGATGACAAAGAAGAGGTTGTTATATGGAAGCACGGAGAGAATAGAGGATGATTAGACATGGGTAGAAAGGAATATGCAGTATAAGTTAAGGAAAATAGGGAAAGAGGAAAGACGAAAGAGAAAAAGAACGTGCGTTAAGTGTGGAAGAATACAGATAGAAGGTGTATGGTGGGATTGGGAAGAAGAAAGAGAAGATTTAGTAGTGCCGGGAAACTAAAAGAGAAAGGAACGGGAGATAGGAAAATGAGAAATAGTAAGAAACAAATAGAGACGAGAAAAGAAAGTAGGGAAGAATGGATAGGGAGTTTATAAGAAATTTGGCACAATGGGATGTAGTAGTAATGATGGAGACGTGGCTAGATAAAGGGATGGGAAAGAGTAAGGGGAAGGTTGCCAAGAGGTACAAATGGCAAGTTGAAAACGCAAAGAGGAAAAATAAAAAAGGCAGAGCAATGGGAGGAATGGTGATGGGAGTAAGGAACGAATGTATAACAGGGAAGGATTTTTTAAACTCAATATTCAACTATTTTAGTTGTCGACTCATCATTTTAGTTTTCAATTCCTCTCTTCATAGTTAATTCTTCTTATTTAAAAAATCTTATTACATTTTTCGTTGAGAATTAATCTTTTTTGGTTAAAAATTTCGTTATGTGGTTGAAAATTATTCTGCTTCGGTTGAGAATTTAACTATTTTGTTGAATATTTGTTTTTTGGGGCGAATGCAACTGGTTCTGATATAAATTAAAAGTCTTTCTTTATTGAATTGTCAACTATGACATTTTTCGTTGAAAATTAGGAGTTTTTGATTGAAAATTAAACTACTTAGTTAAAGGCTGAAAAAAATGGTTGAAAAATCATTCTTTTGTTGAAGCTTCACCGTTTTAGACGAAACTTTATCTGTTTGGTTGGAATTGATTTTTTTAAACTGTAAATTCAACTATTTCAGTTGAAGATTCATCATTCTAGATGAAAATTTATTTCTTTGGTAGAAACTTTAATAATCTTGTTGAAGATTTGTTTTCTTTAGGTACTTTTTTTGGTTGACAATTCATAACTTTATTTTAAAATTCGTCTTTTTATTAAAAAGTCATTTTTTAAATTAAAATTTAACTATTATGTTAAAAATTAATCCCATTTAATTAGAAATTCAACTATTTACTTTTAAAAACTAACATCGCATCCATAGTTCAAATTACTTAGTTGAAAATGTATGTAATTTGTTAAAAATTCGTCTTTTTTGGTAGAAAAACAATTTTTTTTTAAATTAGTCAAAGTAAGCGCCGAGCGCCTATAAGGAAGGGTATCGTAGTCTTTTTATGAACTATTTGTCGCCACACTTTTCTGTCCTAGCATACCTCTCTAGCTTCCTTCACGTCCATGCATTTTTTCATGCAAGCTCTTTTTTCATAAGAACCTTTTTTTTTTAAATTTCCACTATTACACTTTTTGTTTAAAATTCAATTCCCTGGTTGAAAGTTAACTTTTTTTGGTTGACAATTCATAACTTTATTTTAAAATTCGTCTTTTTATTAAAAAGTCATTTTTTAAATTAAAATAAATTTATGTTCAGAGATGTTGATGGTAGATTCTTCCGAATTGGGAGGGTTTTGTTGTTAAAAGTTAGGATGGAATACAAAATTATGTTGAGGGATGTTGACCAGTGTAGGAGTTAAGTGAAAGTTGGAAATATTGTCGATCATCTGGTCTTTTAATAAAAGCTCTTTTATGGAGCAACATCTAAAGTGTTTAACAAAGTAACGTGCCATTTGAGAAGCGTTAGGGTGTTTTTTGGGATAGTTAGGGTCGACATTTCTTTTTTATTCAATCGGAAGCATTCAGGCTGGTATTGAATGCTTGGATGGTAGATAGTAGATACTTCCAATTAAGGAGGATTTTGTTGTTAAGAATTAGGATGGAATATAAAATAATTTCAAGAGATATTGACGGTAGATAGTAGATGTTTCCAAATTAGGAGGATTTTTTTGTTGAAAATTAGGATGGAATATAAATTTATGTTCAGAGATGTTGATGGTAGATTCTTCCGAATTGGGAGGGTTTTGTTGTTAAAAGTTAGGATGGAATACCTGAATCACAAGTGAATTACCCAGGATCACCAGTAGATCAGAGCGGATTACAAATGGATTACCTCAGATTACGAGAGTATCACCCATAATTAAAAGTAGACAACCCCAGATTACAAGTGGATTACTTAGGAACACTATGATTGCTCAGAATTGCCTGAATTACCGCAAATAAGAGCCTGATTTTTTTGGATTACGGGTGGATTGTCCTGGATAAGAAATGTATTACCCCAGATTACAAGTGGATTACTTAGGAACACTATGATTGCTTCGAATTGCCTGAATCACTGCGAATAAGAGCCTGATTCTATTGGATTACAGGTGGATTGTGCTGGATAAGAAGTGGATTACCCCGGATTACGAGTGGATTACTTAGGAACACTATGATTGCTTCGAATTGACCGAAATGCTCCAGATAAGAGTCCTATTACTCTGGACTACTAGTGGATTACCCTGAATCACAAGTGAATTACCCAGGATCACCAGTAGATCAGAGCGGATTACAAATGGATTACCTCAGATTACGAGAGCATAATTTTGGCTCGAGAAGAATCCATTGACCTATAATATTTATACATTTAATTGAATAATAATGAAGTTATGGTATTTTATATATTTTAAAAATCGATTTTTATTGTAAAATTTGTCTTATTTTCATAATTTAAAGATGATGCAAAAATATAAAAGATTCATTGGTTCGAAAAGAATTGATTGACCTATAATAATAATACATTTACTTGAAGAGTAGAGAAGTTATGGTAATTTGTATATTTTAAAAATCGATTTTCATAGTACAAATTTTCTTATTCTCATAATTTAAAGTTGACACGAGAATATGAAAGATTCCTTGGTTCAAGAAGAATCGATTGACCTATATTATTAATACATTCAATTGAATAGTGCGGAAGTTATGGTAATTTATATATTTTGAAAATCGGTTTTTTGTAGTAAAACTTTTTTCATCAACATAATTCAAAGTTGATGCAATAGCATAATTTTGGCTCGAGAAGAATCCATTGACCTATAATATTTATACATTTAATTGAATAATAATGAAAAAATTCAAAATATAAAATATAAAAAAATATAAAATATAAAATATAAAATATAAAAATGAATCTTTGTTGGTTCAATTTAACTATTTTTTAAATGAATTACATTTTTTTTCGGTTGAAATATCAACTATTTTATGTTTTGTTGAGGATTCATCTTTTTTCACGATAAATTTAACGCTTATGAAAATTCATCTTTTCGTTAAAAATGTACTATGTTGTTAAAAATTAGTTTTTTAATCATTATTATTTAGAGGGAAAAATTAATTATCTCATGTTGTGCTGAAAATTGATGTTTTGAAATTAAAAATTCAACAATTTCGTTGAAATTCAATTTTTGATTTAAAAATAAAATCCTATTTGTTTAGATTATCCACGATTGCATTTTTTTTTTATAATTTATTTTTTCATTAACAATTCAACTTTTTTGGAAATTCGTCTTTTTGGTTTGAAAATCCATCTCTTTTGCGGAAAATGTTATCATTTTCATAAAAATTCTCCTATTTTGTTGAAAATTCGTTCTTTTTAGGTAATCCAGCTAATTGGAAGTGATTTAGGTCATCCAAGAAATTAACTTGTAAGCCAGCGTTATCCAGATAATTCGAAGTAATCTACTTGTAATTTAGAGTAATCCAGCTATAATCAAAGGTAATCCATTTTCAATCCAGATGATTCGAAGTGGTTTAGGTTACCCAAGTAATTAACTTGTAAGCCAACGTTTTCCAGACAATCCAGAGTAATCCAATTGTAACGTAGATAATTAGGAGTAATCTAATTGTAGTTTAGAGCAATCCACCTATAATCTAGATTAATCCAATTTTAATTCTGCTAATTGGAAGTGATTTAGGTAACCCAAGTAATAAACGTGTAAGCCAGCGTTATCCAGATGATTCGGACTAAACCACTTGTAACCTAGATAAGTCAGAGTTATCTACTTGTAATTCAGAGTAATCCACCTATAATCGAGGGTGATCCACTTTTAATCCAGCTAATTGGAAGTGATTTAGGTCATCCAAGAAATTAACTTGTAAGCCAGCGTTATCCAGATAATTCGAAGTATTTTAAATCAACCGTTGAATTCCACCCAAAGACGAATTTTCAACAAATAGATGAAATCTTCACTAAAACAGATTCATTTTTAAATAAAAATTTTAATATTCTAACAAATAGTTTAATTTACTACAAAAAAAAAAGGAAATTTTTAGCATAATACTTACATTTTAAACTAAATATTTGAATTTTTAACTAAAAGAGGTCAATTTTGAACAAAAAATGGAAAATTTAAATTTTTAATTAAAACGGTTAATTACTTAAACACGAATTTTCAATAAAATAGTTCATTTTTAACCAAAAGGATGAATTCATCAACTTAAATGATGAATCCTCACTAAAAAAATGAACTTTTAACAAAGTATTTGCACTTGGAATCAAGTTATTCAATTTTCAGCAAAAAATATAAAAAATTTTAATCAACAGTTGAATTCCACGGAAAAAGACGAATTTTCAACAAAATAGTTGAAATCTTCACTAAAACAGATTAGTTTTTAAGTATAAATTTTAATATTCTAACAAATAGTTTAATTTCCCATACACCACTTTCCCCTACGTTAAATTCCTCAAAAACGTAAGGAAGCCAATTTTTGTATTTGTTTTTTTTGTTTAACAATACTTCCAGTGGTACAATATGCTATATAGCGATTAGTCATTATTGTCTTTTAATATTCTACTATTTCTTTAAAGCTTAAAAAAAAAGATTTTTTTTAGAGAAATCACATTTTTTATGATACTTATCAATAATATATTTATCGTCTTTAAAATGTCTATAATTTTAATTTAAAATTATGGTTTTGTATGCTTAATTCTAAAAGTTATATCTTTAAGCCCTTGAAACTAATGTTTTTTCTTAAATTAATTTTTAGATCAATTTTTTTAATTTGTAATTTAAAATTTCACAATATTTTAGTTTCAAAGTCAAATATTTAAAATATCAGGACAATTTTGAAATTAAATATTTAAAAATTTCATATTAAAAGCCTGGATAGTCAGTTTTGAATTTAATAATTTCATATGTTAATATAAAGCAATTTCGAATTAAAAAGCTTAAAATTGTACTCCATCTGAAAGATGAATGTTTAACTAGAATGATAAATAATTAACGGCAATACTTGAATTTTTAAACAAAAAAAAAAATTTTTAAACCAGAAGATTACCTTTAAAAAATAAAGATAATTTTTTACCAAAAAATTGATTTTTTTAACAAAATACGTGAATTTTCAACCAAATAGTTGAATTTTGAACTATAAAATAATAATTTTCAACCAAAAATGGAATAGTAACATTTTTAGTAAAAAAAAAAATTTAACCAAAAATAAGAGTTTTCAACTGAAATAATAAATCTTCAAGAAGATTAATTTCTGCCAAAAAAGATAAATTTTCAATTGAAAAATATAATTTTTCAACCAAAAATTAAATAATTACATTTTTAGTCAAAAAATGAATGTTCAACAAGAACAAAAATAATGTCTGACAAAAGTGTTTAAGTTCAAACAAATAATTTTATTTTCCATCTGAAAGATGAATGTTTAACTAGAATGATAAATAATTAACGGCAATACTTGAATTTTTAAACAAAAAAAAAAGGTACGCACCTTTTTAAATCTCATGTCTTACATTAGTTTATTGCCCTCCACTCATACTTATCACGTGTTTACTTTTTTATAATTCATGGTAAAAACCTTGAAAACTATAAGATTTTATTCTTTTTTGGTCAGAATATTTCATTAGGTTTGGAAAGTACAAAATAAAGTACCCGTATTTCATCATTTTATTGTTTGTTCTTTATTTCACATTGACTTTTCTCCGTCTTGAAACTAATAACGCCATCATCTCACATATATGTGAGATAATTACTACTAACGCATATATTTGTACTCTGATGAAGCAATAGAATACTCAATAGTTTCATTTGTTCCCCACTCATTCACTGAAGCGTTAATTAGTTTTTTCTCAACATTGCGAAGATGAGGATGGTCCATACTTTCGTTTCTACAGTGGCGTTCATATTTTATTCTATTGGTGAATATACTAATAATATGTATTTATTATTTATATTATATTTTATATAATGCATGCATCGATAAGGTCATCTCTTGGGCCTGTGCAGCAAATTTTACAACCAATCGGTTGCATTTTCAACAACATAGTTCAATTTTCAGTTTAAAAAAATCATTTTTAACACCAAAAAACAAAGCTTTTAAAATAAAATTATAAATCTTAAAAAAAAAAGAATTTTTAGGAAAGTAGTTCAGCCAAGGAGTTGAATTTTTAATCTAAAAAGATAAATTTTTAATCTAAAAATGTAATAGTTGATATCAAAAAAGGAAACAGATTTTAATTCAAAATAAAAAAAAAACAGTTGGATTTAACCAACAAAGACAAATTTCTAACAGCATACTTGAATCCTCATCTAAAACAGATTATTTTCAACTGAAAAATTTGATTTTAAACTGAAAAATTTGATTTTTAACAACAAAATTTATTTTTAACCAAAAAAGACGAATTTTCAACAAAATACATCAATCTTTAATCATACAGTTTAATTTTCAACCAAAAAATACAAATTTTCAACAAATTACATACATTTTCAACTAAATATTTTCAACAATGGATGTGATGTTAGTCCAGATTTTATTTAGATCAATATAAATAATGTTCTAAATTTCCAACCTGACTCTGTATACATCTATAAACTTTGGCGATGAATCTAGAATTATTAAAAATATCAGAGACCAAAATACTATCTTTTAAAACAGACGAAATATTCATATTGATAATGTTCTAAATTTCCAACGTGACGCTGTGTGCATCTATAAACTTTGTGAATGAATTTAGAATTATGAAGTATCACAGCCCAGAATGCTATCTTTCAAAACAGACGAGGTAAGGTGATTTTTTTAAAAAAGGGGAATAATAAAAGGACAAAATCTTTTTATTAAAGTAAATATTAATAATGTTGTAAATTGCCAACGTGACTCTGTGCGCCTCTATAAATTTTGGTAATAAATCCAGAATTATTGAAAATATCAGAGCCCAAAATACTATCTTTCAAAACATATGAAATAATAATATTGATAATATTCCAAATTCCCAACGTGACACTGTGTGCATCTATAAACTTTGGTAAGGAATCTAGAATTATTAAAAATATCACAGCCCAGAATGGATTGAAGATTTATCTGTCATCTTAAAAAATGTATCGTTTTGACTCAAAAAGTCAGCTAACTAATTAATTTAACCAACTAATCTGTTTGTCGTTGAAAATTCAATTATTTGGTTAAAAATTCATCTTCGTATGTCGAAAATTCAACTATTCTGTAAGCATTTTAATTATTTTGTTGAAAATTCATCTTTTTGTATTAAAAATGCACCTTTTTTTGGTAGGAAAGGTCGATAATTCAATAGTCTTCTAAAAAATTTGAAGTAATTTTTTTTTGAAAATTCGATCACTTGGTTGAAAACTCGTCTTTGCAGGTTAAAAATTCAACTCTTTTGATAAAGATTCGATTTTTTTTAATTCATCACTTTCGGTAGAAATGTTATCTTTTTGGTTACAAATGTTACTTTTTGGTTAAAAATTAATGATGATATGTAATAATTTCCCAAATTTTTCATCACTTATGAATATTATAATTTTAAAATTTTTTCTATTCACCTCGTACTGGTGTATCCTAAATCAGAAGAAATGAAGAGTAATTGAAGAAATTCAAAGTTATTTCAATATTTTGAAATAATACACTGCTAAATCTCAGTCATCCATTTGTAATGCGGCGTAATCCACTTGTAATCCAAGGTAATTTCAGTAATTTGGACCAATCCCAGTATTTCTTGTCAATAAATTTATAATCCGGCGTATGTTAAGTAATTCTGAGTAATCCCAGTATTTCTGAGTAGTCCACTTGTAGACCTGAGTCACTCACTCTTAATCTGTAGTAATCTACTCGTAATGCGGGTTAATTCAAGTAATTCTGAGTAATATATGTATTTCTGAGTAATCTATGTATTACTGAGTATTCCACTTGTAAACCTGAGTAATACACCTTTAAACCTGAGTAATCCACTTGTAATCCAGAGTAATTCGCTTGTCATCCAAAATAATTCGAGTATTTTGGAGTAATCCACTTGCAAACCTGAGTAATCCACTTGTAATCCAGATTAATTCGCTTGTAATCCAAAATAATTCGAGTATTTTGGAGTAATCCACTTGTAAAACTGAGTGTTTTAAATCACTTCAATGTTTTTTTTTTTTAATTTTAAATAAAATTTAAAAACTTATTTAGAACAATAATTAATAATTTATTTAAATATTATTTTACAACAAAAATATATATATTTGAAGCTTTTTTTATAATAATAAATTTACCATTATAAAAAAGTCAATTATTTTTTATTTTGATTGAAGGATGCGGCATTTTATTAAAATAAAAAATTATTGTAATTAAGAGTTAAGGATTTTTCAAAAAAATTTAAAAACATTTGAAAATTATTTTACGAAAAAAATATTTAAAACTTTTTTTTTGAATAATTATAAATTATCATAATAAAAAAGTAAATTATTTTCTAGTTTTAAATCACTTCAATGTTTTTTTTAAATTTTAAATAAAATTTAAAAACTTATTTAGAACAATGATTAATAATTTATTTAAATATTATTTTACAACAAAAAATATATATTTGAAGCTTTTTTTTCTAATAATAAATTTACCATTATAAAAAAGTCAATTATTTTTTATTTTGATTGAAGGAGATTATACAATTCTAGAAACATTGTTATGTTTTTCGCAAATTTGCTACTTGTCCGACGTAATTCGAGTCTATCTCAAATTTCCAAACCCTACTTAAGTTTCTACAAAATAAACACGACTTTAATCTGAATTTATTCCGGGGAATCCGGAATGCATTTGAATGCGTCTAAATATTCTATACGAATATTCAATATTTCATATGTCTAGATTACCTGATTAGTGTTACTATTGTTATTTTGCATTATTCTTTGACAGTCAAGTGGACAATAAGTACCTTGCCAATCATAGGTAGCTGTTTGTGCCATGAAGGATGTTTTTTTACCTTTTTCTCCTATTTCGATCTTCCATACGTAGCACTTCTGATTTCCCATGATAGCTGGTGTTTTTTTTTCATTCCTGAGTTTTTTTGTTATTAGAAATTGTTGTATATCTTCGGCAGAAATAGGAAATAATTTGATTGTATTATTTTTGCGTCTTTGATACCTTCTATATGTGACTTCCTTAAATTGTGTTCAGTTGGAAAATGCCGGATAGACTTCACAAAGACTTCAATTATTTCACAAAGATTTCCGATAGATTTTAAAGATTGCACAAAGATTTCGATGATTTCTCAAAGATTTCACAATGATTTAAAATATTTCACGAATATTTTGGATAGATTTCACAAAGATTTCAATAATTTCACAAATATTACAAAATATTTCAAATATTTCGCAAATATTTTCCGAGTACGTTTAAAATATTTCACAGAGATTTCAATAATTTCACAAATATTAACAAATATTTCAGGAATATTTCAAATATTTAAAAAATATTTCAAATATTTCCCAAGATTTCAGAAGATTACAATCATAACCCAAAGATTTCACATAGATTTTAAATATTTCGCAAAGATTTCGAGTAGATTTAAAAGATTTCACGGAAATTTCAAAGATTTCAATAATTTCACAATTATCACCAAATGTTTCACAAGGATTTCAATAATTTCACAAATATTAACAAATATTTCAAAAATTCTAATATTTCGCAAAGATTTTGGATAGATTTAAAAGATATTTATCTCTATGTGCATAAAATTTATCTTCTTGATTGAAAACGTATTTTTTTGGTTCAAAATTTAACTGTTTGGTTAAAAATGTATGTATTTTGTTGAAAATTCTTCTTTTCTGGTAGGAAATTAATCTTCTTGGCTTTAAATTCAACTATTTAGTTAAAAATGTATTTTTTTTATTTATCTCTTTGTGCAGAAAATTAATCTTCTGGGTTGAAAATTTATCTGTTTGGTTCAAAATTTAACTATTTGGTTAAAAATGTATGTATTTTAAAAATTATAATAATTATTATTATATTATAAAAATGTATCTATTTTTTTGAAAGCTAATTTTTTTGCTGAAAATTAATGTTTTTTTAATTGAAAATTTAATTGTGCCAGTTAAAGATTCATCATAAAAGTTAAAATTGATCTCTTTTGTCAAAAAATGTAACTTGTTGGTTGAAATTATTTTTTTTTCTCATAATATAATCTTCCTGGCTTTATATTTAACTATTTCGTTAAAAATGTATGTAGTTTCTTTAAAATTCTTGAGGCTCACCGCGTGACTTGGTACGACGCTGCCTTAAAATACTTGGCCAAGGGTTCAAGCATGCGATTACATAAGTGAGTGAAAGTTTTTGCGTTTGTGTAATACTAAAGATGAAAAATGAAGTTTATGTTATACGCGGCTTGTATACAGCGAGAATATTCCATTGATAGATTTAAAACACTCTCGCAGACGACGGAGAGTATAGGCGAGAGTCTCCAGTACAGCGCCCACGAAGCTCGACGCGCGCATCTCCCTCCATCGATTTTCTGCCCTCTCCATTCGACTTTCACGCAACGCTCACGTAGGGGCCTTTAAAAGGGCGCGCGCTGGCCCAGAACGACAGAAGTGTTCGGGAGCTGGTAGCCAGAACCGTCACACTAAATCCTACAGCTGGAAGCCAGCCTCAGTTACTTACGGCTGGAAGCCAGCTATAGTTTTTTACGAGAAAGCCATTGCCGTGACCAACCACAAACGCACACAATCTTTAGGTCTCTTTTTCTCTCGTTCTTCGGGACCCTCCAACTGAGAAAATATATTGAACAATTTTGAATTAAAAACCTTTCAATTCAAACTATTTCAGACAAGCGAAAATTGAGAAAATTGAGCAATAGCTCGAGGGATATAAAAATAAATTGATTTTGTACAATTTCTGAACAAAAACGTTTAGATTCAAATTATTTGAAATTGAAAAATTGTATAACAGAAACTCTCAAAATTGAAATAAATTGAAAATTAAAATATTTTTATGTTTCGAATTTAAAAAACTGGATCATTTCAAATTCAAAGGAATTAAAATCTCACTCTTTGTAAGTAAAAGAGTTTGAAATCAAATAATGGAATAAATTTTTAGTTTTGAATTTGAATAATTTAAAATTCGAATCAAAAGTATAAAAGATCGGAAAATACCAAATTTTTGTTTTCCGATTCAGAAAGAAATTAAAAAGTAAAAAAGCCGGCTTATCAGCCCAAGAAAAATTTCTAAAATAAAGAATCTGACTATTAACTTTTCTTCCGTTCCGATAGTTAACAAAATGAGAATATTTGAACAATTATCTTTCGCTTAATGTTGAATTAATTTGAAAAAAACGAAAATAAAAATTTTAAGACCTGTATTCTACTATTTTGCATTTGTGTAGAAAGTCCAAGAACCACACAAAATCACATATTAGATGTTTTTCCAGTGATTATTTAGATAGTTTATTTATTAAAGCTGAATTTTTCAACAGATTTTCATATAATTGTAAAACAGAAATAGATAAAATTTTGATTTTACTGGCAAGTGTCATATGGGGCGGAATGAGCAACTGTTCTGGGGCGGTATGGGCCACCTCTTCCTGTGCATTAATCTAGCCTCTTAGTCTGTCAGTGGGTTAAGATGCAATGTTTTATTGTATATGTGTTAATTATGGTGCAAATGTATAAAAAAATAATCCTGTCGAAAAAAATGCTCAGAAAATGTTGACAGCTGCACTGTTATGGGTCTGTATTAGAATATAATCTGAGTTGCTGGCAACCAGAATAGAGCACTGTTTTTCTGGTATATTTTTTAAGTAACTTTGTTTGAAAACTCGTGAAATGCCATTTTTCTAAATTATCAATACATACAATCTCTATTTTTCTGAATTTCTATTTGGCTTGATTTTGATTTTACTGAATAACAATTTGTCATGATTTTCATATTTCCGAATTTTTATTTCGCATTATTTTTATTTCTTCGAGCAACCATTTGTCATAATTTTTATTTTACACAATTTCTATTTGCCATAATTTTTATTATTCCAAATTACTATTTGACATAGTTTCTATCATTTCAGATTACTGCTCGGCATATTAATTGTTGTTATAAAGTTCTATTCAGCATAATTCTTATTTCAACGAATAATCATTTGAAATCTTTTTGATTATTCTGAAATATCGTTTGACATCATTTTTTTTTCGAAAAAACATTCGACAGAAACTTGATTTTTCCGAATTTTCGTTTGACATCATTATTATTTTGCCGACAAGAAATTTGAAATTATTTTGATTTTTCAAAATTACCACTTGACATAATTTTTATTATTCCGAATTACCATTGAACATAATTTTTATTTTTCTGTATTAATAAATAGGAAGGTTAAAAGAAAAGGAGGTCTCAATCTCAACTAGCATTTTCGATTTTTTTGTTGGTTTCGATTTAAAAATGAACAACGTGAATAGATAAATAAATCGAATAATATTTAGAGTTTGCTTATTGCTAATTGGTCTATTTCCACAGGAAAATCAATTTTTATCAAAAGCGGTTGATCATAATGCAAAGCTATACATACTAAGAAAGATTGGTCTAACTGAAATGAGTATTTTTTATTCACAGGTTTTTTTCGCTTCTTCAGACTGAAGGGGATATGCGATGAAAATTGTTATAAAGAAGCGTTAGTCGTGTATTCCTCTTATTGTGAGGTCTCTAATACATATAAATTATTTCGATGTTCCTGAAAGATAATCATATAAAGTAATTCAAAAAAAAAAAATAATTTTGAATCTTCATATGAATGTTTATAGATATTCGAGTCAGTGGAATAGATGATTAATTCTAGTTCATAACCAATTTCTTCGCATATTTACTCAATTATGAATAACAAATTAGAAAACGTCAATCACATTAAAATTTTCTAAGGAAAAATTTTCTGAAGCAAAAATTTTTACCAAAAACGTCAAAAGCGCTATAGGCTTCAGTAAGAACAATATCATTCAAAATTTCAATACTAAATTTTCTGGGGGGAAATTTTCTGAAGAAAAATTTTTTCCCAAAAATGTCAAAAACGCTATAGGCTTCAATAACGGCAATGACATTTAAAATTACGATAGTAAATTTTCTGAGGAAAAATTTTCTGAAGAAAAAATTTCTTTCCAAAAATTTCAAAAGCGCTATGGGCCTAAATAACAACAATAACATTAAAAATTTCGACGGTAAATTTTCTGAAGAAAAATTTTCTGAAAAAAATTTTTTTTCCCCAAAATGTCAAAAGCGCTATAGGCCTGAATAACAACAATAACATTCAAAATTTCGATAGTAAATTTTCTGAGGAAAAATTTTCTAGAGAAAAAATCTTTTCCCAAAAATGTCAGAAGCACTACCGGAGTCAATAACAACAATAACATTTAAAATTTCGATAGTAAACCAAGGACCCTGAGCTTGTGGATATAAGTGTTATTAGACATCTTAAGACAGGAGAGACCTACACATACCTGGGCGTGCCTCAAAGCCGCGTTCAGGACGTAACATCAGTAAAGGATTTTCTCCGAACCAGATACAGGCATCTTCTTCGACAGATTCGGTCATCCAATCTGTCGGAATTGAACAAGGTATATGCGACTAACATGCTTGCCGTCCCGGTTCCACTCTACTCGTTTGGGGTGGTTCAATTGACGAAAAACGAAATTAAGGCCCTGAATGTCACAACACGTAAGATCATGCATATGGATAAAAGCTTGCATTTCAATTCGTCAGTTCCGCGATTATACTTTTTATGCCGTCAAGGCGGACGCGGACTTTTGAATCTCCAGTGTCTTTAAAACCAAATTGTTTTGAGTACAGCTTACATCGTTTCAAACGGAAAAGATCCTCACCTAAAAATGGTCAGGACTCACGAGATGGTCGGCAAAGGAGCGTTCCTTTACGAAGCCGCGGAGCAGGCCGCTGAGACCAGTTCAATCTGTTTTGCTTTATCATGAAACTATTTTTTGAAAGTTCCTCCTTTCTGTTGAAGATTCATTATTTTAGTTAAAAAGTCATCTCTTTTAGTTAAAATTAATTTTCTTTAGTTGAAAATTAATTTTTTTAACTAAAAATTTAAATGTTCAATTTTTGGATGAATTTTGTTTTAATTTAACTATTTGGTTGAAAATTCATGTGTTTTGTTCATATTTAAAAAAAAAAATATTTTTTTTATTGCAAATCAACTTTTTTTAACTGAAAATGTAATTGTGCCATTTGTGATTGAAAATATACGTAATTTGTTGATAATTCGTCTTCTTGGGTTAAAAACGCAACTATTTTGGTTTAAATTTTAACTGCTTTGATAAAAATTAATATCTTGGTTGAAAGTGTAACTACTTTGTTGAAAATTCGTATTTTTTGGTAGAAAATTAATCTTCTTGATTGAAGATTCATATCTTTGGTGGGCACTTGAACTATTTTGTTAAAAATTAAATTTTCTAACTGAAAATATAACAGTTGATATCTCAAACAAAAGATATTTTTATTTCAAATCAAAATCAGTTAGAGTCAACAAAAAAATACGAATTTTTAACAAAATAGTTGAATCTTCAGCCAAGAAATGGATCTTCAAAAAAACAGTCGAGTTTTCAACCAAAAAGGACACTTTTTCAAGTAAAATAAATATATTTTTTTGAACAAATGGAATAATTATACTTTCAAATTTAAAAAAATTAATTTTTGATCAGAAAAAAGAAATTTTAATGAAATACATGAATTTTCAACTAAGAAACACCAATCTTGACCAAAAATAAATAGTTGAATTTCCACTTCAAAAAATTAATTTTCAACAAAAAGAAAATAACTTTAAAAAATAGTTTGATTTTCAATTGAACTATTTTCAAGTGAAAAAGATCAATTTTTAACAAAAAATGGAATAGTTAAATTTTTATTTTTAAAAATTAATTTTTACCAAAAAAAAAATTTCAACAGGATGGTTAATAAATCTGTTGAATTGCCTACGAAGTATATTAAGTTTTCACTGTGTGGAATATATTCCATCAACCAGTTGCACGTACCCAGAAATGAGGCCAGCTGCTTACGATTTCGTGGGGGTGCGGCGTTGAGAATGGCTTCCACGTGACGCGGCTGGGGATGATTTACATCCGAGGTGACTACGTGGCCCAAATAGGGTAGGCTGTATTGGCCAAAATTACACTTCTGCGGGGAGCATGTGAGGCCGTATCTACGTAGGCGCTCGAGAACAAGGGCGACGTGACGTGGGTAATCCTCCCAGGAACCCAAGTACACGATAATATCAGCCAGGTACGCTATGCAAAAATCATCGCAGTATCCGGCCAGTTCTGAAATGTTCCGGGGGCGTTCTTCAATTCAAAAGGCATCACCCGAGAATGGTACTGGCCGCCATCAGGGGTTGTAAACGTTGTCTATTTACGGGCTTCTGGCACAAAAGGAATTTGAAAGTACCCACTTTTCAGGTCCAAGGAGGTGAAGATTCTGTATTTTCCGAGAACATTGAGGCTCTCATGGATCCTGGGCAGGCATTGTGGTCTCGTCTTTCTATCTTTAATTTTTTAAATCACATTAAAAAAAATTAGAAAGAAATTACATTGCATTAAAAGTATTTTAAATTAAATAAAAAGTAAACAAATTAATTAATTAATTACTTTTTCTCCATCTTTTTTCATTTGGTTATTTTTGTCTCTAATGAGCTAAAAAGTGAGATAGTTTGGAATTCTGTTTTTTAATTGTGAATCTTTTTCATGCTCATTTTGTATAAAATAATTCATGATAAAATAGATTTCTTTTCGATCTCGAGTTTAAAATATATTTTCATTTCTTTTCGATATTCAACGGTTTAAAATTCAACTTTCTTCAATTTTCAACAGTAAAATTTTCAACTAAATCTTTATCAGTTTAAAACTCAATTATCAATTTTCCACAATTGAATTTTCAACTGTTAAAAATTCAATTTCCGACACTTGAATTTCAACAGTTGAAAATTAAATGTTTAACGGTTGGAAATTCTATTTGTTACCATTGAAAATTTCATTTTCCATTTTCTTTGATTATTAACCACGCTTTTTATGTTAAGCACCTTAAACTGAACGACTAGTATATGATTTTAATTATTTTTTTATTTTCTTCAGCCTAAATCAAAACAGCATGCTATTGTTGTGCTTTCGTACTGAGTGAAAAAAAACTAGTTTCTACGTCGGTTTATGTGTGTCTGTTGTCTTTGTAGCTGAGATTGAGTATAAGTGGCAAATGAGGAAGAAATATTAAAGGAATCATAAAAAATAGAATTTGAGCATTATTTTGCAATATAGGAATAAACCTGATGAGAATGTGCTCGTTAAAGCCGAAAGAGCTTCAACAACAAAGAATTCACAATCAACAGACCGCAGAAGGGTCGGGGAACAAAAAGGCCTGTCCCAGAGATTTTTCGAAATTAACTTTCACACATTTTTAGAATCCTCAACCAAATGCTGTTTTGACAGTGTAAACTACAAAAATTATAATTTTTTTTTTCAAAGGTCATCTGTTGAGAGGCTTCGAAATGTACGTTTCTAGACCAGCTCGTAAGTTGGATAGGAAGTATACGTACACAATTAATCCTCTTGATTTAAAATTTAACTATATGTATTTTGTTAACAATTAGTATTTTTAGGTAGAAAATTAATTTTTTTTCTTTGAAAATGTAACTGTACGGTTGAAAATTAATCTGTTTTAGTTAAGGATTCAATTTTTTTTTTGAAAATTCGTCTTTTTTGGTTGCATTCAACTGTTTTTAATTTAAAATTAAATTTTTTCGGATTAAATATCAACTATTACATTTGTTGATGAAAATTCAACTACTTTGTAGAGAATTTAATTCCTTTGTAGAAAATTCGTCTCCTTAGCTTGAAAATTCAACAATCTGGTAGAAAATTCAACTGTTTTGTGGAAAATTTACGTCATTTGTTGAGAATTCATCTTGATGGTTGAAAATTTTACTATCTGGTTGCAAATTCAGCTGTTTTTCTAAAAGCTCGTCTTTTTTACTTGAAAATTCATCATTTCGAACGGGCCTAATCAGCCATTGAGACAATGTATAGCCAATTAGCAAATAAGCTGAAAAATATTTTTCAAATGTTTTGGAATCCCTAGCAATATTTAAAGGCTCTTGAAAATTCCTTGAAATTTTTGTAAATACACTAAAATATTTCAAATCCTATCGAATGTTTTGAAATCTCTTGACATTTATTAAAATCCTAAAAATTCCTTGGAATTGCTTAAAATACCCTAAAATATTTCAAATCTTTTGAAATCCTTTGAAACTTTTTAAGGCTCTCGAAAAGTCCTTGGTATTTTTTTTAATACTCTAACATTTTAAAAATCCTTTGAAAATACTTTCAATTATAGAAACCTGTTTCAAATTTTAGGAATATTTTTAAATACCCTAAAATATTTAAAATCCTTTAAAATCTCTTCAAAATATTAAAATGCATTAAAAATTATTTGGAATGTTTTGAAATATCCTAAAATATTTCAAATCCCTTGAAATTCCATTAAGTTACTGAAAGCAAATAATAATCCCATGGAACTTTTTAAAATACCCTAAAATATTTGCAAATTTTATATAATGTTTTGGAATCCCTAGCAATATTTAAAGGCTATTCTGATTAATTTATCAATAATTCTTTTAAATCCTTTTGAATTCTTCTAAATTCACTTAATTTATTCAATGAAGTAAATTTTTAAAAAGTTTTTGTTTAATTCATCTTGAAGTCTTTTAAACTCACATGAAATTTTTAAGCATTTCATCAAATTCTCTTCAATTTTTAGAAAGTCATTTCAAAATTACTCAATTCAATGAATTTTTTCATATTTTATAATTATTTTTAGTTCCATTCATTGTTTTTCAAATCCAGTTTGATTTTTTATGAATTCCATAGAATTCTTCAAGTTTCCCATAAATAACTTTAGAATCATTAAAATTTTAATGAAATACATGAATTTTTTTAGATTTTAAACAAATTTTTAAATTCATATAAATTATTTTAAATTTGACTTGAATTCTTTTGTAGTCATTAGTCACTTTTTTAGTAAAAAAAATAGTAGGGTTTCAAAGGTTTCAAGAGATTTGTAATTATATTTTGGAATTTACTCTGAAGTCTTCTTAATTTAAGAAGCATTTTTTTCTAGAGTTCTGAATTTTCATGTTGAGCGCTAAATATTTTATTTTTCCCTTTCATAGGTCTTAATTTTGCAATTTAAATTTAATTTGTTCAATTTTTGAAAATATAATTAGCAATTTAAAAGTTATTAATTTTTTTAGCGATTTAAATTTACTTAAAATAATTGAAATTTTAAGGGAGTTGAGTATAAAAAAGTGTTAATTTTACTTTTAACCATGTAGTTGACTTTTTAACTAAAAATTTGAGAATTCGAAATTTAAAACTAAATTGAATCTTTCAAAGTCAAAGCTTCTGAAATTCTAGAATTTTAAATTGTTATCAAATAACAAAATTATAATTTAACATTAAAGCTGATGAGACGAATTTTTCTAGAATCAAACAATTAATTGAATTATTTTAAAAAAAGCCTTAAAAATAAATATTAATTTTAAATGGGAAACACTAAAAATGAAAAAATGTCTGCCCTGAAAAAAATTGTGATATTAACACTTTTTTATACTCAAACCCCTTAAAATTTCAATTATTTTAAGTATGAAACAGTTGAATTTTTAACCAAGAAAGATTTTTCAGTCGAAAAAGAAAAAAGATTTCATCTAAATTGTGTAATTCTCAAGAAAAAAGACGAATTTTTTACAAACCAGTTTAATTTTCAATTAAAAACGTAATTTAAAAAAAAATGATTTTTAATAAAAGAGTTGAATTTTTAACAAAGAAAGATTTTTTAACCAAAAAAGATTATTCAGTCGTAAAAGAAAAAAGATTAAATTCAAATTGTGTAATTTTCCACAAAAATTCATTTGTAATAAAAAAAGATTGTTTAACAAAGACAGATTTTTCAGTCGAAAAAGAAAAAAGATTTCATCCAAATTGTGTAATTTTCAAGACAAACATACGAATTTTCTACAAAACAGGTAAATTTTCAACACAAAAATATGAATTTTCAACAAAAAAGTTAATTTTCAACAAAAAAGTAATTTTTTAATGAAACAGTTGAATTTTTAACCAAGAAAGATTTTTCAGTCGAAAAAGAAAAAAGATTTCATCTAAATTGTGTAATTACAGGTGAAGATTGCATGTGACATATGCAGGATATATGCTTCTTACATGTAATTCGGACGAGATATTCCACATACCGCGTTTGCAAGCCTCAAACAATGCCTTAAGGATCGCATATAAGAGTGACATTGAAGAAAGTGGACAAATTGCTGATATAATTCTCCAAAATATCAGTAAGTGGCTTTTTATCGTTTTTAGTGTTACTGTGAACATGTGTGTGAATGCGTATGTGTGTGAATTTAAGATTATTAATGATGTTTTGTGAATATGTAGTAATTTTGTTGTTTAAAATTATAGTGTTCAATGAAGCATTGGCGATGCCTAGTCAGCAAAATCATCCTGAGCCAAATCATGCAGGCTACTCAAAAGGATTCGGTGTGTTATAGATCACTGGCCGAGTTGATAACCCCGCAATATCAATACTCATCTGTGCGGCTTTCCACTTGAATTTTCTAGAGAAAATTTAAGTAAAGAGCCTGTGAGATGAGGTGTCGATTTTACGGTGTTTTCAAACAACGAGTTTGCTGACTTTAAAGTCCTGCAAAAGAAAAACAATTTCCCAAAAATCTTTCAGATTCTTGAACATAATTTTGGATATCTTTTGAAATATTTTATTAAAATAGTTTTTGAAAATAAAAAAAACATTGTGAACTTCCTATGAATCATTAGAAAATTTTTTCTTCGAAATCTTCAAAAATCGATTTTGTTTTGAATTTAATGATTGTAATCTTGTAAAATTGAACAAATTTGTTTAAAATTTTCTACATTTTTTTTCGAAATTATTCTAGAAAATCATTCTATATCCTGCAAAATAAAAACATTTTACCAAAAACTCTTCCAGATTATTGTTCGTCAGTTTTCGATATCTTATCAAATGTTTTTAAATCTTCTCTTAAAATTAATTTACCAAATAAAACATTATTCATGTCTTCCCAGGAATTTCAAGAAGATTTTTTTATTCTCTTGGAGCCTTTCAAAAGTTTGAAAACCCTTTTTTTTAATTTCCAAATTTCTTCATTTTTTCTTAATTTTCTGGAAATGGTTTCAAGTTTGAAGCTTTTCCATCACCTTGAAAAAACATGAAGCCAAAGCGATTGGACCAAATTTGCCTGTGATTGATTTAGAAACGAAAAAAAGACATTTATTCCATGAGCTTGGAAAAGAACCAGATAGGTAAATTTTATTGCAAATTTTGAGAAGATTGTAAATTTCAACGAAGTCAGGGCGGTGGAAAACTCGGACCCCGTGAAAGGCGCCTTTAAAAATGCATTGCTCTGGAAGCTCACCCGATCAGGAAATCAATAGAAGAAGATTGTTAAAGGAAACATTTCCTCCACTAAAGCGTGGAGGCTTCTGACTTTTCCTTTATCTCCTAAACAGGATGCATTCGCTGGTTGGGTATATTTGCTTTTAGAACATTAAATGACTCGCCAGTATTAAGTGTGCACCTTGTTTTTGCTTCTACAATATTTAACCTGGAGCACGTAAAATGGTCTTTTCTATCGGGACGGGAAGCTGCCCCTGCCTTCCCCTCTTACCCTATGCATGCCCGAAGGTTCAGCTCTTCAGTAGTCTCCTAGTCGCTGTGAAGAACCCCTAGATGTTGCGATGACCGCTAGAGTGGCACACGCGATGAGCCGCCTGGCAAGAGAAAATGGATGGACTCGGGGGACTAGGCACACTCGGCTCGCCAGTGATATCAGTGCATTGCCGATTCTACAGATGAAGCAAGATAAAATCGCAAAAAGCTTCAACTTTGCCAAAGCTTTTCGCGTCTGTATGCAAAGCAGGGATATATGGAAAGCAAATGGTAACTCACTTCTCCAAGGGGAAATCTGGTATACAGATGGCTCCAGGGGTGAAGAAGGATCAGGAGCAGGAATTTATGACAGCAAGAGATTGGAAGCATTAGGGATACCACTTGTTCGACATGCTACTGTCTTCCAGGCCGAGGTCCTGGTTGTCCTTCGCTGTGCTGGAACACTAATAGGAGGAAACGCTGCTGGCTGACAGATTACGATCTGTTTCGAGAGTTAAGCGACACTTACTGTAATAGGGAAACCAGACGTAACATCATAACAGGTATGGGAATGCAAAAAGGCATTGAAACTTTTTCAACCAAGGAGATGAACATTCAATTAAAATGATGTTTCTTTAACAACAGCAAATTAATTTTATTGAACATTCACCTTTTTGGTTTGATAAATGTATCTCTTTTTGTTAAAAATGCAACTTTCCGGTTAAAAATTGATCTGTTTCGGTTGAAAATTAAGTTTTAGGTTCAAAATTCACATTTTCGGGTTAAAAATTAAACTGCTTTGTAAAAAATTCGTATTTTCGGCTGGAAAATTAGAGAATTTGATAGAAAATTTAACTAGTTGGTCGAAAATTTATGTATTTTATTGAAAATTCGTATTTTTTGGTTAAAAATCAAATTGTTGAGTTGAAAATAATCTGTTTCAGATGAGGATTCAAGTATTTTGTTAAAAATTTGTCTTTGTTAGTTAAGTCCAACTGTTTTTTTTTATTTTAAAATAAAATCTTTGTTTTAAATATAAACCTTTACATTTTTCGTTGAAAACTCATTTTTTTAGATTAAAAATTCAACTCCTTGGTTGAAAGTTAAACTACTTTCTTCGTTACACGCACGGAATGCGAGGCATATGAGTCGCGCTTTGTGATAGGCACGATATGCGGTGCATATGCGTCACATGTGCGTCTCACTTCGTGAGAGACATTATTTATAGCATAAATACATAAGTGAGAAGTGTGGTTTTCAATTATTATCATTATTACTATAATTTCAAATATAATTATTGTAAAAATGGTTTATTCATAAAAATTAAAACATTCCCAATTTTATCGTAAGCATAAATTATGAAATTCGTTTGAATAACATTATTGAATGCATTTGGAAAATTGCTTAATGTGCAATGCATTTTATTTATTTTAAAAATATAATTTGATAGTATGTTCCTTTACTCGATCGGTGTAAGATTAACAAAAAATTTTTTTGTTATTCTGTAACTTTTTAAAAAGAAAAGAAAAACTTCTAACTTTTTAAACTTTTTTTCCGATATCGTTGGTTCTTTTTTTTGGAACATTCAGTGTGACCACGAAAAAATATTTAAAAAAATTCTTACATCAAGTAACATTCTTACACCATTGAAATAAAATTGTCCGTTTGTTTTTAACTAAAGTGGAGAAAACAATAGGTTAAATTTGATTTACATGTCAATTTTCTAAATCTGGCCGTCAAGTCTGTAATTTTATTTTTAACAATTTAATTGCATGAAAGTTTTTTATTTCAGAAGTGCCTAACTCTCTTTTTATATATAGAAATAAAATTGTAAAATTGTTTTTAATTCAAGTAAAGAAAGCCACAGGTTACATTTGATTTAGATAAGAATTTCCTAAATCTGGGTTTCAAGTCTGTAATTTTATTTTAAAATAATTTAATTTAATTAATTTTTTTTATTTCTAAAGTGCCTAACTCTTATTTTATATAATGAACTAAAAATTTCCATTTATTTTTAACTGAAGTGAAGAAAGCATAGGTTAAATTGGATTTAGATAAGAATTTTCTAAATCTGGCTGTCAAGTCTGTAATTTTATTTTAAATAATTTAATCCAAGTTTTTTATGTTGAAAGTGCCTAACTCTCTTTTTATATATTGAGATTAAATTGCAAATAGTTATATTGACAGTTAAAAACAAAATAAATATTTTACAAAAAAAATGAATTGGTAACCAAAATTAAGGAATCTAACAAAAAAATGAATTTTCCATCAAGCAGGTTAATTAAATTTGTTTTTTCAACAAAATAGATGAATTTTTAACGAAATAGATCAATTTAGACATAGAAATAAATTTTCCACTCAAATAAGGAATCCAACCAATAACTAATTTTCAACCAATTAGACAAATTAAAAAAAAAAAATTTCAATAAAATACATGAATTTTTAACCGAAAAAGGAGATCAATTTTCAACCCAAAATGGAATAGTTATATTTACAGTTAAAAAAAATTTTTAATAATAGAAAACAAATTTTTAACAAATTATTTCAATATGCAACCAAATAAATGAATTGGCAACCAAAAAGATTAATTATCTAACAAAAAAACGAATTTAAAAAAAAAATACATGAATTTTCGATAAAAAAAAAAAAATTTTGAACTCAAAATGTTATAGTTATATTGACAGTTAAAAACAAAATACAATTGCGACTAAGTGTGATATCCGTAAAAAACAATAAAATCTAAATTTTGCAAGACTATACTTACGTAACTATAAGATAAACATCCATTGATTCTTATAATGTGTGTTTGCTTTCATATTGTTTGTCATTCAGAAGACTACTAATAAAAATAAAATGATTTGAATTTCGAATGAATTTTATTCAGTTACATTGAACAATTTTCCTTTTTTCAAATTGTACTTGACTATTATACGCGCGCGCAAGCGCGCTCTAACTTTTATATTGCAATTATTTAATTATTATTTTATTTTATTTTTATAAATATTTGCAATATGTTGTTTGTATGATTTTATTGTATATTAGTATATTATTTAATTATTATAATATTTTTTCAATGTAAAATAAAGTACAGGTTATCATTAGAGTTTTATGCAACAATTTTATAAAGTTTTGATATCCGAATCTGTTAATCACATGTCAATCGTTAAACACGAAATTCTACGCTAAATAATTATGAATAGTTTAATTCTGGTTACTTTTTAAGAGACCCTTCCACTTTCACATTCATTACCCCTCCCCCTTCCCCCCCATCCCTTTTCCCCCTGCCCTGTTCACTTTTCCCCCTTTTTTCTTTTCCCTTCTCCCCTAACCCTTTTCCCTTTTCCCTTTTCTCTTTTTCCTATTCACTTTTCCCTTTCTCATTCACTTTCCCTTTTCTCTTTTGCCATTTCCCTCTCCCTTTTACCCTTAATTTTACCTTTTCCAAACTCCCCCTTTTCCGTATATTCCCAAAAAACTTCACCTTTCTCTTTTAATGCACTATATTTGAATTTTACACCAAAAAAGATGAATTTTTAAACCAAAAAGATAAATTTTTAACCAAACAGTGAAATTTTCAACAACAAACAATAAAATTTGTACACAATCTACTTCCCCTACCCCTTCCCCCTTTTCCCTTTCCCCTTTCCCCTTTCACCATTCCCCTTCCCCCTTTCTTTTGTCTCCTCTAAATTTTTCCCCATTTTCCTTCCACATTTATTTTTCATATTCCCCTTTCCTCTTTCCCCTTTCCCCCAAACAGTTGAATTTTCAACTAAAATTATGAATCCTCAACCAAAAAAAATGAAATTTTAATAAAGTAGTTCAACTTTAACCAAAGAGTTGAATTTTCAACACAAAAATATAAATTTTCAAGAAAAAAATGGAATTTTTTACCAAATAGATGAATTTTCAAGCCAAAAAGGCAAATTTTTTTACAAAATAGTCGATTTATAAACCGGAAAAAATGAACTTTCAACCAAACAGTTGAATTTTTAACTAAAATTATGAATCCTCGACCAAAAAAAAAACGAATCTTTAATCAAGTAGTTCAACTTTAACAAAAGAGTTGAATTTTCAACACGAAAATATCAATTTTCAAGAAAAAAAAGGAACTTTTTACCAAATAGATGAATTTTTAAGCCAAAAGGACACATTTTTTATAAAACAGTCAATTTTTCAGAACGGAAAAAATTAATTTTCAAACAAACAGTTGAATTTTCAACTAAAATTATGAATCCTCAACCAAAAAAAATGAAATTTTAATAAAGTAGTTCAACTTTAGTTCAAAAGACTTTTGGGTGAATTAAAAGAAATTCAGAGATAATTTGAAAAATTCTAAAGAATTCAAAAGAATTCAGGGTGAATTCCAAATGAAATATACCAAATTTTTCTAATCTAAAATATTCCATAGATTTTAGTTAAATTGGGAGTGAATTTAGAAGAGTTCAAGGAAATGTTATGGAATTCATAAGAATTCAAGATGAACTAAAAATAGTTCAAGTAAATGGAACACAGTTCTTAGAATCCGAAAAAATTCCATTGAATTCAGATAAATGGGAGTGAATCTGATTATTGAAGAAGAATCAGATAAAATTCATAGGAATTCAAGCAGAATATGAAAGTATTCAAGGTGAATTAAACAACAAATTGAAAATCCAAAAAACATTGGATTTCAGTGGATTTCAAGGGAATTCCAAATGATTCAGGGTGAATTCAAATAATTCAATAAAATACAGAAATAGATATAGACCTGAATTCAATAGCGGTTAGCCCTTGAGTTCTCTTTTTTAATTCATGGAAAGAAAAGGTACGAGCTGAATACCAGTACGAGCTGAATAGTGGAAAAAAGTAACTGGGTATTAAAGCAGAATTTCTATAGTATTTTCTTTTGGAATGAAAAATTCGTCTTTCTCTGCTGTTTTCAAAAAACTTTGTTTATTCCCCTTTTTTTGCTCAAGTGTGAACTGAATTAATAGAATTCAATAAGAAAATCCAACTACTTTTTGTTTAAAGTTCATTCTCTTTAATTAAAAAGTCTACTAATATATTTCTGATTCAGAATTTATCTCTACTTGTTAAAAATTCGACGATTTGGTTGAAAAATTAATTATTTTGTTAAAAATTCCACTGCTCTGTTCAAAAACAATTTTTTTTTTCATCCAAAATTTAACTGCTTGGTTGAAAGCTGAGCTTTTTAAAATTAAAAATACACGTTATCAGTTGACGATTAATCTCTTTAGTAGAAAAATGAACTATTTTGTTAAAAATTAGTTTTTTGATTCAAAATTAATTTGTTGAACTGAGAATTTGATTATTTCATTTTATGTTGAAAGTAAAAAGAAAACGAATTTTTATCATAGCAATTCAATTTTGAACCAAAAAAGACGAATTGTCAAAAGAATTCATAAATTTTCAACCAAGTATTTGAATTCTCACCTAAAAAAGATAAATTTTCAATAAAAAATAGAATAGTTAAATTTTCAGTTAAAAAAATGAATTTCAACAAAATAAGAAAAACGAATTTTCAACCAAATAAAATAATTTTCAATTAAAATGATGAATCTTCAACTAAAAAAATTATTTTTAACAAAGAAATTCAACCATTGACCAAATAGTTGAGTTTTAAATCAAAAATACAATTTTTATACAAAACATTCAAATTTTCAACAAAAAAGTTAATTTTTAATCAAATAGTTAAATTTTAAGTTAAAGAAATGATTTTTTAACTCAAAAAGATATTTTCAATAAAAAAAAACGAATTTTTATCATAGCACTTCAATTTTCAACCAAAAAAGACGAATTGTTGTAAGAATAAAAGAATTTTCAACCAAATATTTGAATTTTCAACTAAAAAAGAGAACAAATTTAATGTTTTGAAATGGAAAATTCTTCAATTTTTAAAAATTACAATTAAAAGCTCTCTAATTTTAAAGATGTTTAAATGAAAGTTCTTTAGTTTTGATGCTTTTGAAAAACAAAAGTTAAGTTTTCCATTCTCAATCTTCCAAATTGTAAAAATTTATAATGTAAATCATCAAAATTACAAAAAATTTTATTGTAAAACTGAAAAGTTGCATCATTTTTCATTCTAAATTCTTATACTTGAAAATTCTACAATTTTGAAAACTTACAATTGAAAATTCTTCAATTTTAACGACTTAATATTGTACACGCCTGAATTTCTAAGATTTACAATAGAAAACTCTGCAATTTTGAAGACGTTTGAATAAAAATTCTTAAATTTTATTGATTTTGAAAATCAAAAGTCAAATTGAAGATATTTCGAATGTAAATCGTAAAAATTACAGAATTTTTTATTGTGAAATTTAAAACTTGCATAATTTTTAATTGTAAATTTCTAAACATAAAAACTCTCTAACTTTAAT
Source organism: Andricus grossulariae (assembly GCA_011634705.1). Classification (NCBI taxonomy): domain Eukaryota; kingdom Metazoa; phylum Arthropoda; class Insecta; order Hymenoptera; family Cynipidae; genus Andricus; species Andricus grossulariae. The sequence continues at coordinate 263,307,709 of JAABKJ010075445.1, forward strand.
GACTTTGGGAAAATTCCGTGAGTTTTGACTTTGTGGAAATTACGTTCGTCTTATTTTAAACTTCGAACGTATTGGACTCTGAGAAGTTTGATGATTTCGCCTTCGGGAAACCCAAACAAAAATCTTATGCAATTCGCCAATTTATAGACTCAAAAGAAAATATCGAACAATATTTGAAAAAATACCTAACATTCATATAAAAAGAAATAAGTATAAACTATAATTACAATAAAGTGCGAAATGCGCTGTCCAATAAAATTTGTAGATATTATAGGTCAATCGATTCGTCTCGAACCAAGGAGTCTTTTATATTCTTGCATCAACTTTGAATTATGTTAATGAAGATAATTTTAATAAAAAAAACGAGTTTTAAAATATTATTAAGTTATAAAAAAAATGAAATTAGAAATCCTTCGGTCAATTTCGAGATATTAGTGGTGGAAATAAGCCCTCGAAATTTCATCAATTTATCTGCAAGAATTGAATTCAATATAAATCGCTTCAAGTTCCCAAAATTCTAACTGAAATTAGTTAAACAAGATACATGAATTTTAACAGCCCGAAAAAAGTTTTGGAAATACTTGAGGTTATTTCAAAGTATTCCAAGGAAGCTTGAAGAGATTTGAAAAATTTCAAGAAATTACAATGAATTTCATTAGATTTCATGTAACCTTATGGGATTTTATAACATTTAAATGAAATTTCGAAAAATTTATTCACAAGAATTAAAGGGTTACCATGATTTGAAAAGATTATCAAATATAAGAGTAATTTAAAATTTAGGGTGGTTTTTCTGAAATATTAAAAGTCGTTTACCTCAACAAAAAAAAAACGTATTTTTTCTGCTCAATTTTTTGTTGCTTGATTGGTAGTCAAATGACAAAGAAATCTTACAAGTTTCATGCGGACTATAGTTGTGAATACGATATATATTTTTTTAAATTAGGTTTTCACATTTTTCTTACAAACAATAAAAGATAGGAAAAAATTCTATGAAGATATTTTTTCATTTTAATATGTTCCACAAAAAATACCTCCTACATGATAACGATATCTTTTTTTTTTGGTTAAAAATTAATTGTATTGACTAAAAAAGTAACTATTTCAGTTAGAGATTCATCATTTTAGTTAATAATTCATGTTTTTGATCAAGAAACGAACTATTTTTGATTGAAAGTAAATTTTTTTGGTTGTAAAGTCTACTATTGTAATTTTATTAAAAAATTCAACCGTTTTGTTAAAAGTTATTCTTTCTGGTTGAAGATTAATTTTCCTAACCGAAAATTTCACTATTTCATTAATTTTTTGTTGAAAATGTATCCTTTTTAGTTGACAATTCAACTATTTGTTTCGAACTGGAACTATTTTGTTAAAAATTTAATTTTTGATTGAAAATTCAACTATTTTGTTGAAATTTCGTTATTTTTGGTTAAAAATAAATGTTTGCAACTGAAATTGTGTCTACTTTTTTTATTGATTTTTTTTTAGTTGAAAGTCATGTATTTGGTAGAAAATTAATCTTCTGGGTAAAAAATGTATCTTTTCTTTGCTAATTCCGCTACATGGTACAAAATTAATCTTGAGAATTAAATTAAATTACGGAATTCAGGGTATTCGCGGATTTCGAGACATTTACGGAATACAAAAAATTCACAGATTTCACGAAATTCGGGTCGCGGAGTTTGGAAAATTCACGAAATTCACGAAATTCAAAAAACACACGGAATTTAGGCCATTCACGGAAAATTAAATTTAAGAATTCAGGCAATTCATGAAATCCTTGAATTCATGAAATCCTTGAATTTCCTGAAATCCTTGAATTTCATGAAATCCTTGAATTTCATGAAATCCTTGAATAATGTGAAGTCTTGGAATTCCGTGAAATCCTTCAATTCCGCGAAATCCTTGAATTGCGTAAATTTGGCAAATTCCTTGAATGGTGTGAATTCCTTGATCTTCGCGAATTCCTTGAATTGCGTGAATTCCTTGAATTTCACAAAAATTTTAAAATTGAAATGAAAAAAAACAAAACATTGTAGACCCTAACCCCAGTGTAAGATATCTTCTTCAGAACCATTTATCTTTTGTTAACGCGCGGGAGATAAGAACCTTAACTGAAAAAGACCAATTTTCAACCAAAAATGGAAATATTAAACTTCTAGTGGAAAAAATTAATTAAAAAAAAAATTTTCTAACAAAATAGTTAAACTTTTCACCAAAGAGATGAATTTTCAACTAAAATAAGTATGCATCTTCAATTGGAATAGTTAAATTTTCAGTTAAAAAAATAATTTGTTAACAAAACAAACAAAAATTCAATCTAAGAAATTAATTTCGAACCAAACTAATGAATCTTTCAATTTTTTTCAATTTTGAATCTAAAAAGATGAATTTTCAACGAATTTTCGAATACAAAAAAAATTCAAGAAGAAGAACTCATCCCTTTTGGAATAAAAATTTAATTACGTGGTTGAAAGTTATACTCTTTTGTTAAAAATTCCTCATTTTATTTAAAAATTTATTTTTTTAATGGAAAATTGAACTATTTTGTTGAAAGTTTTTTTTTTTTTCTTGAAAATTGATCTATTTTATTTTTTGTAGAAAATTTACCTTTTTTAGTTGGGAATTCAATTATGTGAACAATGAAATATTAACAAAGTAATTCAAATTTCAATCAAGTAGTTGAATCGTCAACTAAACAAGATAAATTCTTGACTAAAATGGAATAGTTAAATTTTCAGTTAAAAAAATTAATTGAAAAAAAAAAATTCTACAACATAGTTAACTTTCCAAAGAAAGAAATTAATTTTCTTTCAAAATAAATTAATTTTCAACTAATTAGTTAAATTTTCAGTTAAACATTGATTTTTAACGAAAAGAAAAGATTTTTTAACAAAATGTTTAAATTTTTTTAATGTAAAAAAAAGAGCAATGAATTTTTAAATTCTACTTTTAATCAAGTAGTTGAATTGTCAACTAAACAAGATAAGTTCTCAAACTAAAAATGTAATAGTTAAATATTCTGTTATAAAAATTACTTTGAAACAACAAAAAAACAAATTTTCTACAATATAGTTAACTTCCAATGAAAGGAATTAAATTTCAGTCAAAATAGATAAATTTTTAACAAAATACATGAACTTTCCACCAAACAGCTAAATTTTGTGTTTTGTTGAAAATTAAAATATTTTGTTAAAAAGTCTTATTCTTCGGTTGAACATTCAACTATTTTTTGAAAACTTGTCTTTTTAGTTTAAAAATTCATCTATTTTAGTAGAAAATTTACCTTTTGTTTAAAATTCATATCTTAGTGTTGAAAACTCAACTTAAATCTTTTTTGTATGAAAATTCAAGTATTTTTATGTTTAAATCTGTCTTTTTAATTAAAAAATGTATCTATTTTAGTAGAAATTTCATCTTTCTTGAAGAAAAATGAATCTATTTGTCTGAAAATTCAACAATTTTGTTAAAAAGTCATGATTTTGATTGAAAATTCAACTATTTTGTTGAAATTTCGTCATTTTTGGTTAAAAATTCAACTCTCTTCGTAGAAAATTTATTTTTTGTTAAAAATGTATATCTTCAACTATTTCTTAGAAAAGTTATATTTTTTATTTAAACATACATCTGTTTTTTAGATAATTAATCCTTTTTGGTTAAAAATTCAAATGTTTTTTTGAAAATTCATCTTGCAGTTGAATTTTATATCTGAAAGATGAATTTTCTACCAAGAAGATTATTTTTCTACCAAAAAGACGAATTTTCAATAAAATAGATTCATTTTTAAAGAATTTAATTTCAAACTAAAAAATATTTTACAACTAAAATGGAATAGTTAATTTTTCAATTAAAAAATGTTTGTTCCATAAGAATAACAACGTTTTTTTTTTGCAAAATAGTTAAATTTTCAACCAAAAAAGATATAGTTTAAAAAAATTAATTTTTGTACGAAAAAAAATAATTTTTAACAAAATAGTTACATTTTTAATGAAATAGATAAATTTTCAATCAAGTAGTTAAATTTTCTAATTAAAATGATGAATCTTTAACCAAAAAAAAAAAATAATAATAATAATAATTTTTTAACAAAACAGTTCAACTTTCAACCAATCCATTAAATTTTTAGTTAAAAAATTAATTTCAAAGAAAAAAGTTAATTTTCAACCAAATAACTGTTTTCTACCACAAAGAATAACTTTCAAACAAAAATTGTTGAACATCCTCAACCAAACAATCAATTTTTATCAAATTAGTTGAATTTTCATTTGAAAAAGATAAATTTACAATTAAAAACCAAATAGTTGAAATTTTCCGTTGAAAAAATTAATTTTGAAATAAGAAAAAAAAAAATTTCAACACAATATTTGAAGTTTTAACCAAAATAGTTCAATTTTCAACCAAAAATATAAATTTTCAAGCAAGAAGATTAATTTTTTCACCAAAGAAGACAAATTTTTAGCAAAATATATGAATTTTCAAGCGAATAGTAAAATTTTCATCTAAAAAAGATAATTTTAGAACTAAAAATGGAATATTTGAATATTCAGTTAAAAAACTTAATTTCCAACAAAACAAAACAAAACTAATTTTCAACAATATAGTTGATTTTTCCATCAAAAACATGAATTTTCAACATTTTTAACAAAAGTGGAACAGTTAAATTTTCCGAATAATCAAGTATAAATGGCCATAACTTCCTTACTCTTCAATAAAATGTATCAATATTATAAGTCAATCGATTCGTCAAAAATGATCGTTCAAGCAAAGAGATGAATTTTTAATGAAAATTATGAAATATTCAACTGAAATAATAGTTACACTTTCAGTTAAAAATCATTTTCAACCAAAAAACATTTAAAGCAAAATCAAGTTTTTAATCAAACAGCTCATTTTTCAAACAAAGAAATTAATTTTAATTCCAACCTCAAAGATGAATTTTCAACTAAAATGATCAATATTTGACTGAAATACTTGCATTTTTTAACGAAAAGAAGAATTTGCACACAAGAACATTAACTTTCAAAGCAAAAGGTAATTTTCTACCAAAAAAAGATCGATTTTTTAACCAAATAAGTGACTTTTTAACGAAATAGTTGATTTTTCAATTAAAGAAGACAAATTTTGACCCAAATTGTTGAATTTTGAACTAGAAAAGTTCAAATATCAACTAAAAATGGATCAGTTAAATTTGCAGTTAAAGAAATTAATTTTCAACCAAACTGATAAATTTTTAACTAAAATGATATTTGAATTTCATGCCAAAAAGATGAATCATTAAAAATGTCGATAGCGAATTTTCTGAGGAAAAATTTTCTGAAGAAAAAATTTTTTCCCAAAAATGTCAAAAGCGCTACAGGCTTCAAGAACAACGATAGCATTAAGAATTTCGATGGTGAATTTTCTGAGGAAAAATTTTCTCAAGAAAAAATTTGTTCCCAAAATTGTGAAAAGCGCTATCGGATTCTATAACAACAATAACATTAAAATTTTCGATAGTAAATTTTCTGAGGAAAAATTCTCTGAAGAATAATTTTTTTCTCAAAAATGTCAAAAGCACTATCGGCTTCAATAACAACAACATTAAAAATTTCGATAGTGAATTTTCTGAAAAAAGTATTTTTTCCAAAAAATGTCAAAAGCGCTATCGGCTTCAATAACAGCAATAACATTAAAAATTTCGATAGTGAATTTTCGGAGGAAAAATTTTCTGTAGACAAAATTTGTTCCCAAAAATGTCAAAAGCGCTATCGGCTACAATAACAACAATAACATTAAAATTTTCGATAGTAAATTCTCTGATGTTGTTAAAACGTCATCTCTTTGGCTTTATAATAAAATAATTTGATTGAAATTTTTTTTTTATGAAAAATTCTTTTTTGATAGAAAATTCAACTATTTTGTTGAGCATTTGTCTTTTTCATCTTTTTTTTTTTGTTAAAAATGCAACTGTCTGCTTAAAAATTAATTTTTTTTCAATTAAAACATTTTCAGGTTGGAAATTAAACTGTTTTGTGAGAAATTTGTATTTTCAGCTCGAAAATTGAACAATTTCGTAGACAATCTAACTACTTGTTTGAAAATTGATGTATTTTGTTGAAAATTCTTATTTTTTAGTGAAAATCAATTTTCAGTTAAAAATGCAATTTTTTATTTAAAAATTAATCTATTTCAGATGAAAATTTAACTATTTTGTTGACGAATTGTCTTTCTTCATTAAATCCAAGTGTTTTTTATGTTAAATTGAAAACTTTTTATTGAAATATCAATTATTACATTTATAATTTGAAATTTATCTTTTTAGATTAAAACTTCAACGCCTTGGTCGAATAATGTTTTTTCGTTGGAAATTCATGTATTTTGTTGAGAATTAGTCATTTCTGGTAGAAAATTAATATTTATGGTTGAAAAGTTCTCTTTTTGGTCGAAATATCAACTATTTGGTTTAAAATTAATTTGTTTTTTAATTGAAAATTGATCTTCTTTAGTTGGAAATTCTAATATTAGTTTAAAAATGTATGCATTTTGTTGAAAACTAGTCTTTGCGGTAGAATACTAGTGTTCTTGTTCAAAAATTAATCTTTTTGGTTGATAATTCGTTTCTTGGATTGGAAATTAAACTATATTTTCTTCGTTTTTTATGATTAAGAATTAATGTTCTTAACTGTAAATATAACTATTCCATTTTTTGCTGAAAATTTATCTTTTTTAGTTGAGAATTCGTATTTTGTTGACAATTCGTCTTTTTTTTGTACAAAATTAATCTTCTTGGTTGACAATTTATTTCTTTGATTCAAATTTGAACTACTTTGTTGCATATTTGTTTTTTATGATTAAAAATTAATTACCTTAACTGATTAAAAGTTGTAAAGTTTTCGTGAACGAAACGAGAAAATATATGGGTAAGATATTTTTTTTTTTAATTTGGAGTAAGTTTTCCATTTAAAAAAATCCAAAAAATTGAATCTTTTTTTGAAATTAAAAAAAATGTAACTTCATAAAAAAATTATTTTTTCTAAAATATGATTTTATATCATTATTTGTTGTATTTAGGGTGACAAAATCAGATTCGTGAAAGTTATGTAACAAATGGGTATTCTTCAAAAAATAATTTTAATTCTTTGTAGTATTATACTCTGCTGTCACTCAGAAAAAAAATTTGTTTGAACCAAAAAAACTTATTTTTTGGATATACATGAAAATATGGTTGAATCAAAAAAATGTTGGTTGAATCAAAAAGCTTACAAATACAAATACAAATAATCTATCTACCAAAAGATTCAGTCAAAATAACCAAAAAAGTTGATTGGGCCAAAAAATAATTGTCATAATTAAAAATTGTAAAATTTCCGTGAACGAAACGAGAAAAGGTATGTGTAAGACCCATTTGAATACAACTAAAAAACAAACAAAAAACAATTTTTAGCAAGATAATTCAATAATAAAGCTAAAAATTCGAATGTTTTAGAAAAAGGTTGAACTTTTAAACCGAAAAAGAAGAATTTTCAACAACAAAGTTAATTTTTAATCTAAAAAGATAAATTTTCAAAGAAATAGTTGAAATCTTGACCAAAAAAAGTCAATTTTTGACCGCAAATGGAATCGGTAAATTTTTAATTAAAAAAAAAACAGAATAGACAAATTTTCAAATAAACAGTTCAATTGTTTACCGAACAGTTTTATTTTTAACCCGAAAATATGAGTTTTCAACGAAAAAGTTAATTTACGACCAAATAGTGGAATTTTCAACTAAAATTATGAATCTCCAACCAAAAAATGAAGTCAAAGTAGTTCAAGATTAAACCAAAAAATTTACTTTTCAACCAAAAAATTAATTTGAAAAAAAACATGTAATAATTAATATAACAAAAATTTAATTTTAAATAAAAAAAATTGAATACAACGAAAAACAGTTGAATTTTAATAAAAAATACGAACTTTAGATGAAATACTTAATTTTTAACAAACAAAAAAAAAACAATTTTTTAATGAAATCGTTAACTTTTCATCGAAAGAAATTAATTTGCAACTAAAGAAAATTTGTAACAAAAAAGGAAATAGTTCAATTTTCAGTTAAAAAAATAATTTTGAACCAAAAAAAGGAGGTTTGAACAAAATACTTAAATTTTCAACCAAAAAGATGAATTTTCCAACAAGAAGATTAATTTTCTACCAAAAAGTTGAATTTTCAACTAACAAATTAATTTTTAACAAAAAAAATATTTTTAACAAAGTTGTTAAATTTTTAACATAAGATTGGAATTTTTAACAAAAATAAATGAATTTACAACCAAGATGGATAATTTTGTTTAAAAAGTCAATGTTCAAACACATATAGTTGAAATTTCAACTAAAAAGATCAATTTTCAAGAAAAGAAAAACGAATTTTTTTAAATTAGTTATATTTTTAAGAAAATACGTAAATTTCAACTAAAATATTCAAGTACATTTTTCACAAACAAGAAAAATTTTCTTGAATCAAGAAAATATTGTATGGCCCGTATCTGAACACATATTTTCTACTGATTTGATAGTCATCTCTTTTCTGTGTCTTAAAATCTTTTAAGCTATTTTAATAGTTTTTTTTTAAATTTCTTTCTTGAAGCGAGCAAATGATCCCCTATATTCGCCAGATTTCAAAAAAAAATACAGGAAATTTTTAATGAGTTACAATGTGATCTTCAAATTTTGTTTGATATGAAATTTTTTTTAAGGTGGGTATTAACATAACTGAAGTTGCGATTTTTTGACAAAGTTAAGATTAAGAAATCAAATTAATTCTTGAAATTTTTTCTTCAGATTATGAAACTTTCAGGAAATATTACTTACTTTACTGACAACAATTATTTCTGCTATTGAAAAATAAAATGGAAAGAATTATTGTCCTACATTTGAAACATAATTTTTCCAACAAATTAAAAATCGATAAATTCTTGTAAAAGCAAAGTCTGTGGTACTTTATTCCATTTGACGAAACATAAAATCGATGGCAAAGGCCACGATCACGGTAAACAGCGATATTACCACCTGAGCCCAAAAATGAAAGAAGTAATTCACCAAAAAGTTAATAAGCTATTAGAACAGTATATAATGAAACTCTCCTGTTCTGACTGGTCTAACCCTATAGTTATGATATTGGAAAAGCAGGGAAAGACGATAGATTCTGATCAGATTCCAGAAAGGTTATTAATATTACCAAAAAGACCGCTACCCAATCTCACTCATGACAGAAATACTGGACACACTAGGATCAGCAAGATTCATCTCAAAAATTGATTCAAAGTTAGCTTATTTATGAATACCTTTGAAAAAAACTCAAAACCAATAACAGCATTTACAGTCCCTGGAGAAGGCATGTACTGATTGAAAAGGATGACATTGGGTCGAACCAATGCTCCAGCCACTTTCGAAAGACTTACGGACAAAATTATTACTCGAAACTTTATCCAAACGTTCTATTGTTATTCAAATGACATAATAATTGTGAATCAGGTGCAGAGTCATTACACACATTACACGCATTTAAGTTTCTTTTATATCCCCACAAACTCACATTCATTGTTTAAATTCAAAAAGAATGATTTAGAATAATTTATGACACACAAGAAGGCGAATCACACATAGAAAGCTTATCTTCTAAAAGCTTGATATGACATTAACTCAAGTATTCCGTCTTCATTGACAGTTTTTTTCCTTAATGGAGCAAGAACCATGCACGTCTCTTCTCATTGAGACTATTTGAAGAAGTGAACGAGTCCTCCTCGATTAACGAAAATGGTACCTGGTAGATACCTACATCAGACCCATGCTATGCCCACTTATTTCTGCGTTTGCGCACATAATTCATCGATTGTATGATTTGCAGAGTCATCGTTACGCTTCATTTGATTTTCTAGATTGCAAATTCTTCTTTGTGTTATAGGTGCACCTATTTCATTTGTTGTTCGAACCTTAATTTTGTTGATATTAAATTCGATAGTTGTTTTTATGTTTGATAATTATTTTTATATTATAAGATGCATGGTCGATGATCAATTTTTACTTCAAATATTGATTATTAAAGTTGTGAAACACAACTTTTTGAAGTTGTGAAAAAAATCTCACTAGCTCCGCTGGGATTCAAACTTCAGATCTTTCACATCTCCAGTCTGATGCTCTAACCAATTAAGCTACCAAGAGACGAGAAAATTTCCTTCACAACTCCTACAAGTTGTCTACATGGTCGATAATCAATATATTTTTTTAAATATTGATATTATTAAAGTTGTGAAAAAAATCTCTCTAGCTCCGCTGGGATTCGAACTCCAGATCTTTCAGATTTTCGGTCTGATGCTTTTGATCTTGAGTTCGAATCCCATCGAAGCAAGAGAGATTTTTTTCACAACTTCACAAAATATTGATTATCGACCACGTAGACAAAAAACATTAACATTATATCATTTAAATAATTTACTGGTCAAAAAGCATAACATCGATTGATAAAATCAATCTCGTGTTGGAATATCTTGCAAGTACATTGTATCACGTCGGCATTCATCTTGTAGGTTATATAACCATCTAGTGTGAAAAAAAAACAAATTTGCAACAAAATTGTTTAATTTGCAACTAAAAGAAAAAAATGGAATAGTTCAATTTTCAGATAAAAAAATTGAATTTTTAACCAAATAATTGGATTTTCAATGAAACAAATAAATTTGAAAAAAAAAGAAATTCAACCAAAGATGGACTAGTTAAATTTTCAATTAAAGAAATTAATTCTCAAAAGAAAAAAAAAGAAATATTAAACAAAATAGTTAAATTTTTAACTGAAGAAATAAAACAAAAATAATAATATTCGACTAAAAAGGCGAGTTTTCAACAAAATATTTAAATTTGCAAACAAATAATTTTCTTCAAAAAAGGCGAATTTTCAAATTAAAAAAAAAAAATAATTTAGAACAAAAAAAAACAACATTTTTTACTAAAAATAGTATAGTTACTTTTCCAGAAAAAAAAAATGATTTTCACCCAAACAAAAAGGATTTTAAATAGAATAATATTCTACCAAAAATTGACAAATATATATCTGTAACAACGGACGCCATCGACCATTGGTACCAACAGCGACGCGAAGCGATCGAAAAATTCCCCGCTAGGTTCCCTAACTGGAAAATTGAAAACGATACATTATTTTACCACCGGCCGAATCCGATTCTCGATTCGATAATCGAGGACCTGGACGCTTGCAAACTGGTCCTGTCCGAGAACATACGGAACAAAGTGATTCGCGAACACCATAATGATGCCCAAGCTGGTCATATGGGAATCGACAAAAACCTGCTCGCGCATAGCTACCGACTATTATTGGTCCGGAATGTTCCGAGACATCTCGGATTACGCACGACGATGCCCGGATTGCCAAAGGGGAAAAGTTGAACAGTTGGCCTCGTCCGGACTAATGGGTCGCAGAATAATCGAGGAACCGTGGACCGTAATGGCCGCCGACATCTTCGGCCCCTACCCCCGAACAGCGTCGTGCTACGAATACGTTTTGATTATGCAAGACCTTTTCACCAAATGGGTGGAATTTTGTCCCCTACTATCACGCCCAATCCAACCCGAATTTTCAACAAATTGTTGGAAAAATTCGAGTTCCAAGATAATAAAATTATTATTAGATTCCTGGGAATTTTTTTAATAATTGCTGTGAAGCAGATTTTCAAGAGAAAATTAAAAAAGATTTAAGAACAAATTTTAATATATACAGAAATGATATAATTTTGAACATTTACAAATTTTTTGATTCATTTTTCAATTCATACCAGTGGAAATGATCTTAACAAGTAAGCATATAAAATTGACAAAGAAAAAAAGAACAAATTATTGGAAATTGTAAGTAAACGAATTAGATTTGAAAATATAAAATTATCTTTATTAAAAACCAATTTCTTTATTGTTGCACACATAGAATGAATTTCAAACATTTTAATTTTTTTTAGGGTTTTAAAAACTTTCCGGCGCCACTAAAATTTTTTTTTAATTTAAAAAAATTCCAGTAAGTTTCTCTCACTTAGAGACAAAAATATGAAAATTCAACTCTTAATGTTATTCAAGATTAAGAGTTTTATATTCAGAACAATGTAAATTAAGGAAGGAGTACCAAAGTATTTAGAAAAGGGATGGGGAGAGAAGAGATGGTCCAGAATAGTAAGCTTCAGATTGGGAAACGAGATAAGGACAGGTATGTATTGGGAAAATAAATAGAACAGGAAGTGCAGAATTTGTGAATGGGAAGGGGAAACATGGGAGCATGTATGGGAAAGATGTAGGAGAGGAATGGAAGATAAAGGAAGTTGGCAAGAGAATGTGGTAAAGATTCTAGGGGAGGATGGTTTGGGGGAAGAGTGGATGAAGGAGTTAGAGAGGACTAGAGGAGCGAATGAGAAAGAATGAAAGAATGGATGAAAAAGAATGGTAAATTGAAGGTACAAGAGAAGTGAAAGAAAAAGGAAACGAAAGTCGCTTAAATTAGGAGCATAAAGATTTGTAAGTAATGTTTATGTAATAGCTTAAGTAGATTAAGATGCGTTTGCTTTATCGCCCTCTCTCTCTCTCTCGCTCTCTCTCGCCCTCTTCCCCCCCCCCCTCTCTCTCTTTCTCTCTCTCTATCTCTCTATATGTGTTTATCTATTGATAAAGATTAAGAATATTTTGCACCACCAATTTAGTGAATCAAAATTCTCAAATAAGTAATTTTATTTGATGATAAAATTTTTTCTGAAATTTTTCAATCATTATTGATAAAAGAGAAAACTATAATTACAAATGTTGTTAAATGTTAGAAAATAATTGAATGTTTTGCTACCACACTATAATTTGTAAACTTTTTCACACTTTCAAGGCGAGATGAGAAAAATGAAATTATGGACAAAAACTTAGAATATCCTAATTTACAATTTTTTTAATTTTTACAAAATTTGAAAAATATTAGTAAAAGTTCGAATTGTTTTAAAGGATATTTCAAAGTTTTAGCAGTTTTGAAAATATTCAACAATGATTTAAAATTTGAAAAGATTTCAAGACATTTTAAACAAAATGTAGGTTTTTTAAAATTTTGAAATAAAATGTTGAATTGTTTCTTCAAATTCCAGGTGAAATTTAAATTGATTTTGTATCTTGATAAATTATTCTAGGAAAATATACCTTATTTGTTAAAAAATCACACTTTCAGTATAAAAATTTAACTATTCTGTAAATAATTCGTCCTTTTGGCATTAAAATTGAACAATTTTGTTGAAAATTGATGTATTTTATTGAAAATTCGTCTTTTTGGTAGAAAATTAATCATCTTGGTGGAAAATTCATCTTTTCGTTTAAAAATTTACCTATTTAATTTTTAATTACTTTTCTTGGCTCAAAATTAAATTTCTTGTTTAAAAGTTGAACTGCTTTGTTAAAAATTAATTTCTTTGAAGATTTGCCTCTGGTTGCAAATTTTACTTTTTGGTTGAAAATTAGTCTTTTTTTGGTTAAAAATCAATTTTGTTACCTGCCAATTTAACTATTTCGTTTTTGGTTTGAAATTAATCTCTTGTAGTTGAAAATTCAACTATTTGGTTAAAAATTATTGTCTTTTTATTAGAAATTTGTTGTTTTTTTTAGAGAAAATTAATCTTTCCGGTTGAAAAATGATCCTTTTTTGTTAAATTCAACTGTTTTTCTATTTCAGAAATGAATTGTCAACTATAATATAAATCTTATAAATTTTATCTTATTCTTATCTTATCTTATTATCTTATAAATCTTCAATAAAAAAAATGATTTTTTTTTTACCAAAAGAGACGAATTTTCATCAAAATACATGAATTTTCAATTAGAAAAAAAATGAATTTGCAACAGAAAATGGAATATATAAATTTTTAGTTTAAAAATTAATTTTCAATCAATTAAAAGCGAGTTTTTGACAAAATAGTTAAAATTTCAATAAATAAACAAAAAAAATTCCTGAATTAAAATGATGAATCATAAACCAAAAAAATTAATTTTTAACAAATTGGTATTACTTTGAACTAATTCATGCCAAAAAGACGAGTTTTCTACAAAATAGTTGAATTTTCAAACGGAAGCTAAGAATTTTTGAGAGAAAAGTTAATATTTGACCAAATAGTTGAATTTTCAAAAAAAAAGACGAATTTTCAATGAAAAAGTTAAATTGGTAACCAAAGAAATTAATCACCAACTATAATGATGAATCTATTTTTGGTTAAAAAATCAACTTTTTGTTTAAAAACTCATTTTTTTCGTTGAAGATTCATTTCTTTGGTTAAAAATGAATATTTTGGTTTTAAAACTCAATTTTTTATTTAAAAATCAACTATTTGGCTCAAAATTCAATTTTTTATTAAGATTCATTACTTTATTTAAAAATCAATTGATCGTAAATTCATCTTTTGGGTTTTAAAATTCATCTTCCTGGTTGAAGATTAATTTCTTTGGTTAAAAATGCAACTATTTTGTTGAAAATTAGTTTTTACTGTTAAAAATTTATCTTTTTGTTTAAAAAATCATTTATTTGGCGAAAAAACATTTCTCTTAGTTGAAAATTCTTTTATTTTTTGGCTGAAAATGAATAGTTTTTGTTGAAAATACATCTTTTTTTAAAAAAATTAACTATTTGATGAAAAATGTATTTTGTTGTTGTTGAAATATAATCATTTCAGTTGAAAATCCATAATTAATTAATTTTCAGACCATATTCATCTTTCTGGTCTAAGAATAATTTAACAAAAATAGTTGAATTTTTCAGCCAAAAACAAATTTTCCACAAAACAGTGAAATTTGCAGCAAAAATAATTTATTTTGAAACCAAAAAGACGAATTAAAAAAAAACATTTAAATTTTAATTGAAAAAGTTGAGGCTTGAACAAAAATGAAAATTTCTCAACGGATAGCCAATTGAAAACCAAATATTGCAGGAAGTCGGTTTTCTGCAGTTTTCCTCTCCCCTGGCCAAAAGTGCAGGCAAATGCGAATGCTGCTTTTTGCGGTTTTTTCAATGCAAATTGTTTCTGATACATAAAATACTACTTCACTCTGATAATTACATGTTTACATAAATTGTTTAAACAAGTTATTATTCTTTTTAGCAATTTTTTCTTAAAATATAGATAGAAAATCGCGGTTTTTGACGAAATTTTCCACTTTTTGTCGAATTTTCAATTAGATGAGGTAATAATTAATCAATTATAATGAACATAATTGTTTAAACAAATTATTATTGTTCATAGCTATTTTCTTCTATATAAATACCAATAACAACAATAACATTAAAAAATTCGATAGTAAATTTTTTGAGGAATAATTTTCTGAAGGAAAATTTTCGGACGAAAAAATTTTTTCCCAAAAATGTCAAAAGCACTATCGGCTTCAATGAAAACAATAACATTGAAAAATTCGATAGTAAATTTTCTGAGAAAAAATTTTCTGAAGAAAAAATTTTTTACCAAAAATGTCAAATGGCACTATCGGCTTCAATAACAACAATAACGTTGAAAAATTCGATAGCAAATATTCTAAAAAAATTTTCTGTAAAACATTTCTTTTCACAAAAATGTCAAAAGCACTATCGGCTTCAATAGCTACAACAACATTTAAAAAATTCGGTCGTAAATTATCTGAGGAAAAATTTTCGGAAGAAAAATTTTTCCCCAAAAATGTCAAAAGCACTGTCTGCTTCAATAACAGCAATAACATTAAAAAATTCCATAGTAAATTTTCTGAGGAAAAATTTTCGGGAGGAAAAATTTTTCCCGAAAATGTCAACAGCACTATCGGCTATAAATTTTCAACCAAATAGTTAAACATTCAACTAAAAAATATTAATTTCCCACCAAAAATGGAATAGTTGAATTTTTTATTAAAAAATGTATTTTCATGAAAAAAAAATGATTTTTCAACATAATAAATAAATTTGCAACCAAAGGGATAAATTTTCAACTAAAATTATGAATCTTCAAATTATATAGTTAAATTTTCAGTTGAAAAATATATTTTTCAAACAAAAAACAACGACTTTTTTAACAATATATTTAACTTTTCAACGAAAGAGATAAATTTTCAACTAAAATTTTAAATCTTTGAACAAAAAAAGGAATACTCAACAAAATTGTTGAATTTTCTGTAAAATTAATTAATTTTAAACCAAAAAGGGTGAATTCTCAACAAAATATTTATTAGTTGCTATTTCAACCAGAAAGATCAATTTTGAAGCGAAAATTTGAATTTTATATAAAAAAAAAACGAAATTTTAACGAAATACACGAATTTTCAACTAAGAAAGACAAATTTACACCAAAAATTAAATATTCTATTGTTTGTTGAAAAATGTAATTTTTAAGTTTAAAATTAAAATATATAGTTGAAAATTCGACTTTTTTGACAGCAAATTAATCTTCTTGATTAAAAATTCATCTTTTAGGATTGAAAATTCAATTATTCTGAGAGAAAATTTAACTTTTTTGTTGAAAATTAATCTCTTTTGGTTAAAAGTGATTTTTTTTGTTGACAATTCGGTTTTTTTGTTGTTGAAAATTAATTTTTTTAACAGAAAATTCAACTATTCTATTGTTTGTTGAAAAATGTAATTTTTTAGTTCAAAATTAAAATATTTAGTTGAAAATTCGACTTTTTTGACAGCAAATTAATCTTCTTGATTAAAAATTCATCTTTTTGGGTTGTAAATTCAACTATTTTGAGAGAAAATTTAACTTTTCTGTTTAAAATTAATTTTTGTCTATAAAATTAATCTTTTTGTTTGAAAATTCAAGTATTGCAATTAAATATTCATATATTTAGTTCAAAATTCTTCTTTTTTGGCAGAAAATTAATCATGGTTATGAGGGATTTTTATGTGATTTTCAAGATCTCAATGATTTTCTAAATTTGAAATAGTTTTGAGGCACTTTGAAGGATTTTGAGAGATCTAAAGACATTTTATGAATTCCACAGGATTTCAAAGGATTTTAAGAGATTTCAAAAGATTTCAAACTATATACATGGATTTTAGAGGATTTTGTAATAATTGAAAATATTTAACTGAATTTCAAAGGATTTTCAAATACTACAAAAGATTTTTTAAAAATTATGACATATTTTAATGGAATTTTAATTAATTAGTTCTTAGAAGGGAGATTTCAAACTATATGCACGAATATTAGAGGATTTCGTAATAATTCAAAATATTTAATTGAATTTCAAAGGATTTCCAAATACCAAAAAGGATGTTCAACAAATTATGAGGGATTTTAATGTGATTTTAATTAATTATGAAGGATTTTAGCTTTTCCTTAAAAGGGATTTCCACGAATTTTAAAAGGTTATAAGGGATTTTCATGGGATTTTAATTATCTCAATGATTTGTCCTTTCCCTACTAACCATTACCTCAATTTACGTTCTTCCCCCACTTCTCTCACCCTCGCTTCCCCTAATCTGCCACTCCTCACTCTCCATACTTCCCCTAATCTCCCATTCCTCACTCTCCCGTCTTCCCCTCATTACCACGCCCTTTACTTCCCCTACTCTGATGTTATTTTAAATGTTGAAAATGCGAAAGATTTCGATGAAATTGATCAGGATTCAATAACGAATTCAGGATAAATTCATAAAACTTCAAAATAATTCAAGTTAAATTCAAAAGAATTAAAACGAATTGGAAAAAATATAAAAATGTTATAGATTTCAGTGAAATTGGAGTGAATTTAGATGAATTCAAGAGGAATGAGAAGAAGCCATACTTCTCCTTCCCCACTTACCTTATTTTGTTTACATCTCCTCCTCTTCCATTAGTCCCTTGCTCTTACTTTCTCTACTTCTCCCTTCCTAAGTACCCCTACCTTATCCTACTCACCCCTTCATTTCCCCTTTATTGCCCTTATACCCCTTTTCAATTAATTTTTGGTTGAAAATTCGTTATGTGAACATTTTTTTTTCTTTTATGACTAAAAAATCTTTATTTATTTAAAATTCGTCTTATTGGTTTTAAAATTCATTTTTTTAATTAAATTAAATTTTTTGTTGAAACATCAACTATTAAACTTTTTAAGATTCTAGGTTGAAAATCCAATTATTTTATGAAAAATTTCATTATTTTTGGGATAATTTAAGTATTTTGTTGAAAAGTCATGTTTTGTTGTTGGAAAGTCTTTTTTTTTAATAAATAAACTTGAAAATTTCAACTCTTCAAAACTTTTATAAATTATTTTAAAAATTGTGAAAATCTTTTTCAAATCTTGAAGATTTTCAATTGAAGAGCATTCAATTTTAAATATATATAACTGAAAATGATGCAATTTAGAAGATGTATAAATAAAAAATCCTAAATTTTGATGAATTTGAAAATCTAAAGTCAAGTTTTCAAATATCAATCTTCCAAATTAAAGAAATTTCGAATGTTTAGCACCAAAATTACAGAAATTCATGTATTTTGTTGGAAATTCATGTATTTTGTTGAAAATGTATGTATTTTGTTGAAAGTTCATGTATTTTCTTGAAAATTCATGTATTTTGTTGGAAATTCATGTATTTCCTTGAAAATTCATGTATTTTCTTGAAAATTCATGTATTTTGTTGAAAATCTATGTATTTTCTTGAAAATTCATGTATTTTCTTGAAAATTCATTTATTTTGTTGAAAATTCATGTATTTTGTTGGAAATTCATGTATTTTGTTGGAAATTCATGTATTTTGTTAAGAATTCATGTATTTTGTTGGAAATTCATGTATTTTGTTGGAAATTCATGTATTTTGTTGGAAATTCATGTATTTTCATGAAAATTCATGTATTTTCTTGAAAATTCATGTATTTTGCTGAAAATTCATGTATTTTGTTGAAAATTGATGTATTTTGCTGAAAATTCATGTATTTTGTTGGAAATTCATGTATTTTGTTGAAAATTCATGTGTTTTCTTGAAAATTCATGTATTTTGTTGAAAATTTATGAAATGTAGTTGAATTTTGAACTAGAAAAGAACAATTTTTAGCAAAGAATGGAATAGTTAAATTTTCGATTAAAAAAATTAATTTTCAAACAAACTGATGAATTTTCAAACAAGAAGATTATTTTTAAACCAAAAAGGTCAATTTTAAAACCATAAGATTAATTTTAAATCAAATAGTTGAATTTTGAACTAGAAAAGAACAATTTTTAGCAAAAAATGGAATAGTTAAATTATCTGTTAAAAAAATTAATTTTCAAACAAACTGATGAATTTTCAACAAAAATGATGAATCTTTAACTGGAATAGTTGACTTTTAAGCAAAAAAGATAAATTTTCAACTAAAATCATGAATCTTTAACTGGAATAGTTGAATTTTCAATCAAGAAGAGTAATTTATACTAAAAATGACGAATTTTGAACCAAATTTCATGAAATTTCACCTAAAAAGGATAAATTGTCAATATATAAAATAAATATTTTTATATTAAATATATTAAAATATAAATATATTTATATTAAAAAAAAATTGTTCCTTGCGGCGTTCCTCGGTGAGGTCCGGGATCGGCAGGCGCAGCGTCTGGCCGTCGACGATCGGGTTGAGGCCCAGGCCCGCCGAACGGATCGCCTTGTCGCAGGGGCCGACATTGGCCTTGTCCCACACCTGGACCGACAGCATACGCGGCTCGGGCGCCGACACGGTGGCGACCTGGTTCAGCGGCATGTTGGCGCCATAGACGGTGACCATGACGGGATCGAGCAGCTGCACATTGGCGCGGCCGGTGCGCAGACCGGTGAGATCGCCCTTCAGCGCTTCGATTGCGCCGGCCATGCGGCGTTCGAGGTCGGACTTGTTATACTGGGCCATTATTAGCGCTCCTGATTTTGCACGATCGTCGCGGTGCCTTCACCCGCCAGCACCTTGGCCAGGTTGCCTTCCTCGCGGATGTTGAAGACGACGATGGGAATATGATTTTCACGGCACAGCGCGATCGCGCTGGCGTCCATGACCTTGAGATTGTCGGTCAGCACCTGGTCGAAGCTGATCGCCTCATAGCGAATATATTTGTTCAAAATTCAAATACTTAGTTGAAAGTGTAACCACTTTGTTCAATATTAATTTTTTTGGCTGATGATTCATCATATTAGTCAAAAACACTTTTTTATTTATTTATCTATTTTGTTGAATTTTTTACTTATTATTTCAACTGAAAATTTAAATATTCCATTTTTCGTTAAACGTTTACCTTCTTTCGTAGAAAATACAACAATTTGGTTGAAAATTTAACTATCAGGTTAAAATTTCCATTAAAAATTAAAATATGTGGTTGAAAATTCATGTATTTTGTTAAAAATTATACTTTTTTTGGCAGAAAATTAATCTTTTTGGTTAAAACTTCATTTCGCTGGTTGAAAATTACTTTTTTTCATTGAAAATTAATTTTTTCAACTAAAGATTTCAGTATTCCATTTTTCTGCGACATTTTTTTCATGATTATTTAATTTTTTTGGGTGAAAAATCATCTGTTTTGTTAAAGATTCAATTTTGTTTAAAATTTATTTTATTTGTTTAAAAACTTATTTCGAAATTATGAATCCTCAACTCTAATAGTTGAAATTTCTACAAACAAAAATTGGAAGTAAAATTATGAATATTAAATTGGAATACATCAATTTTCAACCGAAGAGATGAATTTTCAAACAAGAAGATTAATTTTCAAACAAGAAAATGAATTTTCTACCAATAAAGGCGATTTTTCGAGAAAATAATGAATTCCCAACGAAATTGTTGAATTTTCAACTAAAAAAGACAAATTTTCAGACAAGTAGTTGAATTTTGAATTAAAACATATCAATTTACAACCAAAAATAGAATTGTTACATTTTCAGATTTAAAAAAATAATTTTTAACGAAACTGATGAATTTTTAACGAAAATGACGAATCTTTGACTGAAATAGTTGAATTCTAAACCAAAGAATTGAATTTTCAACAAAAATTATGAATGTTTGATTGAAATTGTGGAATTTTCAACTAAAAAGATAAATTTTTTAATAAAATGGTGAATATTTAACTGAAATACTTGAATTTTCAACCAAGAAGATGCATTTTCATTTTATTGAAAATGATTTTTTTGTGTAAAAATGAACCCATTCAACTAAAAATTTAACTGTTGTATTTTTGGTTGAAAATTCATCTTTTTTGGTAGTTAATTAATCTTCTTGGACCAAAAATTTTCTTTTTGATGGAAAGTTTAACTATTTGGTTGAATGTTGAACTCTTTTGTTAACAATAATTTTTTTGTGACAATTCACTATTTTATTTACAAATTCAACTATGTGGTTAAAAATTTATGTATTTTGTCTAGAATTCGTCTATTTTGATAAAAATGCAACTGATTGGCTAAAAATTTATTTCCTCAGTTCAGAATTTAACTTTTTTTTTAAATTCGTTTTTTTTTATTGAGAATTAATTTTTTAACTGAATAAACTATTCCATTTTTTGTTGAAAATTGATTCTTGATCTATTTTTCTTAAGGATTCAACTATTTTGTGTGAAAATTTGTCTTTATTATTGAATTAAACTGTCTCTCATTTGAAATAAAAATATTTTTCAATTGAAATATAAACTATTACATGTATGTATTTTTTTACAAATTCATCTTTTTTGTTCGAAAATTAATCTTTTTAGTTGACAGTTCTTTGCTTTAGTTTAAAATTTAAATAATATGCTGAACATTTGTTTTTTTCTTTTGAAAAATATTGTTTAAGCTGTAAACAAAAATATTACATTTTGGGTTGAAAATTTACATTTTTTTATTGAAAATTCATGTATTTTCTTCAAATTCGTCTTTTTTGGTAGGAAAATAATCTTCTTGTTTAAATATTCATTTTTTGGGTAAAGATTTCTCATTTAAGTGAAAATTTTATTTTTATACTTTAAAATTGATCTATTTTGTTGAAATTGTATATATTTGATTAAAAATTCATTTTTTATGGTAAAAAATTATTCTTTGTGGTTTAAAAGTTCACGTATTTTGTCAAAAACACAATTTTTTTTAGAAAATAAATCTTTTTGGTTGCCAATTTACTCTTTTGGTAAAATATTTAAATAATTGGTTGAAAATTAGTTTTTTAATATTGAAAATAATTTTTTTTTACTTTAAAGAACAAGACCGACGCCGATGACGCCGACATCAACCGCGCAGCGCAGGCGACCCCAGACTCGCTGGTGGCCGGCCGCGAGGGCGTGCGCAATAAAGACGTGAACGGCTTGCTGAGCTGGCAGTTCACCCCCGAGCAAACCCTCGACCTGGAAGCCAGCTACAGCCGCCAGGGCAATATTTTCGCCGGCGATACCATGCTCAACGGCGGTGGCGCGTTCGTGGAAAGCCTGGTGGGCAAGGAAACCAGTGTGATTCAGCGCAGCAGCTTTTCAGCCACGCACCGCGGCGAGTTCGATTGGGGTTCGACCCTGGCCTCGTTGACCCACGACCTGACTCGCAACGAACGTCTCAACGAAGGCCTGGCCGGTTCCGGCGAAGGCGCGCCCTCCGCCAGCGCTGGTCGTTTCGAGTCGCGATTGCGCAACACCCGGGCCACTGCCGAGGTCAACCTGCCCCTGAGCGTCGGTGCCGAACAGGTGCTGACCCTGGGCAGCGAGTACCTCTACGAGTCGATGAACGACCCAGGCTCATTTTTGGTTGAAACTTTATCATTGTTCGTTGAAAATTCAAGTATATAATTGAAAGTTGAACTTCTTCGTTAAAAATTCATTTTATTAATTGAAGATCCCCCTCCTCAGTTGAAAATTATTATTATTATTTTATTTTTTTGAGGTAAATCAAGTTTTTGTATTGAAAATTTATATATTTAATTCCTAACTCCAAATTCATCAAATTTAGTTTTAACTTGAACTATTTGGTTGAAAATTGGCTTTTTTGTTAAAATTTTATCTTTTCGGGTAAAAAATGCAACTTTTTCAGAAAAATTCCTATTTTGGCTTAAACCTTCAACTTTTTGTTACTAATTCGTCTCATTGGATTGAAAATTCGTTTTCTCTCTGTTGTATAAAAAATCTTTCTTGTTTGACAACTTATCTCAGGTGGTAGAATATATATCTTTTTTGGTTGAATTCATGTATCTTTAATTTTATATGAAAAAATTTTTTGGTTGAAATATCAACTATTATATTCTTCATTGATAATTATTATTTTTTCAACGATCTCAACACCGAGATCGGCCGGCGTCTTCGTCGCCAGCGGCTTGGATTTGGCCTTCATGATATTGGGCAGGCTCGCATAGCGCGGTTCGTTGAGACGCAGATCGGTCGTCACGATCGCCGGCAGTTTGAGGCTTACGGTCTCCAGACCGCCATCCACCTCACGGGTCACCGCGACAGTCTCGCCCGATACTTCGACCTTGCTGGCGAATGTGCCCTGCCCCCAACCGAGAAGGGCTGCCAGCATCTGGCCGGTCTGATTGGCATCATCGTCGATGGCCTGCTTGCCGAGGATCACCAGGCCCGGAGCCTCCTCGGTGGCGATGGCCTTCAGGATCTTGGCGACGGCGAGCGGCTCGACCTCATCGTCAGTCTGGACGAGGATCGCGCGGTCGGCCCCCATGGCGAGCGCGGTGCGCAGCGTTTCCTGCGCCTTGGCGACGCCGATCGACACCACCACGATTTCGGTCGCGACTCCCTTTTCCTTGAGGCGGATAGCCTCTTCGACGGCGATCTCGTCGAACGGGATTATTATTAATAATAATAATTTTCAGTTAAAAAAGTTAATTTTCAACAAAAATTTAAATGGATAATTAAATAATAAATTATTAATAATAACAAAAAGTTGAGTTTTTAACTAGAAAAGATAAATTTTCAACAAAAAATAAAAAAGTTGAATTTTCAATGAGAAAAATTAATTCTCAACTTAAATGATGAATCTTCAAGCAAAAAAGAAGAATTTTTAACTAGAAAAGATGAATTTAAAAAAAAAATGAAACATTTTAATTTTCAGATAGAAAAATTAATTTTCAACCAAATAGTTCAATTTTTAACTAGAAAAGATGAATTTTAAAACTAAAATAGAATAGTTAAATTTTCAATGAGAAAAATTAATTTTCCACAAAATAGATCAATCTTCAACCGAAAAAGAAATTTTGAACAAAATACATAAATTTTCAATCGAATAGTTCAACTATTAACTAGAAAAGATACATTTTCAACCAAAAATGAAAAAGTTAAATTTTCGGTTAAAAAAATTAATTTGTAACAAAATTGTCGGATCCCAATGGGTCGGCCGACAAGGATACCAAGCGCCTGGTGCTCTGCTCGGGCAAGGTCTTCTACGACCTGATGGAAGCCCGCGACGCCGCCGGCGACGCCAACACCCAGATCGTCCGTATCGAACAGATTTATCCGTTCGCCACTGACGCACTGGCCACGCGCATCGAGCGCATGACCAATCTGGACGAGGTCGTCTGGTGTCAGGAAGAACCGCGCAACAACGGCGCCTGGTCCTTCGTCGAACCCTATATCGAGGAAGCGCTGGCCAAGGCCGGCAAGGCGCCCAAGCGCGCCCGCTATGCCGGCCGCAAGGCTTCGGCATCGCCTGCCACGGGCCTGGCCTCGCGCCATGTGTCCGAACAGGGCGCCCTCGTCGCCGATGCGCTGGGTCACAGCGTTCGTGAAGAAATCCGTCGCCAGAAGAAAGGCTGAGAAAGCACATGGCAACCGAAGTCAAAGTCCCCACGCTGGGCGAATCCGTTACCGAAGCAACCGTCGGTCAGTGGCTCAAGAAGCCGGTCTCGCTTTACAACGAAAACATCCGCTTTACCCTTAAAATCTGCACTAACAAGGAATAAATCTGCTGTTGCACCCAACAGCACTAACGTTTTTTCTCCAGTAATGCTGAATTGTCCATTGTTGGCAGTTGCTTTGGTTTTTAAACGTAATGGATTAAATGCTGGGGTTGCTTCTTGTACCGCAAAAGTAGCTTGAATATCAGTATCATTGGCAAAATTTGCTAAATAAATAGATTGAACTTTTTCAGAACCCCATTGTGTGATTGCATTGATGACACTAAAAGTAGAAAGCAGACCTGCAGCAAGTGAGAAATCACCTTTGGCCAAGCGTTCAGCAATTAAAATATTACTCACAATATTTTTTTCAGATGCAACCCCACCTAAGGCTTCAGGCAGTGCATAGTAATTTAGACCTAAATCGGTACTGTGTTGCCAAAGTTCAGCTGGAAACTTTTCGTTGTGGTCCGCTTGATGGGCCAATTGATAAAGTACTTCGGAAGCAAACTGATCCATGGCATCCACAGTCATGTTCGTTATAGACGCCGCGCGCGGTCATCGAGAGGACGAAATCCTCCTTCTGGTCCATCGGCTTGGGCGCGCTCAGATCGACCGTCGCGCCGAGCGAGCCTTCCTCGACATCGGCCGAGGGGGGCTTGCGCACCGACAGGGCCGAGAAGATTTCGGTCGGGAAGACGTTGAAGTCGAAGCTGCGGCCATTGTTGCCGGCGCCGTAAATGTCCGACGAACCGGTCTGTGACGTGCCTTCCATGCCGTTGATGCGGGTGCGGGTGAAGGCCGGGCCAAGGCCGCGGACCGAGATGTTGCGGCCTTCGCCGCCGTCGCCGCGCTGGAGCGCGATGCCCGGCACGCGCTGCATCGATTCGGCAAGGTTGGAGTCGGGGAACTTGCCGATATCTTCGGCGACGATCGAGTCGATCAGCTCGCGGCAATTCTCCTCCGAGAGGTGCGCGTAAGTGCGAGCGTTGCCCGGCCAGATGCGCACGCGCGCGGGATCGAGCAGCAGTTGGGTGACCTGCCGCACCTCGCCGCTCGCCTCCCCTCATCCTTATAGGCCCTGTGGTTCTTCTCGGTCAGATGCGCCGGGATGATCTCGTCCTCCTCACCGCCGATCAGCAGCAAGGGCGCGTGCGGTGCGTCGAGATCGATCCGGCCATCCTGCGTCAGCGGCACCACGTCGATCTGGGCGCCGACCTTTTCGGCGACGATCTGCCAGGGGACGATATTGCTGTGATGTTCGAGGGTCGACAGCAGGATGCGGTCGCCCGCCTTGAGCTGCGTACCGGCCCAGCACTGGGCAACCAGGTTGATGCCCTCGGTCGCACCGCGGACATAGACGATCTCGCTGTCCGACGCGGCGCCGATGAAGCCGGCGACCTTGCGCCGGGCGGCCTCGTAGGCGAGCGTCATATTGGCCGAGCGTTCATAGACGCCGCGATGCACGGTGGCATAGTCCGGGCCATAGGCACGGGCAATCGCGTCGATCACGGCGGTCGGCTTCTGCGCGGTGGCGGCGCTGTCGAGATAATGCCAATTGCCCACACCGGGGAAGTCGTCCCGCAGGAAGCAGGGGGGGATGGCTTTATCCAGCGCTGTGACGTGCGTGACTACAGCCAGCTCACGGCCTTCGCCCAGGCCTGTGAGGTGAAGCTCGGGGGCATCGATGTGATCGTCAATAACGCCGGCGTGGCCTCGGGCGGGTTCTTCGCTGAACTGTCCCTGGAGGATTGGGACTGGCAGATCGCAATCAACCTGATGGGCGTCGTCAAAGGCTGCAAGGCGTTCCTGCCGCTGCTGGAAAAGAGCAAGGGCCGCATCATCAACATCGCGTCAATGGCAGCGCTGATGCAGGGCCCCGCCATGAGCAACTACAACGTGGCCAAGGCGGGCGTGGTGGCGTTGTCCGAGAGCCTGTTGGTGGAGCTCAAGCAACAGGAAGTGGGCGTGCATGTGGTGTGCCCGTCGTTTTTCCAGACCAACCTGCTCGACTCGTTCCGTGGGCCAACCCCAGCCATGAAGGCTCAAGTGGGCAAGTTGCTTGAGAGTTCGCCCATCTCGGCGGCGGATATTGCCGACTACATTTACCAGCGCAGCGTGATCAGCGCGTCGCTATTCTTGCGCTCCACTGCCAGGCGGACGGTGTTCATATTGACCGGCATGGTTTCGTGGAAGATCGGCAGCACCAGCGCGCCGCCGTTCATCCCCCCCTTTTCCCCGCCGAAGCCGGTGCGGACAAAGCCGATTTCCTTGGATGCGCGCTTGTAGAGGCGGGCGATGACGATGCCCAGCACGATCAGGACGAGCAGGCCGCTGCCGGCGATCATCGCATAGGGCAGGATGGAGAAACTCTCCTGCACGGCGGGAAGATTCATGATTCTCTCCTAGAGACGGGGCAGATAATGGTCGCCATGCGAGATGGCGCGGAACAGATGCTCTTCGCGGCGCACGAGCAGGATGGTCTCGCCTTCCTCCAGCACCTGGCCGTCATTGTCGGGCTCGACCATGACATAATGGGCCTGGCCATGATGATCCTCGACCCGCGCGCGGGCGGGGGAGCCGCGGGTCGCGCGGCCGGTGACGATGCGGGCACGGCTGCCGACCAGATGGTCGAGCGGAATTCAGGCTACCCTAGCAGCAGCCAATGATAAAAAAGTACTTGAAAAAGAAAATAATTGAATGTAATATGTTAATTTGTTGCATATGGAAACACGGGATTCATGATGACGTCAGAAAATTCTTTTGTGCTTTGATTTTTTTTGCCGCTAAATTTTCCGCTTATCTGATGGATTCACTGAAAGTAAATCCCGTAGAACATAGAGTTTGTCTGAAAAGTAACAGAAAGCCGTGAAGTAGATCCTGAGACAAATAAAGCTACAAAGGAGGAAAAAAGAGGGAGGTTGAGGCTGGTTATTAAAACTGTCGTGTAATCAGGTTACCCTAGCAGCAGCCAATGATAAAAAAGTACTTGAAAAATAAAATAATTGAATCTAATATGTTAATTTGTTGCATATGGAAACACCGGATTCATGATGACGTCAGAAAATGCTTTTGTGCTTTGATTTTTGTATGCAGCTAAATTTTCCGCTTATCTGACGGATTCACTGAAAGTAAATCCCGTAGAACATAAAATTTATCTGAAAAGTAATGTCATGTGTCATATCATGTGTCATGTCATGTGTCATGTCGTGTGTCATGGCATCTGTCATGTCATGTATCATGTCGTGTGTCATATCATGTGTCATGTCATGTGTCATGTCATTTGTCATGTCATGTGTCATGTCATGTGTCATGGCATGTGTCATGTCATGTGTCATGTCATGTGTCATGTCATGTTTCATATCATGTCGCATGTCATGTGTCATTTCGTGTGTCATGGCATCTGTCATGTCATGTATCATGTCATGTGTCATGTCATGTGTCATATCATGTGTCATTCAATGTTACATGTCATGTGGCATGTCATGTGTCATGTCATGTGTCATTTCATGTGTCATGTTATGTGTCATGTGATGTGTAATGTGGTGTGCCATGTCATGTGTCATGTCATGTGTAATTTCATGTGTCAAGTTGTGTTTCATGTCCTGTGTCATGTAACGTGTAATGTCATGGGTTATGGCATGTTTCATGTCATGTGTCATGTCATGTGTTATGGCATGTGTCATGTCATGTGTCAATAATGTGGATTTTTGTATAGATATTGCAAATAGTCTCATTAACAACATGTAAAAAATCTAAAGTTCTCAGACTAATATAGAACTGGGAAAATAATAATTCTTTTGAGTTCACAAGTGTATTTCATAGTAGACTCGGTCAGCTTCGAATCCCAAAAGTTATTGTTCTTGGTTCCGAAAGAAATCTCAATAATGTGAATTTTCGTATAGATATTGCAAATAGTCTCATTTACAACATGTAAAAAATCTAAAGTTAGCAGACTTATATAAAACTGGAAAAATAACAATTCTATTAAGTTCGTAAGTGTATTTCATATTAGACTCGGTCAGCTCCGAATCCCAAAAGTTATTGTTCTTGGTTCAGAAAAAAATCTCAATGATGTCCATTTTTGTATAGATATTGCAAATAGTCTCACTAACAACATGTAAAAAATCTAAAGTACTCAGGCTTGTATATAACTGGAAAAATGACAATTCTGTTGAGTTCGTAAGTGTATTTCATAGTAGACTCGGTCAGCTTCGAATTGAATTCCACGATTTCCATGAATTCCTTGAATTGTTTAATTTCTGTGAATTTCTTGTATTTTTTGAGTTCCTTGAATTCCTTGACTACCATGAATTCCTTGCATTCAATGAATTCCCTGAATTCCGTGAATTCCATGAATTCCTTGATTTCCATGAATTCCTTCAATTCCTTGAATTCCATGAATTCCTTGAATCCCATGAATTCCTGGAGTCCCATGAATTCCTTGAATTCCCTGTATTCCTTACATTCCTTGTATTACATTAATTCCTCGTATCACAGAAAATCTTGAGTTCCATGAATTCGTTGAAATCCATGAATTCCTTGAAATCCATGAATTTCTTGAATTCCATGAATTCCTTGAATTCCATGAATTCCTTGAATTCCATGAATTCCTTGAATACGACGAATTCCTTGAATTCCATGAATTTCTTGAATTCCATGAATTCCATGAATTCCATGAATTCCATGAATTCCTTGAATTCCATGAATACCTTGAATTGAAAGAATTCCTTGAATTCCATGAATTTACCGAGTTTCACATACCAGAGTCGCCTGAAGCCAGCATTACATGTTTTTGACTAAAATTACCGGCCAAATAATTTATTTTTTACAGTACATACTAGCACTAAATAAGCTCTAAATTCCTGTGGAAAGTAGAATTTGTACCACTAATATTTACCGAGATTTCCATACCAGAGTCGCCTGAAGCCAGCATTAAATGTTTTCGACTAAAATTACCGGCCACAAAATTTATTTTTTGCGGAGAATATTAGCACTAAATAAGCACTAAATTCTTGTGCAAAGTAGAATTTATCTACTAATAGTTACCGCGTTTCACATACCAGAGTCGCCTGAAGCCAGCATTACATATTTTTGATTAAAATTACCGGCCACAAAATTTATTTTTCGCGGTACATATTAGCACTAAATAAGCACTAAATTTCTGTGCAAAGTAGAATTTGTACCACTAATAGTTACCGAGTTTCACAT
The DNA here is from genome assembly GCA_011634705.1 of Andricus grossulariae. NCBI lineage: Eukaryota > Metazoa > Arthropoda > Insecta > Hymenoptera > Cynipidae > Andricus > Andricus grossulariae. Next base: position 263,337,684 of record JAABKJ010075445.1, read on the forward strand.
ACCAGAGTCGCCTGAAGCCAGCATTACATGTTTTTGACTAAAATTACCGGCCAAATAATTTTAATGAACCCCGTCTCGACTGCCTTCATCTAAAATCGCAATAAAATTTAAATTGATAATAATCACAAGATACGCATTTCCAAGACTGTATTAAATATTTTTATAACCACAAAAATATCCAAAAACCCTCAAAAACTACCCCTACCTCATTAGTGAACCCCGTCTCGACTGCCTTCATCTAAAATCGCAAAAAAATGTAAATTGATAATAATCACAAGACACGCATTTCCAAGACTGTACTAAATATCTTCATAGCCACAGAAATATCCAGCAACCCTCAAGAACTACCCCTACCTCATCTATCGAACCCCGTTTGAATTGCCTTCATCTAAAATCCCCAAAAAAATTTAATTGATAATAATCACAAGACACGCATTTCCAAGATTGTATAAAATATCCTTATCACTACAAAAATATCCGAAAACCCTTGAAAACTACCCCTACCTCATTTAATGAACCCCGTCTCGACTGCCTTCATCTAAAATCGCAATAAAATTTAAATTGATAATAATCACAAGATACGCATTATAAATAAACATTTCAATAATTAAAAATTGAAGACCATTGAAGAATCCATGTTTAACTGTTGAAAAAATTATATTGTTAAATATGTAAGAAAATTTAAAATTTTGAATTTCAACAGTAGAAAATTCAACTGTTGAATATTGAAAAAAAATAAAAACGCAACTATTTTACATTGAAGAAAATTGAAAATTGAATTTCAAAATGTTAAAAATTCAACTTTTAAATATTTTAAAAAATTAATTTTTTTAGATAAAAAAACGATTTTTGTATCAAAACCAATTGTTAAAAACATTATATTTGCATAATTTTACATAAATATTATATTTACATAATTTTTTATGAGAATTTGATAAATAAACATTTCAATATTAAAAAATTCGAGAAAAGTGAATTGCGCTTTATAAACAATTTAAAAAAATGTTATGTTTACATAGTTTCACATGAGAGTATAATAAATAAACATTTCAATAATTAAAAATTGAAGACCATTGAAGAATCCATGTTTAACTGTTGAAAAAATTATATTGTAGAAAAAAATCTGATACAATCGTTTGATGAATTCATAAATTACAAATTTTTCAATTAAAATTGAAAATACTTTAAATTTAGAAGATTTCTGGGGTCTGCAATGCTTTTATTTTACAGCTAAGTATTTATTATTCAATTTGAGCACTTTATGAGGTATGAAAGTTAAAAATTTCCGATTTGTATGCTCAGAAAAACATTTGGAAATTGGAAAATTACTATACAATTTTTTTTTTAGAAGCACACTGAGAGATTTATATCGTGATTATGACTGCTATCGAGATAGTTTACGCGCACATAGCGCGATAATCATGATTGTTAGTATAAAATTGGTTATCAATTTGTCAATTAAATTAGTAATAGCTCTCTATAAAAATATATACGCCCCTCCCCTTATCATATCTCGCAGGGTAGCGGTAACCAATAAATTACCGATACTGATAATAAAATTTCTGGTAAAACGTTAAACAATTTGGGTTTCATTTGAAAAGATTGACTTCAAGTGTTGAAGATTCTAGAATATGTTGGACAACTGTAGAATTTTCTATCATAAGCTTACATCATTTTAAATTATAGGTTGCAAAACTTGTATGTTTATTTCATTATCATATATTGTAAATTCATTATTTCACACGAATATAAGATGTGAATATGTTTCTTTGTGTATAATAATAGGTTTTTTAAACATTTATGTGCATGTATATACGAATTATAAAAACTGATATTGTCATGATACAGACTATGATATCGATATTTTGCATTTATTTGTTTGTGATTTGAGACTCAAGACAAACATATTTTTTCTTTTTAGGCAATGTTACATCATTTCATTTGCGTTAAAAGGTACAATTCTGCAGGTGCATTGAGAGGTTATGTTATCCATATTTATTCTACATTACAAGGATAAGAGGTTATATATTGTTTAATATTTTATATTATCTATGGCACAAATAACATTATTTTTAAACTAATTTTATTGATTTATAAATTGTACAATTTCTTTATCTTTTACTTGAAATCTTTGCTTATGGCATTTACGTCATTTCAAATATACTTAATTTTCGTGCCAAAGGTGCGAAATTTGTACAAAAAAGTTGAATTTTCAACAAAAAAGTTCATTTTTAACCAAACAATTTAATTTTTCACTAAATTAATTAATTTTCCAGCAAAAAAGGTGAAATTTGTAAAGAAATTTGAATTTTCAACAAGAAAGTTAATTTCCAAGCGAAACAGATTATTTTGTAACCAAGAAAGATCAAATTTCTCCAGAAAGATATATATTTAAAAAAAAACAACAATTTTTTAATCAAATTGTTGAATTTCAAAAGACACAAATTTTCAGCTTGAGAAATTAATTTTGAACAACACAGAAAAACTAATTTTCAACTAAAATTGGGAATCTTTAACAAAGAAAAAAATATTTTTATTCAAAATGTAAAACAGTTGGATCTAACCAAAAAAGACCAATTTTCAACCAAATAGTTGAATTTTCTATCAAATTAATTAATTTTCGTGCCAAAGGTGCGAAATTTGTACAAAAAAGTTGAATTTTCAACAAAAAAGTTCATTTTTAACCAAACATTTATAACGTATTCTTATTTGATATCTCTAATTTGATCAGCGAAATTGCACTAATTTGTGTTTAGCCCTTGAAACTTCAAATTGAAAAACAATTGATTCAAATAGTTTTGAATGAAGACAGTACAGATATTATTATATTTACCAATAGGATTAGGGAAAATCGCAAAGGTGAAACACAAACTGCAAATCAGGGTCCTCATATTTTCTACAATGAAAGAATCCACTCGCGAAGAATTTCGATAAGAGTCTACCTAATAAATTTTCTTGACATTCTTTCAGTTTATATCACCACAGCTGCTATCTTATACGTGCTGCTAACTTATTTGCCTTTCTTAATGCCTCCTCTTCTCAATAGTAGCCTTAAAATTGCACAAACGTTTTATCATATCATTATGTACAACCTAGTGTGATGAAAATAAATTACTGCGCAACGGAAAGATCAGTATTTGTATTGAAAAAACATAATAGAATTCTATCTATAATGTTTAATAGAAAATCACTCTGCTTTTAGTATCTATATTTTAACTATAAGATATTTTAGGGTATTTGAAAAGATTCTAAAGAAAATGTCAATGACTCAAAGGGATTTCAAAGGATTTAAAATATTTTAGGGTATTTTTCAAGATTCCCTAGAAATTTTCAATAGATTTGAATGAATTGAAGAAATGTTAAAGGATATACGATATTTTAGGGTATTTTCAAAGATTCTAAAAAAAATGTCAATGACATAAAGGGATTTCAAAGGATTTTAAAGATTTTGGGGTATTTTTAAAGATTCTCTATGAATTTTTAATAGAATTAACTCAATTCAAGGGACTTTGAAGGATTTAAAATATCTTAAGGTATTTTGAAAGACTCAAAGGAAATTCCAATAATTTAAAGGGATTTCAAAGGATTTTAAATATTTTAGGGTATTTTTCAAGATTCTCTGGAAATTTTTAATAGTTTTGAATGAATTGAAGGAATTTTAAAGGATATAAGATATTTTAGGGTATTTGAAAAGATTCTAAAGAAAATGTCAATGACTCAAAGGGATTTCAAAGGATTTAAAATATTGGCTATTGTATAATAAAAGTTTATTTTTTATTTAAAATACATTTAATACAATTATATAATTTTGTAATGTTTGTGATGTTGTGAAATGAGTATCTGAATTAAATTATTAAACTTATGTGTACATGTGTTTCAACTTTTTGGAAAATTAGTTTAAAAAGTTATTAAGAAACCTTGGTGCCACGTAATATGTAGGGTATCGAATAATAATTATTATAAATGCTTGCAAAATTTCAGAAATAAAAAAGAAATTTTGGAAAAATTCAAAGTAAAAATGATTTGAATGTTTGAATGAAAATTATAGTTTAATGTTTTCTATGTGGTGAACAGGTTAATTAATTATTGACTGTTATTTTTTCACATTATTGAATGAAATAACGATTGAGTTTTAATTGTTGTTTATTAAGTAACATAAATTTATTATTTTCTCTAAGATTATGTAATTGAATATTGGCTATTGTATAATAAAAGTTTATTTTTTATTTAAAATACATTTAATACAATTATATAATTTTGTAATGTTTGTTAAAAATGCAACTTTTTGGTTGAAAATGATTCTTTTTTGTGTTGAAAATTCCGTTATTTAGTAGAAAAATAATCTTTTTGTGTTGAAAATTCAACTTTTTGGTAAAAAAATTCCACTATTTTGATGAGAATTAACTCTCTTGATGGAATATAAAAATTTTTTGTTAAAAATGCAACTGTTTGGTTGGAAATTAATCTGTTTTGATAGAGGATTATTCTTTTTGTGTAGAAAATTCAACTATTTTCGTAGAAAATTCCGCTATTTTTATGAAAATTAACTTTTTCTTTTAGAATTCATATTTTCGGGTTAAAAATTCAACTCTTCTTTTTTAATTCGTCTTTTTGGCTTGAAATTTTAACAGTTTGGTAAAAAATGCATCTGCTTTGTAGAAAATTCTTCTTTTTTGGTTATAAATGGATCTCTTTTCGTAGAAAAATAAATTTTTAAATTAAAAATGCAACTTTTTGGTTGAAAATGATTCTTTTTTGTGTTGAAAATTCCGTTATTTAGTAGAAAAATAATCTTTCATTTCTTTGTTTAAAAATTTAACTATTAGGTTTAAAATTCCTTTGAAAATTCAAATATTTGGTTGAAAATTCAAGTATTTTGTTTAAAATAAATCTTTTTTGGTATAAAATTAATCTTTTTGATTGAAAATTTAACTATTAGGTTGAATATTCCTTTACAAATTCAAAATTTGATTGAAAATGCATTTATTTGATTGAAAATTAATTTATTTTGTTGAAAATTCGTGTTTTTTGTACAAAATTAATATTTTTGATTTAAAATTCATTTCCTAATTCGAAAATTAGTTTTTTATTGAATTTTTTTTCAACTGAAGATTTAAGTATTCTATTTTTTGTCGAAAATTTATCGTTTTTGATAGAAATTTAATATTCTTGGTTGAAAATTCATCTGTTTGGTTAAAAATTTATCTTCTTGTTTGTGACTTATTCAGCTTTTTGGTTGAAAATTCATTTCTTTGTTTAAAAATTTAACTATTAGGTTTAAAATTCCTTTGAAAATTCAAATATTTGGTTGAAAATTCAAGTTGAAAACTCATATCTTTATGGTTAAATTCGACTGTTTTTAATTAAAGATTAAAATCTTTTCTGAGTTGATTAACTTTTTTTTTTAATTCATATTTTTAGTTGAAAATTCATCTTTTTTGTTTGAAAATTCTATCATTTTCGTACAAACTTCAACTAATTGGTTGAAAATAAACTATTTTAACTATTTTCTAGAGAATTCGCCATTTGTGGTTTGAAAATTAAACAATTTGGTGGAAACTTTTTTTCTTTCTTAACTGAAAAGTCTTTCCTGGTTGACAAAATTATCTCTTTTGGTAGAAATTTGATCTTTTTTAACGAAGAATTAATTTCTTTTGTCTGAGGATTCAACTATTTTGTTGAAAATCCGTCTTTTTTGTTGAATTAAACTATTTTTTTTATCTCAAATTAAAATATTTTTTGGTTTAAATAACAACTATTGCATTTTTTGTTGAAAACTCATATCTTTATGGTTAAATTCGACTGTTTTTAATTAAAGATTAAAATCTTTTCTGAGTTGATTAACTTTATATATATATATATATATATATATATATCCGCATTCCTTGCCGGATCTTAATTTTCTCTTCGGGCAGATTTTGCCGGATTTTAATTTTCTCTTCCAGCATATTTTGAATAACGTCATAATTTTCCGTAAATTATCATAAATTTCGTAAATTTTCACAAATTTCATAAATTTCTACAAACTTTAAAAAATTTTAACAAATTTCCACAAACTTCATAAATGTCAACAAATTTCATAAATTTGAACAAATTTCATAATTTTTTCAAAAATTTCATAAATTTCCACAATAATGATAAATTTCCATAAATTTTAGAAATTATTATAATTTATCAAACTTTTCATACATTTTTAAAATTGTGGTAATGGATGGAAATATATGATAATTTGAAGCAATTTTAGAAATTCATGGTAAAAGATAGGTAACTTTTGTGACCAGTCACAGGGGTGCCTTCCCGCCCCCCCCCCCACGAGACATTGGAAAGGGGTAGGAGTTTAAACCAACATTGTCAGTGTAGCCATTCACAGGGGTGCTCTGGAGTCACAAAGTGTCACATAGAAGGGGGGTGACAAAAAGTTCGAAGGGGATCTGCTCTGAGGGCACAAAGAGTCACATAGGAGGGGGTGGAAAAATGTTTGAAAGGGTGAGGGGCACCTGCTCTAAAGTCACAAAGTGTCAAATAGGAGGGAGTGACAAAAAAGTTTGAAGGGGGGAGGGGATCTGTTCTGGAGTCACAAAGTGTCACATAGGAGGAGGTCAACAAAAATGTTCAAAGGGGGAGGGGGATCTGCTCTAAAGTCACAAAGTGTCACATAGAAGGAGGGTGACAAAAAGTTCGAAGGGGATCTGCTCTGAGGGCACAAAGTGTCACATAGGAGGGGGTGGCAAAATGTTTGAAAGGGGGAGGGGCATCTGCTGTAAAGTCACGAAGTGTCAAATAGGAGGGAGCGGCAAAAAAGTTTGAAGGGGGGAGGGGATCTGCTCTGGAGTCACAAAGTGTCACATAGAAGGGGGGTGACAAAAAGTTCGAAGGGGATCTGCTCTGAGGGCACAAAGTTTTCCACAAAATACATGAATTTTCAACCATATAGTTGAATTTTCAACTAAATGTATAAAATTTTAACCAAAAATGGAATATTTAAAATTTCAGTGGAAAAAATAATTTTCAACCAAGAAAACGAAGTTTCAATAAAATACTTGAATTTTCAACCAAAGAAATGATTTTTAAAACAAAAAGGTGAATTTTGAAACAAGAAGAATAATTTTCCACTAAAAAACGAATTTTCAATAAAAGAAACAATAAATTGTTCAAACAAAAATGGAATATTTAAATTTTCAGAAAAGAAAATTAATCATCAGCAAACAAAAAATTTAACAAAATAGTTAAATTTTCAACAAAAATAGATGAATTTTCAACAATATACAGACATTTCCAAGCAATATAAAAACGAATTCACAAAAAAAATTAAATTTTTAATTAAAGGAATGATTTTTCAACCAAAATGATAAATTTTCAAACCAGAAGAATAATTTTTTAACCAGAAATAGAATAGTTAAATTTTCTGTTAAAAAAATTTATTTTTGGAAAATTCGTCTTTTTTTGATATAAATGTTTGAAAATGAAAATGTTTTGATAGAAAATATGTTATTATTGATTGTAAATTCAACTATTAGGTTCAAAATTCAATTATTTTGTTGAAAATTCAACTATTTTGTTAAAAACTCGTCTTTGTTGGTCGAAAATTCAACTATTTTGTCAAAATGTCATCTTTTTTAGTAGAAAATTTAACTATTTTCTTGAAAATTCAACTATTTTGTTAAAATGTCATCTTCGTTGGTTGAAAGTTTAACTATTTTGTGGAAAATTCGTGTTTTTTGGATTGAAATGTTTGAAAATGAAAATGTTTTGAAAGAAAATATGTTATTATTGATTGAAAATTTAACTATTAGGATCAAAATTTAATTTTTTTGTTCAAATGCGACTATTTTCTTAAAAAGTCATCTTTGTTGGTTGAAAATTTAAATTTTTGTTGGAAAATTCGTCTTTTTTTGATATAAATGTTTGAAAATGAAAATGTTTTGATAGAAAATATGTTATTATTGATTGTTTAACTATTTTGTTGTAAATTCGTTTTTTTGTTATTATTGAAAATTCGTCTTTTTGGTAAAAAATATTCTTCTTTTTGAAGATTTATTTGTTTCATTGAAAATTGAACTATTTTGTTGAAAAATCGTTTTTTATCAATTAATTTTTACACTGAAAATATGAGTATATCATTTTTGGTTAAACATTGAATTATGTTGTTGAAAATTCTTTTTTCTATTGCTTAAAAATTTAACTATTTGGTTAAAAATTTAAATATTTTGTTGAAAATTGTTCTTGTTTTGTTGTTGAATTCTTTTTTTCAACTGAAAAATTAGGTATCTTATTTTTTTAAATTATATTTTCTTAGTTAAAAGTTTGTCTTTTTGGTAGAAAATTATTCTTGTTTGAAAATTCAGATTTTTAGTTGAAAATTAATTTTTTTAACTGAAAGTGTAATTTTTGGTTGAAAATTTAACTATTTTGTTGTAAATTCGTTTTTTTGTTATTATTGAAAATTCGTCTTTTTGGTAAAAAATATTCTTCTTTTTTTGTTCACTCAAAGAGTATCTACAAAATCGTTATTTATAATTTTTGGAAAAGGCAAGTAGACGTTTTTTCAATCCTAAAAAAATTAAAATAAAAAAAATTAAATTATGGGATAAACAACACAAGAGACGAAAAAATGGGAAGGCAAAAGTTGCTCAACAAAAAATATCTACAAATTTGTTATAAACTCTTGTTATAAAAATACATCAAAAATAAAAAATTACTTTTTGGAAAAATGACGCAAGCTGCAATAACTTTTTATTCAACAATCATAAAATTTTGTAGCTGCCTGTATGCCTGTCCGTATGTATTTATGTATGTATGTATGCATGTATGTATGTCTGCAGGGTTACCTGAATTCAGTGGCATAGCCAGGAAGTAGCTCCGTTCCTCTAGGTCTTCGGTCTTCGTGGGCTCGCTATTGTTATGACCTGCTTTTGGTTTAATTATGTCAGTTTTAAATAAAAACAACTAATTTACTTAAGGTTCTATCGACCTTAAGGAACACATTCGCATCAAGTCACTCGCGGAAATTTTATTATTCGGGAATTTTATTATTCGGAAATTGTTAAATTCGGGAATTTTACAATTCAGAAATTTTATTATTCGGGAATTTTATTATTCGGAAATTTTACAATTCGGAAATTTTATTATTCGGGATTTTTATTATTCGGAAATTGTTAAATTCGGGAATTTTGTTTTTCGGAAATTTTTTAATTCGGGAATTTTATTATTCGGGAATTTAACAGTGTCGGGAATTTTATTTTTCGGGAATTTTATGATTCGGGAATTTTTCAATTCAGAAATTTTATTATTCGGGAATTTTTCAATTCAGAAATTTCATTATTCGGGAATATTATAATTCGGGAATTTTATTAATCGGAAATTTTATTATTCGAGAATTTTTCAATTCAGACATTTTATTATTCGGGAATATTATAATTCGGGAATTTTATTATTCGGAAATTTTACAATTCGGAAATTTTATTATTCGGGAATTTTATTATTCGGAAATTGTTAAATTCGGGAATTTTACAATTCAGAAATTTTATTACCGTTGTATAGCCCTGGCTAATTCAAATCGTGAAACTGAATTAACATCGAACTTTTTCAACCAATAATTTTTATAATTTGTAAATTTTTTTTATTTTTTGTAAAATTTTTAATTTTAAAAATTTGTAAAAAATGTATACTCAAAAATTCTATATTAGTGGAGAAGAAATTAAAAACCTATAGAATTATTAACAATATTAAAGTCTGTTCATGGCAAGCTATAAAGTAAAAAAAAATTCCTAAATGCCTAAAAATCTCTTTATTATGTAATGAATAAAAGATAAATTATACCTTGATAAATAAAAAACATTTCAGTAGCGTGGTTTTTTCTAATCGAGTTGTTTCTTTCATAATAGTATAAAAGATTTAAATTACTTTTCGCATTTCAATAAAATAGCTGTTTTCAAAGACAAAAAAAATGCATTGCAAAATTTTTTTTCACCCTAGAGGGCAAGTCTCCCCCCCCCCCAAAAAAAAAAAGTTCCCTTTTCCAATTAAAAAAAATTCAATGAAAAAATTTTTAATTTACAAAGATAAATTCTCAAACAATAAGAGGAATTTTAAATTACGAACAGTAATTTTCTACGAAAAAAGACTAATTTTCAACAAAATATATGAATTTTAAAAGAAATGGTTGAATTTTCAACTAAGAAAAATACATTTTTAGCCAAAAGTGAAAGTTAAATTTTCAATAAAACAGTTGAATTTGTAACGATAAATAAAATTTTCAACAAAACTGTCAAATGTTTAATTAAATAGTTGAATTTTCAGCCTACAAAGTTGAATTCTTGAACAAAAAGACGAATTTTCAATCAAGAATATTAATTTTCTACCAAAAAAGATGAATTTTTAACAAAATATATGAATTTTGAAAGAAACAGTTGAATTTTCAGTAAAAAATTTATTTTCAACAAAAAAAAAAGTGTTTTTTAACCAATAGTTAAATTATCAATCAAACAGTTGAATTTTCAACCTAACAAAGATAAATTCTCAAACAATAAGAGGAATTTTAAATTACGAACAGTAATTTTCTACGAAAAAAGACTAATTTTCGCTCTTGAAAATTCCTCGAATGATTTAAAAATACAGTAAAATGTTTCCAATCCTTTGACATTTTTTTAAATTCTTTAAAATTCCTTGGAATTTTTAAAAATACGTACCCTAAAATCATTAAAATTCTTTTAAATCCCTTCAAATTATTTAAATTAATTGAAAATTGCTTGGAAATTTTTTTAAACATCCTAAAATCTTTAAAATAATATTAAAATATAAAATCACGTAAAAATGAATGAAATCCGATATTTCCTGAAATCTTGGAAAATTTATTAAAATACCTTTAGAGCTTTTAAAATCTCTTGAAATTATTGAATTCCTCAGAAATCTTATAAAATGAAATATTATGAAATCTTATCAAATATCTTCCTTAAATATTTTAAAAATACTTGAAAATCCCTTGAAATCCCTCAAAATTATTGAAATTAATTTAAAATTCTTTGTAATCTTTTAAAATTCCCTAAATTATTTGAAAGCGTTTGAAATCTCATTAAATTACTGAAATTGATAGAAAATTCCTTGGAACTAAAATCCTTTAAATTTTTCTTGAAATGCTTCAAAATGTCTAAAATCCTTTGAAATACTTGGAAATGCCTTAAAATCCTTTAAAGTATTTAAAAATCGTTTCAAAATCCTTGAAATCCTTTAAAATCTTTAGAAACTCTCTCAAATCCTTTAAAATACAAACAAATTCTTGAAATCCCGTAAAATATTCTGAAATCTTCAGAAATTTCGGGAAATATTTTGAAATCCTTGGAAATCTTTGTAAAAAAATTGGGATTCCTTCGAAAACTCTTGAAATACATTACAATTTCTTGAAATCCCGTAAAATTCTTTGAAATATTTGGAAATCTTACGTAATCCCTTGAAATCTATTATAACTTTTTTAAATTCCGTAAAATCTTTGGAAATCTATGAAATCCTTTAGAATTTCCTAAGATCCTTCAAAATCCCTAAAAATCATTTTTAATCCCGTAAAATCCTTTAAATTTTTCTTGAAATGCTTCAAAATGTCTAAAATCCTTTGAAATACTTGGAAATGCCTTAAAATCAGGAGTTAGAGGGTGCTAGGGGAGCGAATGAGAAACAATGGATGAAAAAAATGGTCAAATGGATGTACAAGAGGAGTGAAAGAAAAAGGAAACGGAAGTCGCTTAAATTAGAAGCGTAAAGATTTGTAAGTAATGGTTATGTAATAGAATCGCGCGCTCTCTCTCTCTCTTTCTCTCGCTTGTACTCTCGCTTTCGATCATTCGTTCGCCAACACGCCCCAAATTGCGCTATCGTCAAAAAATAGAAATAAGGATCTAGATATAAGATTTTCTGTGAATAGGTGTAAATAACTGTAAATAGTAAAGATAAGATTGTATAATATATGTAGACGGAAGGACTGGAAGAAATGGAAGTCATGTGAACCCTCATGGGACACATTATGAATAAAGAAAGAAAAAGAATAAAAAAATCGCCAAAAACTAATTAAATTGTCAGACGTTGAAAACAAATTATTCAGGGAACACTTTTGAACTGAAAATTATCTTAAGTGATATGCGCTAAAAATCTATATCAAAGAATAATAGTAAAATGTTAATTTTATACCAAAAAGTTAAATTTCCAAAAAAATAGTTTTATTTTTAAGCAAGCAGATAACTTTCAACCGAAAGTATGAATTTTAAACAAAAAAGCTCATTTTCAACAGAATAGTTTAATTTTCTACTAAATTGTTGAATTTCAAATACAAAGATTAATTTTCGACCAAAAAAGACGAATTGTTAATAAAATACATGAATTTTCAACAAACTAGTTCAACTTTCAACCAAGTTGTTGAATTTTCATCTAAAAAAGATGAGATTTTAACTGAATGGTGAAATTTACAACCAAAAAGGTGAATTTTCATGAATTTTCAACAAAATAGATCAATTTTGAACCAAATTCATGAATTTTCAACAAAATTGTTAAATTTTGAAGTCAAAAGAAAAAATTATCTACAAAACGCTTGAATTTTCAATCCGGAAGTATTATTATTTAACAAAATGTTAATTTTATACCAAAAAGTTAAATTTCCAAAAAAATAGTTTTATTTTTAAGCAAGCAGATAACTTTCAACGAATTTTATTATTCGCGAACCTTTCAATTCGGCAATTTTATTATTCGAGAATGTTCAAATTCGGTATTATTATAAATTGTCAGGAATTTTGATATTCCAAAAATTTTCAATCCGGTAATATGATAAACTGTTCAGGAATTTCATTATCCGGGAATTTTCTAGTTCGGGAATTTTATTATTCGAGAACTTTCCAATTCCGGAATTTTATTATTCGGAAATTTTAAAATTCGGTAATATTATAAATTGTCGGGAATTTTATTATTCTGAAATTTACGAATTCGGTAATATTATAAATTGTCGGGAATTTTATTATTCGGACATTTTTCAATGCGGTAATATTACAAACTGTTCAGGAATTTTATTATTCGGGAATTTTCTTATTCGGGAATTTTATTATTCGAGAACTTTCCAATTCGGGAATTTTATTATTCGGGAATTTTCTAGTTCAGGAATTTTATTATTCGCGAACCTTTCAATTCGGCAATTTTATTATTCGAGAATGTTCAAATTCGGTATTATTATAAATTTTTAAAAGTGGGGAAAATACAAAGACCGAGCGCGTAACGCGAGGTACATACATTATCGAGCGACCTCTCGAGAAAAATCATAATTGTGATTTGGAACAGAAAATTTTTGAAAAAAAAAGATTATTATTAAAAAATGAAACAAGAAATTTGCCTAAGGAGTAACATCTTGAACTTGCAACGTAGACTGTTCGAGTATAATTTTGATTTTTGTTTATAGCAGGAAATTTTTGAAATAAAAGCTTAATTCTGATGTGAAACAAGGAATTTTCCGAACAGATTTAAATTTTGACTAAGAACAGGGAAATTTATAAAAACAATTATAATTCAGGTTAGAATCGAGGAATCTTTTCGAAGCTTCAAGATAATTTTGTCTCTGAACCGGGGATTCTTCAAATGAATGATCATTGTGATTCGGAACAGTAAATATTTGAGAAGAATTAGGGTAAGTGCGCGGGTCTCCGGACAGGTATGTATCGGTCGAAAGAATATTTATTTCATTTTAACCAAATTATTATAATGTTATGAAAGATTCGACAAACATTTCAAATCGTTTTCATAACGAAAGTAAAGTTTAACATACATTTTTAAAACATTGTTAAAAATGGGCATTGTTTAAACAATTAGAAAGGTCAAAAAGTCATTAAAAAGTTGAAAAAGAATCCTGAATGCCCGACAATGATTACTGGTAACAGTGCAATTATTTTGTATTTGGGAAATTGGTGGAATTTTTTTAGTCCCTCACGCAACACTTGCACAATTAGGTGTTCCTGTAGGTCAAGCAATTTTTCCTGAGGATGAAATTTTAATTGATTTCAAATTATTAAATTATTATTATTAAAATTTTATCAATTTAAAAACTGTCTGAACAATTTTGCACTCAGACAAAATTTTGCAATTATTCTGACTAAAAACTGAGAAATTATGGAAAAAAGAAAAAATATTCTTTTTCCAAATTTTATTCCATACAATCTTAGAAGATTCGACAAACATTTCAAATCGTTTTCATAACGAAAGTAAAGTTTAACATACATTTTTAAAACATTGTTAAAAATCATATAGTTTTACTTTTTGATCATGTAATGTGACAAATTTCACATTAAAATCGACACATTAGATGTTCCTATATTTTCGGATATGAATATCTCTTGAAGAGGTAAAAATTGATTTAAAAACGCTGTTTTAAGATTTGGAATTTGATTACGAATAAGTTAAAGTTTTCGTACTCGCATATCCAATGTTCTGTATTCCATCCTGTTTCACTAGTAACATGAGGTGCCTCAATGATTTCGCGTAGTTTGTGATGAAGTTTCATATTGTAATTAATAGTCATTCTATTACCAGCCATCAAAATAAATACAACAGCCGCCACCATAAACTGAAATATTTGTTAACTTTATTCACTTTTAAAAAAGATCAATACGAATCTGAATTAGATACAGATTTTAAAAAAACTTAAAATTTTAGTAAGAATAATGAACATCAATTTACAAAATAGAATAGATAATTGCTATCAGTTGAACACAAAATAAATTAGACAAAATAAATTAGGAATTACATATAAATACCTGTGCCATAACTTTATTAAGATTTCAGAAACTAAGGGAACGAACTTAAATACACTGAGAGGAGCAGCAACTGAGGTTAATTTAGCGCAGGAATTTTCTTTTTTTAACTTATTAATTAACTACATAAATAAAACTAGATTGAATCATTGTCATCTTAATAGGAACGTGAGTTCTATCAATTTAGTCTTGCGATCAAATTGAATAAAAAAGACTAGGACTATTACGAATCAACTTTAAGTATGAAATGATTACATCTTCCAACGTTTCGACTTCAATCTGTCGGTCATCGTCAGACATAAGAATTCTTTCTTTTCAAATTCATCTTACAGTAATTTGAAAAGTTTTAAAGCTGACAAAATGGCAAATGCTCCTCTGGAATTGTCAAAAAAAATCATATTTCAAGCAAAAAATTCTTCAACAGTCTCAAAAACGTTTAAAATCTTGCGAAAGTGATACCAAATCATTCTGACAGAAAAACCAGTTTTATAATGTCTTGAGGATATTTCACAGCATGTCCCCATATCCATCTTTTCCCGATGTATTTGGTAGAAAATTCGACTTTCACGGTAGAAAATTATTCTTCCCGGTTGAAACTCATTTTTTAATTGAAAATTTAACTATCTGGTAAAAATTATATCAATTTTATTGAAAATTAAACAATTTCATTTAAAAGCAATTTTTTTTGGTTGAAAATTCGCGTGAGTCTAGTTCAGGTGGTGAAATTCATGATGACACAATGAAGTAAAACATTGCAAAATAAATTAATTTTGAAGAAAAAGATTAAAATTTTCCACTAAAGATATCAATTTTTTTCAAAAAATGGAATAGTTAAACTTTCAGTTTAAAAAATTGATTTTCAATGAAAAAAAACGGATTTTCTACAAAATAGATGAAATTTCAACTAAACTTATGAATATTTAACTGGAACACATAATTTTTCAATCAAAAAGATTAATTTTGAACTAAAAAAATAATAATTTTCTGCCAGAAATGGAATAGTAATATTGTTAGTTAAAAAAATTCATTTAAAACCAAACACAAGAGTTTCCAACTAAAACAATGAATTTCAATTAAAAAGGATACATTTTCAACAAAAAATAAAATAGTTACATTTTCAGTTAGAAAATTCATTAAAAAAAAAGAAGAATTTTCAAGAAAATAATTAAATTTTCAACGAAAGACATGGATTTTGAAGGAAAAAGATGAATTTTCAAACCAAAAAATTAATTTTTTACCAAATAGTTGAAATTTCAACCAAAAAATGAATTTTATACCAAAATACATGCATTTTTAACTAAAAAAGATCAATTTTCAACAAAAAATGAAACAGTTAAATTTTCAGTTGAAAAATTTATTTGAAAACAAAAATAATTTCCAACAAAATAATTAGATTTTCAACCAAAGACATGGGTTTTTAACTAAAATGATGAATCTTCAACCAAATAATGAATTTTTCACCAATTAGTTGAATTTTCAACAAAAAACAATTAATTTCCTACCAAAATACATGCATTTTCAATTAAAAAGGATACATTTTCAACAAAAAATAAAATAGTTACATTTTCAGTTAGAAAATTCATTAAAAAAAAATGGACTTTCTCCTAAATTAGTTAAATTTTGGACAAAAGTAGTTAAATTTTCAACAAAATATATGAATTTTCATACCGAAAATATTAATTTTCAAACAAATATGTAATTGAATTTTCTACCATTTTCAAACCAAAAAGATAAATCATCAACAATAGAGTCAAATTTCTAATCAAAAAGTTAATTTTAAACTAAATAAAATAGTTGAATTTTAAACAAAATTAGTTAATTTTCAACCAAAATAGATGAATTTTTAACGAAACTTATAATAGTTGATATTATTTCAACCAAAAAAGATTTTATTTTGAAATCAAATACAGCTGAATTCAACCAAAAAAGACGAATTTTCAACAAAGTAGTTGAATCGTCAACCAAATCAGATTAATATTCTACCAAAATAGTTGAATTTTCAACCAAAATAAATTAGATTTTTTACCAAAAAAGATCAGTTTTTAACCGAAAAAGTCGAGTTTTGAAACAAGAAAGAACAAATTTTCCACTGCATTGCTGTATTTTCAAACCAAGACAAGTTATTGACAAAAGAGTGCTGAGGTGTCAACTCCGGAACTAAGGAACATACAGAGATGATTCTTAAAGCAAATTACACTTTTCTGTCTTCTGACAATGTTGCGTGTATCACCAATGAGCAAAAATTTCTACTTGAATGTTTACAAAATTATTTTCCTCTTGGAAAAATGCAAAAAACCTTCTGATAATCGAGGCAACCGTATTGTTTTTTTTTTGCATCAGGGCTTAGACGCTGTGTGACTGGTGAGCGTGAAAGAAGTTCGTGTTGCGCGTCTAGCAGTAGAGCCTGAAAAGTCCCACGCTGAGAGTGCGGTAGCCTCGATTATCGTTAAGCCTCTTGTGGTTTTCCAAGGAGAGAATAATTTTTTAAACATTCTAGTGCCTGCAATATGCATGTTGTCTCATATTTTTAGAATTTTTTTCTGCTGTGATTTTTACGAAGATCTGTACAAGAATCGCAGTGCCTAAACATTCTGGAGAAACAGTAGTTCAGAAATTGATATTTCCTGATTGGGATCTTGCAATCGTAATTATATTTTTAACAAAATAATTAAATTTTCAAACAACAGAGATAAATGACCAACCAAAAATATAATAATAACCTTTTCAAACAAGCTGAATTAACATTTAAACAGAAATATGAATTTTTCAACAAACATGTTAATTTTCAATTCAAGCGAAGAAGATTAATTTTCTAGCAAAAAAGACCAATTTTGAAGTCAAAAAAAAAAATTCTACCATAAAGTTGAATTTTTAATAAAAAAAGTTAATTTTTAACCAAATAGTTGAATTTTGTACTAAAATAGTTGAATTTTCAACAACAAAAAAATAACGGATTTTCAACAAAACAGTTGAGTTTACAACCGAAAAGGATGATTTTTTAATAAAATTTGTGAGTTTTCATCAGAATAATTATATTTTTAACCAAATAATTAAATTTTCAATCAACAGAGATGAATAACCAACCAAAAATATAATAATAACCTTTTCACACAAGCTGAATTAACCTTTAAACAAAAATATGAATTTTTCAACAAAAATGTTAATTTTCAAATCAATTTTAAACTAAAAATAGAATAGTTGTATTTTCAGTAGATTCCTTTTTCTACTTTTTAATTATTATTCTACATAATATCTTAAAATTGTCTGATTTTTGTTTACGATTTAAAAAAATGAATCATTTGGAATTGAAAAAGAAAATGGAATGGAAGATTTTAAGAATGAATAATAATTCTAAATGAAATTTAAAACTATCTAAAATGGAAACCTCAGTCATTGAATAATTTCTTCAATTTTGAATGGTTACAATTTTAGAGTTCTGAATTTTCCATTTTTCCTTTTCAGAAGTTTTACTTTTGCAATTAAAATTGAAATGGTTGAATTTTGAAAAGCATAATCAACCATTTGAAATTTTTCAATTACTAGAAGACTTAAATTTATTTAGAATAATTGAAATTTTAAAGGATTGTTTATTAAATTTAATTAATTTTTAAAAAATTATTTGTTTTTCAGTTGTAAATTAAGTTTGGATTTGTATAATTTTCAACGTTCCATAGTAGAAATTTTTTCATTTTCAATGTCAACTCTTTGGGTGAAAATGCAATGTATTTTTCTTTATTATTCTGTTTTTTATTGATGATACAACTATTTGGTTGAAAATTCGTCATTTTTATTGAATTTAACTGCTTTTTATTACAAATTAAAATATTACTTTTTTGAAATATTTTCTATTGTAGTTTTTGTTCAGAATTTATATAATTGGATGAAAATTCAAATTTAATTTTAATTCATGTTTTTGATGACAAATTAATGTTAAGGATAAAAAATTCATCTTTTTAGTTGGAAATTCACTGATTCGATTCGAAATTATGCTACTCAGTTGAAAATCAACTTTTTTGTTGAAAATTATTCAATTTGGCTTGAGAATCAAACTATGTATTAGAAATTTATGCATTTTCTTAAAAATTACTTAAATAAATATCAACTATTGCATTTCGTGTTGATATAATTTATCTTGTTTTGTTGAAAATAAATAATATAGAGTTGAAAATTGAACTGTTTTTTTTTAAATTCATGTACATGTTTGAAAATTATTCTCTTTCAGTCAATAAGTTATCGTTTAAATAATTACATAATGTTTGTTACAAAATTTACTACTCCAAAAAATTACAAACTATCACATTTCAAGGAGAAAATACGATTTATTTTATTATTTTTTTGGAATAAATAATTGTTTAAATAAATTACATTTGTTCAAACAATTAAAAATTGTTTAAAAAGTCAAAGGAAATATTCAAATTTTTCTTTAGTAATTATTTGTATGAAAAAGACGATTTTGATTTTTGGCTCGCCGTGGGGGAGGGGGATAAGGGTGGATTAAAAACAAAAGTTATTGGTATGGTTTCATTTCATAGGTACTCCTCCTCAATCCCTAAAAAAGTTGGCACGTTTCGATCAAACCCTGAAATATGAGTTCAATTTTTCGAAAATCCAAAATTTTCCCATGTTAATTAAATGGGATTTCAAAGTGCGCGGTGGTATGTGTTGATATTCGAATTTCGAAAAAAAATTGGGGATTTTTTTTCTCCGGAAATGGAAACTTTGGGAGGGGGGACTTGCCCTCTAAGGTGAGGTAAATGCCTTGTTCCAGATGTAAATTATAAATACTTCAGAAAATTTCCTGTTCCAAA
Organism: Andricus grossulariae; assembly: GCA_011634705.1. Classification (NCBI taxonomy): domain Eukaryota; kingdom Metazoa; phylum Arthropoda; class Insecta; order Hymenoptera; family Cynipidae; genus Andricus; species Andricus grossulariae. Next base: position 263,357,266 of record JAABKJ010075445.1, read on the forward strand.
TCAGAACCAGAATTCTTTTAAGAAATTCCCCGTTTCAAGTATAATTCCAAATTAGAATCATATTTCTTTTCGAAAATGTCTCGTTCCAAATAAAAATTATAATTCTTTTAAAAAATTCCTTGTTCCAGATGTGAATTTCAAATACTTGAGAAAATTTCCTATACCAGATCAGAATCAGGATTCATCACGAAAATTTCCTGTTCAAAATCAGAATCAGAATTCTTTTCGAAAATTCCCTGTTCCAAGTATAAATTGAAATTCCTTAGAAAATCCCTGTTCCAAATCAGAATCAGAATTCTTTTCGAAAATACCCCGTTTCAAGTATAAATTAAAATTCCATTAAAAAATGCTCTGTTCCAAATTAGAATCATATTCCTTTTCGAACATTTTCCGTCCCAAGTAAAAATTGTAATTTTTTGGAAAATTCCTTGCTCCAGATGTGAATTATAATTGCTTCAGAACAAGTTCCAGATATCGCCTGTGAGCCTCTTTTATGGGGACATGTAAGTAAGCTTGCGATAGATATATTTTGGCTGAAAAGTCTTCCTTCTGAAGGAAACCATCTGATTTCGGGAATAAGAAAATGGTCGACAGGAATCCGGACGGAACCTTCGTCCTCTGGAGAACTCCCGACTTGATGAACTCTGTCAATTCCCAGTCCATGTCGGTTGATGGTCTCGTTTCTAATCGTGTGCAAAGACTGTCTGAAAATGGAATTGTCGGGGGCTTCTTTATGAAAGGAATGGAATACCCTTTCAGAACACTGATGATCGAATCTGGAGCCTACCAGCGCCTGATGATCTCGAAATATTTCTGGACTTCTGTGATGCCCCATGCCCTCCTCCATTCGTTTTTCTTTGATCTGAGCTAAAAGGAGCTTTTTGATGGTAACCCCCTCCATTCGATGTGGGCCGCGCAGAAGGCTTTTTGCTAGTACTCTATCTTGATGAACTATCTCCTCCAAAAGTTTGGGACTTCCCAGATCCTAAACATTAATAAATACTTTCAAATACTAAATATTTTCAAATCATAAATATTTTCAAATCATAAATATTTTCAGTTCTCAATTTTTATATTAAATATGATCTGAAACCATAATAATTATCAATCTTGTTTGAATGCGATATTATTAGTGTTCACGTATGTACAAATTTGAAGACTGAAGAAATATGGAACAAAAATTATTTCATAAATGCAAATACTGAATATTTTCAGATACTACATATTTTCAAATAATAAATATTTTCAGTTTTCAGTTTTTGTATTACGTATGATCTGAAACACTAATATTTATTTATTTTGTTTGAATGCGAAATTATTAGTGTTCACTTATGTACAAATTTGATGACTGAAGAAATATGGAATGAAAATTATTTTATAAATGCCAGTATTAAATATTTTCAAATACTAATGATTTTCAAATAATAAATATTTTCAGTTTTCAATTTTTACATTACATACGATCTGAAACAGTAATAATCATCTATCTTGTTTGAATGCGAAATTATTAGCGTTCACGCATATTATTTGTTTCAAAAACTGTTTCTGATCAATGAAAAGGGTTTACAAAAACCTATGAAAACTGTATCAAAAGAAATTCTCCTATTACTGAATAGAAAAATTAAAACTCGAAAACATCGGCAATATCAACGAAAATCCTGGAATTTTTTCCCCCTCCCACTCGGTATGTAATTATCCAAATGATGGCATTTCTTCCCCTTTCACTACTATCCGAGATAATAAACTTTGACCTAGTTTGACTCAGGGCAGCCAACTTTGATTTTTTGAGTGGGTACAGTTGCGAAATAATGCCCTATTTATAAAAAAAATCCCACTTTTCTTTGAGGAATAATTAATAGCCAATTATTATCAAGGATTATGTATTAAAACTATTCAAAATTAATGATTGCTGAAACAAAATCAATGAAAGAATTCATTATCTATTGTTAGATAATGTTGTAACTTTTTTAGAAACTTGGATAACGATGAACTATTGCTGTTTTTTCTGCGAATGTTATAAACCAATTTTTCTTGTTAACAATAATGTGTATAAGAGACAGAAAATGAACTTCGACAAGATAATGCAAATGAACTTCAGCAAAATATTCGAACGAACTTCAACAAAATAATCTAGTGAACTTCAAGAAAATAATCAAATGAACTTCACCAAAACAACAAATGAATTTCGCTAAAATAGTCAAACAAACTTCAACAAAACAATACAAATGATCTTCAACAAAATAATCACATAAACTTTAATAAAATGATAAAAATGAACTTCAATCAAATAATCAAATGAACTTCAGCACAATAACAAAAACAAAGTTCAAAAAAATAATCAAATAATGTCAACAAAATGATAAGATGAACTTTAACAAAATAATACAAATGAACTTCAACAAAATAATAAAAAATGGACTTCAATAAAATAATAACAAATTGACTTCAATAAAATAATACAAATGAACTTCAACAAAATATAAGAATGAAATTCAACAAAATGATGCAAATGAACTTCAACAAAATATAAAATGAAATTCAACACAAATCAACTTCAACAAAGTAATACAACTCCTTTAATAATTCTTCTTTGATTCTTCTCCTCTCTTTCTTTCATTCTCCTTCTCCTTCTTTGTTTCTCCTTCTCCTGCTTCCTTAATTTTTCTGTTTCTTCTTGAATTCTTTTTCTCCTTTGCTCCTTCCTTGATTTTCCTTTTTTTCCTTTCTTAATTCTTCTCCTTCTTTCATGATTCTCCTTCTCTTTCCCTTTCCCTATTTCTCCTTCTTCAATTCTGCTATTTTCTTTTCTTTTCCTTCTATGATTCTCCTTTTTCTTCTCTAATTCTTCTTTTCCTTCCTTAATTCTCCTTCTCCTCCTGCTTCCTTGATTCACTTCCTTCTTCTTTCATTCTTTTCCTTCTCCTTCTTCTCCCTTTCTCTCTTTCATTCTCCTTCTTATTCTTCAATTCATCTTCTCCGGCTTTCTCAATTCTTCTCTTTCTTCTTTAATTCTTTTTCACCTTCTTCTCCTTCCCTAATTCTCTTCTTTTTTCTTTCTTCATTCTTTTTCTCCTACTTCCTTGATTCTCCCTCTCCCGGCTTGAAGGTTGAACCATTTATATGACATTTTTTTTCTCTCATGACTGAAAAACCTTTCTTTGTTGAAATATCTTTTTGGTTTAAAAATTCATTTTTTTATTAAATTTGATTTTTTTGTTGTTGAAATATTAACTATCAGACTTTTTTCTTGAGAATTGATATTTTTAGGTGGAAAATTCCATTATTTTGTTGAAAATTTAATTATTTGTATGAAAATTCAAATATTTTGTTGAAAAGTCATCTTTAAAGTCAAATTTTGTTCTACATAAAATAAATTTGAAAATTTTAATTTCATGCCTGTAATATTGTATTATTCTGTTTATAAAAGATCCATTATTACAAATATTACAATATCAAAATGCTGGTATTTAAACATTAATGGTCAGGGAAAATGAAAAATTGGTCAAGGAAACATCAGGGAATTTTGCAAATCATTTATTATGTTAAATACAAAAAATTTCCATTAGTTTCAAGTCCCATATCTTATTATTTCTCGAAATATTTTGTTACGGTTTGTTTTATGGGAATAAATTGACGAAATTAATTAAATTGATGAATGTGGTAAAATTGATAAAAAATGTTGAAATTGATGGAATTGACAAAAATAATGAAAGCGGTAAAATTGACGAAATTGATGAAATTATTGAAATTGATCAAGATGATTGAATTGATGAATCTTATTCAATTGATTATATTGACGAAATTAAATTATTTGATTCATTTGATTATATTGACGAAATTAATTAAATTAATGATAGTGGTAAAATTGATCAAAAGTTTGAATTTGATGAAATTGAAGAAATTAATGAAATTGAAGAAATTCGTTAAATTTATTAAATTTACGAAATTAATTAATTAATTAAATTGATCAAATTATTGAAATGGATATAATTCTTGATATTTATGAAATTATTTGAATTGATAAAATTCTTCAAATTGATGAAATTCTTGAAATTGGTTAAATTGATTAAATTGACCAAATTAATTAAATTGATAAAATTGGTGAAATTGATCAAATTCTTGAATTTGACGGAATTGAGGAAAATGATGTTTCGGCTCATTAGAGACAAGAATAACCAAATGAAAAATATTAATTTCTGGCACGTATGAATTGTGTTCTTTACAATACAATATTGCACTCGGATTTTTTCAGATTTTTACAATAACATCCAAAGGTCGCTCAAGGTCATTTTAAAGCCAAAATGGTTATTTTTAATTAAATTCCCGTTATTCATTGATTATTTATTTCTGGCGCGTATGAATTGTGTTGTTTACAATACAATATTGCACTCAAAATTTTTCAGATTTTTACAATAACATCCAAAGGTCGCTCAAGGTCATTTCAAGGCTAAAATAACTATTCTTAATTAAATTGACGCTATTTATTATTATTTTTCAAATTAAGATCGAAAAGAAATCTATTTTATCATGAATAATTTTATGCAAAAGGAGCATGAAAAGATTCAAAATTTAAAAACAGAATTCCAAACTATCTCACATTTCGGCTCATTAGAGACAAGAATAACCAAATGAAAAATATTAATTTCTGGCACGTATGAATTGTGTTCTTTACAATGTGCCCAACTGTGCACATCTATGGCTGGACGGATAACTGTGCCCGTCCATCTGTGCACGACCAGGTCAACAGAAGCCCATCTGTGCACGTTGAAATTTCATCGTGCACAGTTATCCAAGTACCATATGTGCACGTGCATAGTTGTCCAAGTGACAACTGCGCACGTCAAAATTTCGACGTGCAAAGATGGGCTCCAGTGGACTTGGACGTGGACAGATGTCACTTGCCCAACTGCGGTCGTGCACAGTTGAGAAAGTTCCATTTGTGTACGTACACAGTTTAGAAAGTGAAATCTGTTCAAGTCCAAGTCCACAGGAGCCTATCTGTACACGTCGACACTTGGGCAATTGCACAGTTGTCACTTGTACAACTGTGCACGTGAACATATGGTACTTGGGCAACTGTGCACGGCTAAATTTGAAAGTGCACAGTTATCCAAGTCACAACTGTGCACATGCACAGATGACATGTGCTCGGTTGGCACGTGCAGTTGTCCGTTTGACCATCGACGTGCGCAGTTGGGCACTCTAAAAAAAGAAGAATTTTTAACAAAATACATAAATTTCTAACCAAAAAGATATATTTTCAACCAAGAAAATTAATTTTCTACTAAAAGAGACGAATTGTCCACAAAATACATAAATTTTTAATCAAATAGTTGAATTTTTAACCAAATAATTGAATTTTCAACCAAGAAGATTATTTTTTTTACTGAAAAAGACGAATTTTTAACAAAATACATACATTTTTAATCAAAAAGTTAAATTTTCAACCAAGAAGACTAATTTTCTACCAAAATAGACGAATGTGTAATAAATTCCATATTTCACTTAATTAATTTTCACTTTTTGTTTTTTTCGTTTCTACATTTTTACACAAAAAATTTATATTCTACCAAAAACACGAATTCTCCACAAAATACATACATTTTTAACCAAATAGTTGAATTTTTGACCAAGAAATTTATTATTTTTCTCTAAAAAAAGAAGAATTTTTAACAAAATACATAAATTTCTAACCAAAAAGATATATTTTCAACCAAGAAAATTAATGGTTTTTAGGAGGAGACTTAGACTTGGCACGAACGAGAGGCTCGACAGAAGGCGAAGACTAGTCCGGAGAATAAGAAGGTGCGCAGCAAGGAATACCAGGAATAGTGTCACCATTTGATAAACAATCGAAATTTAAACTCAAATCTGCAACAAGGAACAGAGCGCCGGAACTGGGGACTTAGACGTTCGTCCAGAAGAATGATTCTTCTGAACCAAAATTCACTCGTTTCGGCGCGATGATTGGTGGAAGCATTATGTACAACGAGCGGGATAAGTCGATTAACAACTCGCATGATTTGCTACGCTCGCGTATCAGACTTCATACTCGTCGGTAATCGACGCTGTATCCCGCTTGTTGCATAATCTATTATTTTTCATTAAAACTGGACTTGAAAAACTCACTGTGTGTAATTTCTTGTGGACTCGTATAACTTGGAGCAGGCCAAGTAATTTAAAAGTTGCTGTTTAAAGTAAGGCTCGCAAACTCAAAATTTTATTTTATAAAAAATGTTGGTTATGTTTAAAGTATTTCAATTTTTCGAAATCTTTGAAAGCCATAGAAAATTATTGAAATCTTTGTGAAATCTTTCTGATATCTTTTAAAATCTTTTCAAAATCTTTCCAAAATATTTAAAATATTTGGTAATATTTGTGAAATTAATTAATTGATTAAAGTCTTTGCAAAATCTTTGAAATCTGTGTGAAATCCTCAGGAAATAATGAAAATCTTTGTAAAATCTTTTCGAAAGCTTTGCGAAATATTTGAAATTTTTAGAAAATTATTGAAATCTTTGTGAAATCTTTCTGATATATTTGGAAATCATTGTGAAATCTTTTTAAAGTATTTTATATATTTGTTAATATTTGTGAAATTAATTAATTGATTAAAGTCTTTGTGAAATCTTTTAAATCTATGTAAAATCTTTGCGAAATCTTAGAAATCTTTGTGAAATCCTTAGGAAATAATGAAAATCTCTGTAAAATCTTTTTGATAGGTTTGAGAAATATTTGAAATTTTTAGAAAATTATTGAAATCTTTGTGAAATCTTTCTTTTTTTTTTTTTTTTTAATTATTATTTTGTTTCAACTGAAAATTTAACTAATCAAGTTTTGGTTGAAATTTTCTTGTCTTTTTAGTTAAAACTTCATCTTTTTGGTTTAACATTAATATTTTTAATTGGAAATTTAAATGTTAAATATTCCAGTTGAAGATTCATAATTTTAGTTAAAAATTCATCAGTTTGGTTGAAAATTAATTTTTTTAACTAAAAATGTTACTATTCTATTTTCGGTTGAAAATTATTTTTTCAGTTTAAAATTCAATTATTTTGTGGAAAATTTGTCTTTTTTAATGAAAAATGCAACTTTTTTGTTAATAATTCGTGTATTATGTTGAAAAATCGTCTTTTTGGTAGAAAATTAATTTTCTTGGTTGAAAATTCATCATTTTAGTTGAAAATTCATTTTTTGGTTGAAAATTCAACTATTTTTTGGTTGAGAATTAATTTTTTTTTTACTGAAAATTTAACTTTTAGTTTAAACTTCATCTTCTTGGTTTAAAATTGAACTATTTCACTTATATTAGGTCATTTTTAAGAATTCAAAGGAATTTTCAATAGCCTTGAAAAGTTTCAACAGCTTTAGAAATTTTCAAGGTATTTCAAAAGATTTCAAAGGATTTAAAATATTTTAGGGAATTTAAAACGATTCCAAGAAATTGAAATTGATTTCAATAATTTAAAATGACTCATAAGGCTTTAAGATATTTCAAAAAGTTTCAACAGATTAGATTTTCAAGGATTTAAATGATTTGACGAGATTTTAAAGCGCTCAAGGTATCTTAATTATTATTTTTCACGGCATTTTATGATAAATTTTAATATATTTCAAAGAATTTATTTACGAGAAGTCAGGGATTTCTGAGAGCTTCAAAGATTTGAAGAGATTCTCAAATATTTTGAAACTTCATTTGAATTTATTTCTAATTAACCCTAAATTCTTCTTAAATTGTCCTCAATTTTTTCTAATTATTTGGAATTCTCTGGAATTTTTTAAAACTATTTCAAATTCACTATTCAATTGATTATAAAGTTTTTAAAATTCATCGTTATTCAGTGCAAAATCTTTCTTGTCTGAAAATTCAACTGTTTTGTTGAAATTTAATCTTTTTTGGTTAAAAATTCATTTCTTTGCTCAAAAATATAACTATTTGGTTGAAAACATGTCTTTTTTCGTTAAAAATTATTTTTCAACTGCAAATTTACATATTCCATTTTTGGTTGAAAATTGATCTTATGCAGTTGTAAATGTTTCGTTTTTAGTTAAAAATTAAACTATTTGATTGTAAATGTATCTTTTTTTAGTTTAAAATTAATATATTTTGTAAAAAAATTTGTCTTTTTGGTAGACAATTGATCTTCTTGGTTGGAAATTGCTCCCATTTTTTTTAAATTCAATGGTTCTAGATTTAACTGATTTGTAGAAAACTCGTTTTTTTTTAAGTGGAAATTTAATAATTTTTGTAGAAAATACAACTATTTGGTTAAAAATTAAATTTTTCATTGAAATTCATATTTTTAGGTTAAAAATTCAACGGCTTTGTAGGTAATTCGTCTGTTTAGATTCAAAATAGTATACACTAGGGTGGCCCTTGTTTTTCACTCTCCGAATTTATCTGCTCTCATCCCAAAGCTTTATTTGAATGCCCAAAAAAAATCTCTAAATTTGAGCAAAATCGGTTATTTTTCAGGAGTGGCGCAATGACCATAAAGTTTACCATTGATTTAACATGGGAATAAGTCAGCTTTTTGTAAATCTAATATTTAAACGCAATAATGTGCTACAAATAATTCCATGTTTCAGTATATTATTTAGAATTCATCATAGAATATGAATCAATCCCAAATTTTGAGATTGAATAATTTCAAGCTACTCTTATGGGTCTTTCCAGAAAACCCCATAAGTGAAAAATTTGAATTTTACGTAATATTATGGCCTACTGACGCTTTTGAAATGTTTTGCTTTCTTCAAGTAAATGATAACGAATCGGTAATCAAGGAATACTTAGTAATTTGCTAACTAATATTCAATTGTTCAAACAATTTAATTTGATTACATTTTTTTTCAGTTAACTCGCTAAATGAACATATTTTGTAGACAGTTGAATTTTTATTATTAGTAATAATAATAATCATGATAAGAATTTAACTATTTTGTTGAAAATTTGTTTTTTTTTTGGTTTTAAAATAGCTTTTTGAACTAAAAATTTATAGTTAAATTTTCAACCAAATAAATAAATTATTAATCAAATAGTAAAATTTTCAACTACAAAATATCAATTTAAAATTTTGGTTAAAATTCAACCGTTTTCACTTGAAAATTCAACATTTTTTATGACATTTTTTTATTGAGTAAAAAATCTTTCATAGTTGAAAACTTATATTTTTGATTTGAAATTGACATTTTGTAGTTCAAAATGTTGCTATTTAATTAAAAATTCATTTGTTTTGTTGAAAATTAATTTTTACCAGTAGAAAATTATTCTTCTTGTTTGAAAATTCATTTCTTTAGTTGAAAATTTAATTATAAATTTTTAGTATGATTATTATTATTATTAATAATAATGAAAATCTAACTATTTTGTTGAAAATTCATTTTTTTGTGGTTTTGAAATGGCTTTTTGAGATTTAAAAATATTTCAGAAGATTTCAAAGATTCCAAAATATTTAAAAAGTTCAAAGTATTAGAAAGCATTTCAAAATATTTCAAAATATTTCAAAATATTTCAAAGATTTCACGGAGATTCTAAAGATTTAAAATATTCCACAAAGACTTTAGAGATTCCAAAAAATTCCAAAGATAGCAAAAGATTTAAAAAATTTCCAAATATTAAGGAAGATTTTAAACATTCCAAAATATTTCGGAAGATTTGAAAGATTTTTCAGATTTTAAAGATTTGAAAGATTCCAAAACATTTCATAATATCCCGCATGTTTCAGAAAATTTTAAAGATTTCACATAGGTTTGAAAAATTCCAAAAGATTTCAAAATATTTTACGAAGATTTCGAGGATTTCAGAAAGATTTAGAAGATTCCAAAAAATTTTAAATATTTCACAAAAATTGGAAGTTTTCGCAAAGATTTCAAGATAATTTCAAAGATTTCAAAAAGATTTCGGAGATTCCAAAATATTTTAAAAAGATCAAAGTACGCTTGACTGAGCAGAGTCTCCCTATCGGCTCCGGGACTCCTCTCATCACGAAACTTCGAAGGCCATCATTTCTAGGAATGTCGTAAAACCGGGGGGTCTTATATCGGGAGATGAGTGAAATTTTTTCCAAAAAATACAAATTTTCCATTTAAAATACCAACTTTCAACCAAAAATTGAATAATTACATTTTCAGTGAAGAAAATTAATTAGAAACAAAAAAACGAATTTTCATACCAGTACTTGAATTGTTACGTGAAAAAAATGAAGTTTCAACCAAATAGTTGAATTTTCAACTAAAAGAGATTAAAAATAATCAGTTAAAAAATTAATTTACAACGAAAAATAAAACGAATTTTCAACAAAATAGTTAAATTGTTTCTATAATTATAAAATAAATTAAATAAAATTTCAATTATTATTTAAATAAATACTTGATTGAATTTAAATTTACAAGATTCTTCTTCTCCTTTAATAGAATGATTAATTAAATTAATTTTAAATTATCTCATTTATAATTATATATTATATAGACATTAAGAGACCTTAAACAAATAATTGATTTATTATAATTTCAGAAAAAAGCGCAACTTTCTATCACTTATTTAAGAGAAGATAGTTATAAACAATAGTCCATTTTTAAATAAGAATGATTGTTAACTTGCATTTAATATGACCTCACTTAGTGAAAAGTGGGCAATAACAATAATAATTGTAATAAATGGTTTAAACAATTAATTTTGTTACCTTTAATTATTTATTTATCTCACTCTAATTGAAAATTGGACAAAAAGTGGAAAATTTTTGAACAACTGCAATCTTCTGGCATTATTCTGAGAGAATATTATTAACAATAATAATAAATTGTTCAAATAATTATTGTAGTTAAAATTCATGAATTATTACATCACTCTAATTGAAAAATTTTAAAAAGGTGGAAAATGTTTGAAAAAACTGCGACTTTTTAACTTTATTCTAAGAGAAAATTGCTGAAAACAATAATAAATTGTTTACAACATTTATGTAAATATCTAATATTGTCTATATAGTATTAAGCTACATCTTTTAGATTCAACTCTGATTGAAACAGATGATTGGAGAATTACAACGGATTGGTACAGAAATTCATCATTTTCATGACGAACTTTAAGCTTTTTGTCGACTCAGCCAAAACAAATGAAAATTGCGATTATTACAAATATAGTTGATAGGGCTATAAAATTATCACATCAAATTTTCGATAAGAAACATTGAATTATGCAAACAGATTCTTGTTTTGAACCATCGAACACCCTTGTTCATTGAAAAACATAGAAACAACCAAATTTATCAGATAAATCATGAAGAAAACATTCTAATTAAAACAGAGACAAGAAAATTTGATAAATATAACACGGTTGTTTACCCTATTCTGATAAAATTTCGAAAACCTTGAGGTCTTTACTAGGAAAAATGGGTTGACCTACTTTATTATTATATCATTAAGCCATTTCCCTTTCGGGGTAGGCGTGAATTGCTCGGTTGGAAAGTATTGATGTCTGGATGGGTATATAGGTGAAGGATAGATAGGTATATAGGGCACTTTACTAAGGGAAGATAGATATAAACAATAATAAATTGTTTAAACAACTATTTTGGTTACTTTACATTATTTATTATCTCACTAAGCGAGAAGTGAACAAAAAGATAAAAATTTCAGAACAAAACGCAATTATATGACATTAATATAGATGAAGATAGTTATAAATAATAATTTGTTTGAACAATTATTTTTGATAAACTGAATTGATTATTAAGTCACTGAAAGTGAAAAGTAGACAAATAGTTAAAAATCTCAGAAAAACCAAAACTTTCTACCATTAAGCAAAGAGAATATTATTAACAGAAAGAATTGATTGGATTGTTAAAATTATTTTTGTTAACTTGAAATAATTATTGCTTTACTCTAATTGAAAAGTGGACAAAAAGTGGAAAATTTTTTGAAAAAACACCGCGACTTTCTATCTACATTTTAAGAGAAAATGACAAAAACAATTTATGTAGAAATATAATTATCAGTATTAAGTAGTATTTTATGTATTAGAAACAATTTGCATTAAAACAGTCTACTATTTGGTAGAAAATTTAATTATTTTGTTGAAAATCCAACTAAATTTTCTGAAAAAGTCATGTTTTTTGGTTAAAAGTTAATTCTTTTTTATTGAAAAGTTCAATATTATATTTTTCATCCAGAATTCATCTTTTTTTTTTAAAGGTCTACTATTTTCTTAGCAATTTATCTGTTCAGTTTAAAATTCAACTGTTTTGTTTTAATATTTTTGGATAGAAAATTTATCCTTTTGGATTGAAAATTCATCTTTTTTGGTTAAAAGTTATTTCTTTTTAATTGAAAAGTCTACTATTATATTTTGGGTCCAGAATTTCTCTCTTTTGATTAAAAATTCTACTATTTGGATGAGAATTTAATTATTTTTTTGAAAAGTCAACTACATTTTCTTAAGAAGTCATGTTTTTTTGTTTGAAAGTTAATTATTTTTTATTGAAAAGTTCTCTATTATATTTTTCTTCCAGAATTAATTTCTTTTGGTTAAAAATTCTACTATTTGGTAGAAAATTTAATTATTTTGTTGGTTGAAAATTAATCTCGTAGGTTGAAAATTAATTTTTGGGGTGACGATGAATCACTTTAGTTGGAAATTCAAGACTTTAGTTGAAAATTTGTCTTTTTTTGATGAAAATGTAACTATTTTTTTGAAAATTCGTCTTTTTTGGAAGAAAAATAAACTTGTGCCTCGGAAACTTCTCTTTTTGGTAGAAAATATTTTTCTTTGGTTAAGAATTAATTTTCTTGTTGAAGATTCATTTTAGTTGAAAATTTATGTCTTTGGTTAAAAATGGACGTTTTTGCTGAAATTTCGTCTTTTGGGTTAGAAATATTTTTATTATCTGATATTGTAACTATTCAATTTTTTTGTTGGAAGTTTATATTTTTAGGATGAAAATTCAACTATTAGTAAAAAATTCTTGTATTTTGTGGAAAATTCGTATTTTTTATAAAAAAGGAATCTTGTAAGTTGAAAATTTCTCTTTATGGTTGAAATCTAACTTTGAGTTGAAAGCTCAACAATTTGATTGAGAATATTTTTTTCCCTCTTGAAGACAAAACTCAAATAGGGGACCTCTAAATCATATCCGGTTAAAAAAAAACCCATAAGTGAAAAATTGGGTTTTGCTAGTTTTTAGCGCTAATAAAGATTTTTTGAAGTTTTTTAAAATACAAATTATTTAAAATACATTTAATACTACTTTCTGCGGATCAATAGATGTTTATAGAAATTGTTTAAACAATTCATTTTGTTTTTAGCAATTTTGCTCTTATAATAGAGTTAGAAGATCGTGTTTTGCCGAATATTTCAACTTATTTCAAACTCTTTAATTAGAGTAAGGTAGTAATTAATTAAGTAAGCAAACAAAACATTTGTAGATTTATTTTAGTTTTGAACAACTCTTTACTCACCACTTTTTTTCGTCGCTTGTGTGGTGTTTCCAAAAATTTAATTTTTTTTATTGTTAATGTTATTTTTTACGATTAAAACAAAAACTACGCATCCTATCAAGAAATGATTCTTAACAAATTTGTAGCTCTTTTTTGGATAAACAAATTTTGTCTATTTTTTCGTAATTTTATACAAAAAAAGACGAATTTTCAACAAATACATAAATTTTTAACTGAATAATTTGAACAATGGATATGATATAAGTCGAAATTTTTTTGATTAATTTTTAGTTTATATTTTTTTCGTTCCTACAATTTTCAAACTAAATATAATAGAATTTTTAAACCAAAAAATGTGCATTTTTAACTAAAAATGGATTAGTTAAATGTTGGTTTAGAATTAATTTTCAATTAGAAAAAAAAAAAAAATTTCTGCAAAACAGTTTAATTTTGTACCACATAATTGAATTTTATAGAATTTTCAACTTGAAAAGTCATCTTTTTTGGTTGAAGATTCATCTTTTATTATTGAAATTTAATTCTTTTGAATTGAAAAGTCTACTATCATCTTTTCGGGCCAGAAATCATATCCTTTGGTTAAAAATTCGACTAGTTGGTTGAAAATTTAATTATCTTGTTGAAAATGTAATTAGTTTGTTGAAGATTCAACTATTTGGTTGAAATGTCTGTACTTTTCACTGAAATATATTTGGGTCTATTTGGACAAGAAATTCGGCATTGTGGATTGGTATAATTCAATTTTTTTGTTAAATATTAAACAAATTAAATTAATTTTTTAAACTAGCAATTCTGGTTTTACATTTCTGGTTGAAAAATGATCTATTTTATTTTGGAATTCAACTATTTGGTCGAAAATTTATCTTTTATTTTTTGAAATTGGTTAAAAATTCATATATTTTGTTGAAAATGCATCTTTTTTGTTAGGAAATTAATGAGTTTGGTTGAAAATTTAATTACCTAATTGAAAATTAAACTCATTTGTTAAAAATTAATTTTTTAAGATTCATCATTTTAATTAAAAAATAATCTCTTCGATTGTAAATTTGCTTATTTTGTTGAGAATATGATTTTTTAAATAATTTTTTTTAACCAAAAATTCAAGTACTTGGTTGAAAATTGTTTTATTTATTTTTTTTTTTGATACAAATTAATTTTTTCAACTGATAATTTAAGCAATCCAGTTGAATATTCCACAATTTTAGTTCAAACTTCATCTCTTTTCATTAAACGATTGAATTTTAAACAAAATAGTCTTAACAAAATAGATGATTTTTTAACCAATTAGTTGAATTTTCAACAACAAGTATTAATTTCCTACCAATAAGACGAATTTTCGCAAAAGAATTGAATTTTGAACAAGATAGAGTTTTCAGTTAAGAGAGCAACAAAATTTCAACCAAATGATTTACATTTCAAGCCAAAAAGATGAATTTTCTATAAAGCAGTTGAATTTTCAACCCAAAAATATGAATTTTCAACAACAAAATTAATTTTTCAGCAAAAAATTGAATTTTAAACAAAGTAGTTGAATCCTCAACCAAAACACATTAATTTCCGAAAAACAAATATATAAGTTTTCAACAGAATAGGTGATCTTTTAACCGAATAATTCAATTTTTAACGAAATCGATTAATTTTCTACCATAAAGATGAATTTTCTACAAAATAGTTGAATTTTCAACCCAACAATATGAATTTTTAATTTAAAAAATGAATTTTCTATCAAACAATTGAATTCTCAACATGCCGCAGCAATCTAGCATTGAAATAAGAGAAGATAGTTATAAATAATAATAATTTTTTTATAATGATATTTTATTGAATTGCATTTACTAGTACCTCGCTCAGAGCGAAAAGTGAACAAAATCTTGAATATTTTAGAAAAACCCGCGACTTTGTAGCATTATTCAAAGACAATACTATTAAAATTATACTAGATAGTTTAAACAATTCTCTTTGTTAACTTGATTCAATAATTACTTTACTCTGATTGAAAAGTTGTAAGAAAGTTGGCAAAGACATTAAAAAAAAGCCGCGACTTTCTGACTCTATTCTAAGAGAAAATTCCTACAAGCAATAATGAATTGCACAAATCATTCATATAAACACCTAATTATCAATATAAAGGAAAATTTGAGGTATTACAAAGAATTATTAATAAAAAAAAACAGCAAAAATATCATAATTAGCGCCAAAAACTCGCCAAATCCAATTTTTCACTTACGGGGTTGTTTGGGACCCTATAAAACAGACTTATGGGGGTG
Organism: Andricus grossulariae; assembly: GCA_011634705.1. Classification (NCBI taxonomy): domain Eukaryota; kingdom Metazoa; phylum Arthropoda; class Insecta; order Hymenoptera; family Cynipidae; genus Andricus; species Andricus grossulariae. The sequence goes on from JAABKJ010075445.1 coordinate 263,372,982, forward strand.
ACATTGGTGGAGATGGTGTGGTTCACATCTATTTGCGCCAACCCCCTTTTCCAACGGCAAAAGAAATCTCTTTTCCAACGTCCCCTTTTCCAACAAAAAATCTGAACGTTTCGACGGGATCTACAACTTTTTCGAACAACATTTTTTTCCAAAATTAACATTTTGCGAAATTTTGAAAAAAAAAACTAATTTAAAAATGAAGTCAAAATTATTAATAACTTAATTTATATTGATCTGCGCCAAAAATAAAAACGGTGTCAAAATTAAAAAAGAAAGAAATATGAATAAAATTTCAAGTATACTAAAATATTCGCGTTATGGAAACTTCGATTCTAATACACAAAAAAATATCTTATCTGATAATTAGATGTTTAAATAAATTTTTTAGACAATGTATTATTGTTTTCACCAATATTCTCTCAGGATGGAGATGGAAAGTCGCGGTTTTTTCAAAAATTTTCCACTTTTTGTCCAATTTTGAATTAGAGTGAGGTAATAGTTGATTAATTTCAACAAACGCAATTGTGTATATACCGCACCCAAGTCATTTTTCTCATGACCCTCATTATAAAAAAACTCCCAAGTGGACCAGGTATAAAAAATACATCTTCGAGAAAGCTAAGTTCTAAATCAAAATACCCGCACTTGACCCATATTTCTCATGACCCGTCATCATACAACAACTTGCGAATACAACAGGGGTAAAACGTACGTGTTTATCAAGGATAGTAAGTTCTTAATAAAGATTGACCACCCCAGACCCATTTTTTTATGACTTCTTATCATACAAAAACCTCCAAGGGCACCACGCATTGAAAATACATCTTTCTCAAAGTATTTGAGTTCCGAAACAAGATTTACAGCATCCAACCCTTTTTTCTCATGACGCGCTATCATATAACAACTCTAAGTGCACCAAGTGTGAAAAAGACATCTTGGAGGATGATAAGTTCTAAATCAAAAATTTGCCGCACCCAACATATTTTTTTCATGACCAGACATTATACAAACTTAGAAGTGCACCGGGTACGGAAATACATCTTCCTTGAGGGAGTTGTTTCTTGGATAAAAATGCAACTGTTTGGTTGAAAATCAATCTGCTTTGCTTGAGGATTCAACTACTAATATATAAATATAAATTTATATAAATTAGCTTAAATTAACTTAAATTATACAAATTTTGTTCAAAACACTTTGTTAAGAACAAATTTTTTGTTGAAGATTTATATTTTTAGTAGAAAATTTATCTCTTTGGTTGAAAATTTAACTATTTTGTTGAAAACTGATATTTTTTATTGAAAATCCAACTGATTGGGTATAAATTGAACTACTTTATTAAATTTTTTTTGTTTGAATGAAGGTTTATCTCTTTGGGTGAAAATTTAACTATTTTGTTGAAAATTAATTTATTTGCTGAAAATTCATATTTTCTAGTGGAAAATTCGATTTTTGTACAGAAAATTCGTTTTTTGGCCTAAATGTTTAACAATTTAGGTGAACTTTTTTTCTTTCATGACTGAAAAATCTTCATTTGTTGAAAATTCTTTTTTTTTTTGGTTTTCAAATTTTTTGTTGTTGTGAAACTCATACGCAATTCACAACATAGTTCCATTCCCGATTTCCAAAATTTTGTTTTTTCAGCCCACCCTATTGGTTATTATAATATATTACATTATTTTGAGCTTAAATAAACAAGTAATTTTTTTATCGTTGAAGATTACGTTGATAGAAAAACTAAGCTGAATAAAAATGCCCTTAATGATAATAGAAAACATGACCGAAAATTTTTAGGCATTCTTCATGTGCAAGGGGATGTACAAAAACTACATTTTAAATAGAAAGTTATTAACATTTCGAGGTTGGGAGGTGGTTTTAGCCGCAAATTTGTGGGGGGGAGGATACTCAATTACTTATAATTATTAATAATATTGAAGCTAATATCACGAAAATATCGGATAACAAAGGAGATGAATGTAAATCACAATTTGTGTGTTAGTCTAATGATTTCTTGAAAGTTTTTATTATTTTATCTAATGATTAAATGAAAGTTTTTTTCAAACAATTTTTTTTAATCATCCAGAATTAATGGTAACTAAGGCTGATAAAGGGATATAAAATCAAGTATTTACTAATCAATACATTTTTTTCAAATCTTCTTCAATGTTACCCTAAACTATTATCGAGAACTGAAAGAGTTTTTTGTATTTTTTATTCAAAAATTTGAAATCTTTCACCAAAAGTTATTCAGGATTTATGAAATGCTGGTGGCCGTCTTTTTTGGTATTTATAACTGAGTTTCCCAGATTTTCATTTTTAAACTCCATTGATTGATAACATAAAGCTACTTAAAATTATTCAAAATTAACAGCTATAAAATATTATACGTCAAAGTCCCTCAAGCCAAGTAACAGCTAGACTTAACATTCACCTACTAGGCAAAGAGAATATTATTAACAATAATAATCATTTTTCTCAAAAAGTTATGCTTTTTAACATTAATAAACTGTTACCGTACTTAAATTAAAAATTAGCCAAAATGTTTCGTTGAAAATTCTACTTTTCGTTGAAAATTTAATTATGGGTCAGTACACGTCAGAAATATCAGGATCTAAAGGTGGTTGTTCGATTTCAATAAAAGTAGTTCAACTTTCAACCAAGTAGTTAAATTTTTAACCAAAAAAGATGAATTCTCAATAAAAAATATAATAAATGATAATTTAACCAAGAAAGATTTTAATTTAAATTTATAAAAAAGTTTAATTCAACCAAAAAAGACGAATTTTCAACAAAATAGATTAATTTTCGACCAAAAAAAATTAACAGAATTAAATTTTCAACCAAGTAATTAAATTTTTAATTAAAAAAGACGAATTTTCAACAAAATAGTTGAATCTTCAACGAAAATGGTCAAAAATCATGGTCAAAATCATCAATAAAAATAGTTGAATCCAAAACTAAAAAGTTGTATTTTCAACCAAAAAGACTACCGAAAAAGACGAATTTTCAACAAAGTATATGAAGTTTTAACAAAATAGTTGAATTTTCAATCAAATAGATAAATTTGCCACAAAAATGATGAATCACAAAAAAAGAAAGAATTTTGAACAAAGTAGTTCAACTTTCCACCAAGTAGTTAAGTTTTAACCAAAAAGAAGAATTTTAATTGAATTCTAGCAATTAAATCAAATTCTAGAAATTAAAATTGAATGCTTGTAATTCAAATTGAATTATGGCAATACAAATTAAATTCTAAAAATTCAAATTGAATGCTAGTAATTCAAATTGAATTTGGCAATTAAAAAAAATTATAGAAATTAAAATATAATTCTATAATTGAATTCTAGCAATTAAAATTGAATGCTAATGATTGAAATTGAATTCTAGCAATTTGAAATAAATTCATGAAGTGAAAATTGAATGCTATAATTAAATTCTAGCAACTAAAATTAAATTCTATACATTAAAATTGAATGTTAGTAGTTCAAATTAAATTCTAGCAATACAAATTAAATACTAGAAATTAAAATTGAATGCTAGTAATTCAAGTTGAATTCTAGCAATTTAAATGAAATTCTAACCAATAATAATGAATTCTAACCACCCATAGTATTTCAAATTGAAATCTAACAAATCATGATGAATTTTAGCAATTCACATTAAAATCCATTGACTTAAATGGTATACTATATTTTCAAGAGCTTTAAAAACTTTAAAGGGCTTTCAAAATATTTCAAAGGATTTAAAATATTTAAAAGAATTTTTAAATATTCCAAGGAATTTTTAACAGATTTTAATAATTTGAAAGGATTTTAAAGATTTAAAAAAAAATATATTTTTGAGGGTATTTTTAAAAATTCGAAGAAATTTTAAGTAAATTTCAATAATTTCTTGAAGGTATTCCAAATTATTTTAAACATTTTATCCTATTTTTAAAAATTCCACGGAATTTTTAAGAGCTTCAGAAGCTTTCAATTCGAAAGGATTTTCAAGGTTAAAAAATATATTTTTGAGTGTATTTTCAGAAATTACAAGGAATTTCTAATAAATTTCTATAATTTCTTCAAGGTAGTCCAATGTATTTTAAAGATTTCATCCTATTTTTAAGAATACCAAGGAATTGTCAAGAGATTCAAAAACTTTCGAGGCATTTCAAAATATAGCAAAGGATTTGAAATATTTAAGGGAATTTAAAAATATTCCGAGGAATTTTCAATTCCACCAAGCAGTTAATTTTTCAAATAAATAGTTTAATTTTTAACGCACAAATTTATTTTCTTGAGTTTTGTTTTTTAAAGAACATAATTCGTTTTAAGCCTTCTTGTTCAATTTTGTTGCACAATTTGCTTTTTTTTAGGTTTATGATTATTTAAAAAATGTACTTTCAAAATAGTCGTATTTTCTACCAAAATAGTTGAATTTTTAACTAAAAAAGATACGTTTTTAACCAAAAATGGAATAGTTACATTTTCAGTTTAAAAAATAATTTTCAACCAAAAAATTAATTTTCTTCCAATTAAATTTAACTAAAAAGACAAGTTTTTAATTAAATAGTTGAATCCGCATCCAAACAGATGAATTTAAAAAAAAAATAAAATTCGTTTTCTACCCTAAAAGACGAATTTTCAAAAAAATAGATGAATTTTCCACCAAAAAAGTTGAACTTTCCACCAAGCAGTTAATTTTTCAAATAAATAGTTTAATTTTTAACGCACAAATTTATTTTCTTGAGTTTTGTTTTTACTTTATTTATTTTATCAATTTTTTTTATTTTATTCATATTTTCTTTCTTTTATTAATATTCTTTATTTTCTTTATTTTAGTAATTTTACTAGTTTGATTAACTTCCTGTATTCTCTTTGTTTTCTTCATATTATTAATTTGATTCATTTTCTTAATTTCCATTCCTTCTTTATTTTATTAATTTTCTTATATTTATTTATTTAATTTATATTCATCATTTTCTTTATTTTATTAATTTGATTAATTTTTTTCATTTTCATCGTTACCTTTATTTATTCACTTTCTTTAGTTTTTTTTTATTTTCCTTATTTAATTAATTTTTGTTCTATTTTCATTATTTTTTTTTCATTTTCATTATTGTCTTTATTTTATTCACTTTCTTTTTTTCCCATTTTTTATTAATTTTTTTCATTTCCTTAATTTTATTATTCATCTTTATTTTCTTCAGTTTATTAATTTTCTCCATTTTCTTCATTTTATTAATTTGATTAATTTTCTTTATTCTACTCATTTTGTTCATTTTATGTTTTACGATGCTTTTTGTAAACATATTTCACTTTTTAAAAATATGTTTGTGCAATTATTTTGCATAAATTGAATTTCTTGAGTATTTGTTTTTTAAAAAAAGTGTTTTCAAGAACATAATTCTTTCAAGCCTTCTTGTGCAATTTAGTTGCGCAACTTGGTTTTTTAAAACTTTGAGTTGGTTTAAAAAATGTACGGCTCTTTTGCCGTTCTCATGAGTTCGATTCTTGGTCAACCAAAAAATTTTCTATTTCATTAAAAAAAAAAATTGAAAGCCAATTTTTTCAAAAAACACACACTGAAACTTTTTGCCAATCTTTTTTTTAATTTATATTTTGATAAGGAAGATATCTTGTGAGTTTGATTCTGGCTAAATAACTTTTGTTGCCAGGAAAATTTTGTTTCGTACAATCGAATTTTCTACTTTTTCTCAGAAACAATGTCAGATACGAAAAAATGTTTAGATAAAAGTGTGCATGTTTAAAAAAGTTCTATAAAAAATATCTCTTGTTCTTTTGTGATATCTAGTTGAATTTTGAAACTGAACAATATAAACTTTACACCCAAAGCGGAATAGTTGAAATTGCCCATAAAAAAATTAATTTTTAAATAAAAAAGAAAGAAATTTTTATAAATTACTTGAATTTTCAAACAAAAAGTTAACTTTCAACCAAATAGTTGAACTTTCTACCAAAATAGTTAATTTGGAAGCCAAAAAGATGAATAAACAAAAAATATTTTCAAGCAAAAAAAAATGAATTTTAAACCAAACAGTTAAATTTTCAACCAAATAGTTGAATTTTCAGTAAAATAATTAATTTAAAACCAGAAAGCGAATATTCAACCCAATGCATTTATTTTCAATAAAATAATCGTTTTTCAACAAATTTGATACATTTTCGACCAAATAGTTGAATAAAATCCAAATAATCAAATTTTTTGTTCTTTAGAGTCTTGCATTTTTAAAATAAAGAAGACAAGTTTTTAACCCAAAGTGGAATAGTTCAATTGTCCCTAAAAAAATTAATTTTTAATTAAAAACAAAAGAATTTATTGAAAATTTAATCATTCTATTTTTCGTTAAAAATCCATATTTTTCTTCGTAAAAAAAATGGTTTGATTGAAAATTGATGCATTTTGTTAAAGATTCATTTATTTGTAAAAAATTAATCTTCTTGGATGAAAATTGATCTTTTTAGTTCAATGAAAATTCTTTTCTGTGGTTTAAATTTGACTATTTTGTTGAAAATTTGTTTTTTTTTTGTTGAAAATTCATCCCTTGGGTTGAAAATTTATTTGATTGAAAAATCATTTTTTATATTTAGAATTTATTTTTTTAAACAAAAAATGCAAATATTCAATTTTTTGTTTAAAATGGATATTTTCAATTGAAAAGTCGACTTTTTCTTTAAAAATTCATATAATTTTGTTGAAAATTAGTTGTTTTTTTTTTGTAGAAAATTAATTTTTTGTAACTACAAATTCAACTATTCCATGTTTGCATGAAAATTTATTTTTAGTTAGAAAATCAACTGTTTCGTTGATAATTCATGTATTCTGTAGAAAATAGAACTATGTTTCTTAGTTTAAACTTTACCTTCATTTTTCAAAATTCATGCATTTTTTTTAATTCATCGCTTTGCTTAAAAACTCACCATCTTTGTTTAAAAAATCAGTTTTTGGTTGAAATTTTATTTTTTAACTAAAAATGTAACTATTTCAGTTGAAGAGTCATCATTTTAAATGAAAAATCATCTCTTTGATTGAAAATGTAACTATGTTGTTGAAATGATTATTTTTGGTTTGAAAATTCAAGAATTTTGTAGAAAATATACTTTTTTGTTAAAAATTCATATTTTTGGATTTAAAAAATTTAAAAATCAATTGTTTTATTAAAAATTCGTTTTTTTGGTTTGAAAATTCATCTTTTTTGGCAGAATTTCCATCTTTTTGGGTTAAAAATTTGACTTTACTTTGTTGGACGTTGATAAAAATGAAATAATTTTACTGGTTTGAAATTACTTAAGTTTCAATTACAATGATTAATAATGATTTCACTTTGTCGAAAATTCATTTTTTTTTTTTTTTTTTTTTTTTTTTTTTTTTCATATATTTTGTAGAAAAATAGTATTTTTTTGTAGAAAACTCATCTTTTTGGTTAAAAATTGAACTATTTGTTTAAAAATTCATTTATATTGTTGAAAATACAATATTTTTACTCGAAAAGTAAGGAATTTGAAGCGTTTTAAATTTATTTTATTTGGTATGATACCCAAATTAATTTTATTTAAATATGCACTGAATTTAAAGTATAGGAAGATAAAATAAAAATTTGTCCTAATTGTTATTCAAATTCATGAACTCTAGGGACAAATTCAAGAAATTATTAATTATTTTTTTTGTACTATTCATTCCAAACCTTTCTAAATTAAACATGTAGCTACTTTCCCAAATGAAAAAAAAACAGTTATTTAATTTGACATATTAACAGTATTATTTTGACACATTTAGATATTTTCAAAGACCGAAAAAAATCATTATTTAATTTTAAAATCTTGAGATACCTGCAAAAAAAATGGAATTGTCAGTGAATTTTTGTCCACGATTTGAGTAGACACCCTGAGTAATAATTTGAGCCATCCCGGGAAAAAAGTAAACGAATAGAAAAGCTTCGACCATGGTCGTCTTAAAACGACATTTCCTCATTTTTCTTATTTTTCAATCTTTGATAGCAAAAAAAAAAAACCTCAGAATGGCATAGATAATTTTATGTTTTAATGAGCATCTACATGTCCAGACCATTAATTTCAGCCATCATCAAATGCTATAATACTAAAAGAAAAGATTCCAGCATAGTGGTCTAAAAAATAAAATTTCCTCATTTTTCAATCTTCGACAACAAAGAAACAACAGTATGACATAGAAAAATTAGTTTTTTAATACACATCTGAATGTCAAGACCTTAAATTTGAGTCATCCCCGAAAAAACTGAACTAATAAAAAAGCATCCAGCATAGTATTCTAGAAAACTAAATATCCTCACTTTTCTTATTTTTTAATCTTCGATAGAAAACAAACATCAGAATGACATAGATAATTTTATGTTTTAATGAGCATTTACATACCAAGCCCTTCAATTTCAGCAATCTTGGAAGACTTTAAGATTCCTTCGAATCTTTGAAAATATGATAAAGTATTTGAAATCCTCAATATTCACTTTAGTTTATTGAAATCGATTGAAAGATCTTGAATAATTGTAAAATATAAAATTTCAAAATCCCTTGAAATCTTTCAGATTTCTTTGAGATTCCTTGAAATCTTTAATAATACGATAAAATGCTTGAAACCCTTTAAAATCCCTTTAATTTGAAATCGATTAAAAAAGCTTGTAGATTTAAAATATCATTGAATATTTCAAATAAATCCCTTGAAATCTTTGAGATCTCTTTAAGATTCCTTGGAATCTTTGAAAATATGATAAAGTACTTGAAATCCTCAATAATCATTTTAATTTATTGAAATCGATTCAAAGATCTTGAATAATTGTGAAATATAAAATTTTGAAATCACTTGAAATCTTTCAGATTTCTTTGAGATTCCTTGAAATATTTATTAATACAATAAAATCCTTGAAATCCTTCAAAATCCCTTTGATTTGAAACCAATTAAAAAAGCTTGTAGTAAATAAAATAAAATAAATAAATTTTGGTAGAAAATTTATTTGTTTGGTTAAACATTTATATATTTCGTTGAAAATTCATTTCATTTGCCTAAAAACTTATTTCTGTAACTGAAAATCGAAATATTCTATTTTTTTGTTGAAAATTGATCTTGTTTAGTTATATATTCATCTATTTTGTTGAAAATTGGTCTTTTTTTGTAGAAAATTAACGTTTTTAGTTGAAAACTCATGTATTTCGTTATAAATTATTCTTTTTTGGTAGAAAGTTATTCTTTTTTGTAAAAATTTCATTTTGTTGGTTGAAAATTAGTTGTTTTTTTTTAGAAAATTAATTTTTTTCACTGAAAATTTAACTATTCCATTTTATGTCGAAATTTTTTTGTTATGGACTTTTAACTTTTTTGTAGAAAATGCATTTGTTTGGTTGAAAATTATACTATTTTGTTGAAAATGTATTTTATTTGTTTAAAAACTTTTTTCTCTGACTAAAAATTAAACTATTCTATTTTTTGTTGCAAAATTATCTCCTTCCAGATTCTTTTTTTTTTTTTTGTTTGTTGAGAATTTTGGAAATCTTTTTAAATATTTCAAAATCTTCTTGAATAATCTTTTTAAATTAATTTTTCAACATAAAAATCAGCAAACAATTTCCCAGGATTCTTAAGAAAATTTTGTTATTATCTTGAAACCATTCAAAATTCTTAAAAAGCTCTTCAAAATTTTATTTCAAAATCTTCAAAAATCTACATATTGATTGAAATTTTAAAAAGTCTTTTTAAATTTTAAATTATTTTTGATATTTCTCAAAACTTCTAAATATTTTAAAAAATGATTCGAACTTCACCTACAATTTTTGAAAGGTCTTTCAAAATTAAAAAAATTGCCTTCAAATCTTCCAGATTCTTTTTTACTACTTTTTAAATTTTTTGAAACGTGTTAAAATCTTTTTTAAGAATCTCTTAAAATTAATTTTTTAACATAAAAAATCATTAAAATTTTAAGAAATTTGGTTTGTTCTCTTGAACCCTTTTAAAATTTTTTAAAAGCTTCTAGTGTATAAGAGACAGTGCGGAAAGCGCGCAATATTTGAATTCAGCTATCCATAAATTAAATTCAAATTAAATCTAAATAATACAAAAGTGTTTAAAATTAATTGAGGCAAACACAGTTAAATAACTAAGCAGTTTTTTCATCTTCAAATGATTTATTTATTGTTCACAAACTTCATGAAGTACATAAAATTCACAAAGTGAATGGCATTTATTGCACACATTTGAATTCGAAAAGGTCATAGGATCCTCCCAAATAATGAAAATAGAGCTTTTTTGTAGCAGCTGCTTCTTCCAACTTCTCAAACGTCTCCTCACACGTTGCATCCTCAAAAATTTGTATGATCATGGCTGGCAAGAAGACTGCATACTGGTTTTCCAACTCAGCCACAATTTTTGTATCATATTCTATGTGTCCAACTGTGTTAATACCTTTGAGGTTCATCTTCTTCAAAGGCATTTTTCACTTTTACTGTTTCCACTTTTACTAGATGTCTAGCTCTGCACTGTGCTCGACGATAGACTGAAGAGAATTTAACTACCAGAAGTTGCTTCGCTACATGTGGTCTAGACAGATTTTGGATGCTACTGTTTTAGAATTAGTCGCAGCGAAATCAAGGAATGGAAGTCAGTTCGAGAGAACTGAGCTTGGATATGCTACATTTCATCATTTCAATCCATTCAAGAACAGTACTTTCAAGGAAAGGTACTCTGATAAAGTCTCCTGGTTCCCGGATAAGACTGCAAACATGAACGGGTACCAAATAAAAGTAGGAGTGTTTGACGATCCAATAGCCATGGTCCTATATCGTAATCATACCGGAGATTTGGTAGATGTACAAGGACGAGATCCTAGGCTGATTAGAACGATAGCTCAAAAATTGAACTTCAGAATTTCATGGATACCACTAGAAAACAAAAAGAATTGGGGTTTAGTGAATCGCAGTAAAGAAAGTACCAGACGCTTGGTGTACAGTTTGGTAAACAAAGAAATTCATATGATTGGTGTCCAACGGGGACGCTATGGGGCCTACGACGAACACCTCTCCGAAATAAGCGCATTGAGGAAATATAAAGAATTCCAAATTTTCAAACAATTTCAGGAATTCGGAGAATTACGGGATTTAACATAATTCCAGGAATTCCGAGATTTTCAGTCATTGAAGGAATTCAGGGAATTAGGGAAAGTAAAGGAAGTCAAGGAATTCAGGGAATTCAGGGAATTCAAGGGATTTCAAGGGAATTCGAGGAGATTAGGAATTAAAAATATTCAAAGAATTCAGGGAATTTCGGATATTTAAGGGCTTAAAGGGTATTGAAGGAATGGAAAAATATTCAAGAAATTAAAGGATTTTACGGAATTGTGAGAATTTCAGAGAAAACAACGATTGCAGGGAATTCGAGGAAATTAGGAATCAAAAAGTATTCAAGGAATTAAAGGATTTCTAGGAATTGAGAGAATTTCATTGAATTGAGAGCATTGAGGAAATATAAAAAATTCAACGTTTTAAAACAATTTCAGGAATTCGGAGACTTCCAGGATTTAACATAATTCAAGAAATTTCGGAAATTCAGAGAAATATGAATTTTTAACCAAATATTTTAATTTGTATCCCAAAAGATGAATTTTCTAGCAAAAAAGACAAATTCTCAACAAAATACGTGAATTTTTAAATAAAAAAAGATAAATTTCCAACTAAAAATAGAAGATTTAAAATTTTAGAAAAATACTTCTTCATAAAAAAAGACAAATTTTCGGCAAAATAGGCACATTTTCAACCAAAGAAATGAATTTTTAACCAAAATGATGAAGTTTCAAATACGAATAATAATATAATAATAATAATAATAAGACAATAATCGTAATGAGATAACTTTTCTACTAAAAGGACAAATTTTCACCTAGAACAAATAAATTTTGTACTTAAAATAGAATAGTTAAATTTTCAGTAAGAAAATAAATTTTCAAATAATAAAAAAAAAAATTTAATTGAATAGTTAAACTAATAAGATTATTTTTCTCCCAGAAAAACAAAATTTAGATAAAACAGTTTAATTTTCCTTCAAAACAGATATATTTTCAACATAAAATAGAAAAGTTAAATTTATCATCGAGGACGTCCTGGCGCTTGAGCCGGTAGTGGCAGTGAATGACCTGGAGGCGGTGTTCGAGGCCGACAACAAGGCCCGAGTCCTGGCCGGGCAATGGTTGGATCGCAATGCGGGTTAGGCCGCGGGCAGATTTGAGTCTTCAGGCATTGGATTGAAATGCGGAGAAATTAGATGAGTGCGCTCTACATGATTGTCGGCACCCTGGTTGCTCTGGGTGTGTTGGTGACCTTCCACGAATTCGGCCACTTCTGGGTGGCGCGTCGTTGCGGCGTCAAGGTATTGCGCTTTTCCGTCGGTTTCGGCATGCCGTTGTTGCGCTGGCATGATCGCCGCGGCACTGAGTTTGTCATTGCTGCTATCCCTTTGGGCGGCTACGTCAAGATGCTCGATGAGCGCGAAGGCGAAGTGCCTGCAGACCAGCTGGACCAATCCTTCAATCGCAAGACCGTTCGTCAGCGTATTGCGATTGTCGCGGCGGGACCGATCGCCAACTTCCTGTTGGCGATGGTGTTCTTCTGGGTCTAAAAAAACAGTTGAATTTAAAAAAAAACGTTAATTTTCAAGGTTAAAAGACAAATTTAAAAAAAAAAACAGTAAAAAGTCATTCAAGAAAATTACATTTTAACTAAAAAAATTGAATTTGCAACTAAAAGAGATCAATTTCCAATCAAAAATAGAAATTAAATTGTCAGTTATAATAGTTACTTTTCAAATAAAGAAAAAAAAGAATTTTCAACAAAACACATGAATTTTTAAGCAAACAGTTAAATTTCCACCAAAAAAAGATAAATTTTCAATAAAAAATGGAAGAGATAAATTTTCATTTTACAAAATTAATTTTTCTAGAAAAAATAGAAGTTAGCTTGTCAGTTAAAATAGTTACTTTAAACAAAAAAATTATTTTCAACAAAACACATGAATTTTTAATCAAACAGTTAAATTTCCAACGAAAAAAAAATAAATTTTCAATCAAAAATGGAAGAGTTAAATTTTCATTTTACACAATTAATTTTCTAGAAAAATATAAGTTAAATTATCAGTTAAAATAAATTCAACCATTTGGTTGATGATTGATCTTTCTTATTCAAAAATTGAACAATTTGGTGGGTATTTGGTGTACCTTTTTGGTATAAAATTCAATTATTCTAGTTAAAGATTCATAATTTTAGTTGAAAATTCTTCACATTGGTTAAATTAAGATTTTTAGTCTGTTATCACGATAACTTTAGAAAGAATTGACAGATTGGATTGGCCTTTGGTGTACTCTTCAAGTGTCCCAAACTAAAGATCAGGTTCGTTAGCGAGCCATTTTGGATGAAAATTAAAAGAGCATTTTCAAAAATGTTGAGATCAATTCTTTCAAAATAAAAAAATTCTCTGTACGGTTATTTGTAGTTCTAAAAAATTCGAACAATTCCCTTTAATGAATTTTTTTGATAAAAGAAAAATTACTAGAGCTATTGCACTTACAAATTGAAAAAAAAAAACGAAAGCGAAAATTTTAAGCCAAATATCGCACGCCATGCAAAATAGTCAAGACAAGAAGAATGTTGCTCTTTGAAAGACCTACAACTTTCTATGGTTTAAGATTCAACTGTTTTCTCAAACATTTGACTTTTCAGTTAAAAAAAAAATTTTGTTAATTTTTTTTGTTCGATGAATAATATTTATTTAAAACCATTTTTTGTTCATTTTAGTGAAAAATTCAACAATTTGAAAGAAAATTAACTTTTTTGTTGAAAATTTGACTATTTTTGTAGAAAATAAAACTATTTGGTTAGAAATTAAACTATTCATTTTAAAATTTGAATATTCTTTTGCAAATTCATTTTTCTTTGATTAAAAATTAATTTTTTATCTGAAAATGTAGCTATTTAATTTTTGGTTGAAAATTTAACTATTTTTTTTAAATTCATCTATTTGGTTGAGGAATCAACTATTTTATTAAAAATTCGTCTTTTTTCTTTTTTAATTAAAAATTGAACTATTTAGTTGAAAAATCATTTTTGTTGTTGAAAATTCGTCTTTTTATTGAAAATTAATCTTCTATTGAAAATTGAACTATTTTGTTGAAAATTCATCTATTTGGTTGAGGAATCGACGAATTTTCTGTCCAAATAGACGAATGTTCAGAAAAACAGTAGAATTATCGATTTTAAAAAATATGACTTTGTAACAAAATACCTTAATTTTCAACAAAATAATTAAATTTTCAACAAAATAGTTGTATTTTCAACCCAATAATTGACCTTTCAACAAAATAATTAAATCTTCAACGAAATAATTAAATTTTGAACAAATTATTACATTTTCAACAAAATAGTTAAATTTAAAAAAAATAGTTGAATTTTTAACAAAAAACTTGAATTTTCAACAAAATAAATAATATTTTAACAAAATAATTACATTTTCAACAAAATAATTAAATTTTTTACAAAATACTTGAATTTTTAACCAAAAAGTTGAGTTTTCAACAAAATAAATAAATTTTCAACGAAATAATTTAATTTCCAACAAAATAATTACATTTTCAACAAAATAGTTGAATTAAAAGAAAAAGTTGAATTTTTAACCAAAAACTTGAAGTTTCAACAAAATAATTAATATTTCAACAAAATAATTAATGTTCCTGAAGGGATGGAATGATATTCAGGCCTTTCACCGATTTGATAACTTTCAGGAGAAATGAACGAGTCATATTATCTAAATTAAGCTAAACGTTGCTTCTGGGTTCTCATTTGTCGAAAAGGTTGTAAACATTTTTGGAAGATGTTTTCTATTTCAGACAAATTTTGGTCACTAATACCTGCGTCTGTCAACTGACTGTATACTTCATTTCGAACAGAGCTCAGCGTTTTTTCAAATAATTCTGAAGTGTCAGCGATAATATTATTTAATTTATTTTTGAAATATCTAGAGATCAATATAATTTTCAGGCAAATTCGACTGATGATTTGTTTAAAAAACTTTCTGAGGTTAATTGAAAGATATTTCAAACATTATTTGTTTCATTATCTAGTGTCCTGGCTTCATCATCGTTATGATCTACAAGAGAATAAGAATCAGAATCGCTGGATTCGCGAAAAAAAAAACATTAGTAGTTGACGTACAATTTTGATTACTTTCAGCGATATCGAAGAATAAAGTAGGTATTCCAGGCCTCGGACTCGCTTCAGAGATCAAAAATATTGTAAATAGTCTCACAAATTTGAAAAAATAGTGTCTTTTTAGTTGTAAATTAAACTGTTTTGTTGAAAATTCATCTTTTTGACTTGAAAATTTAACAATTTGATTGATTTTTTTTTTTGTTAATTGACTAACAAAAATGTTTTTTGTTGAAAATTCAATTATTTCTTTAAATATTCATTTTTATGGTTTGAAAATTAATATCTGTCTCTAGAAATTTCATCTTTTTTGGTTAAGCATGAAACTATCTGGTTAAAAATTCATCAGTTTCGGTTTAAAATTAACTTTTTTGTTGAAAATTCAACTGTTTTTGATTTAAACTTGTTTTTTAAGTGAAAATTCAACTATTTGGTTGAGAATTGATATATTTTGTTAAAAGTTCGTCCTGTTTGGTAGAAAATCTAGTTTTTTTAAATTAAAAATACAACTGTTTTACTGAAAATTCATCTTTTTTATTGGTGAATTTAAGTATTTTGTTCAAAATTAATTTTCTTCTACATTCCTTTTCAAAATAATTTTTTTAAATGTTTTCAAATCTTCTTAATATCTTTTAAAATAAGCAGCATTTTTCCTTAAAAAAATTTTAATTCTGCAAAATGAAAAAATTGCCTTAAAATCTTCCACATAATTTTCTGCCAATTTTGGAAACCTTTCCAAATGTTTTGAAATCTTGTTCAGTTTTATCTAGAAAAGTTTTTCTTTCTCTTGAACCTTTTCATTCTTAAAAATATTCTAAATTTTTTCTTGGAAATATTTAAAAATCGATTTTTTTTAATTTTATGAAGTCGACATTTTGTTTTAAATTTCATGAAATCTTTGCGGAACTTCTTAATATTTCTCAAACTAACACGAATTTTTTGTAAAATGTTGCAAACGTGCAGAATTGAAAAATTTTGCTTTATAATTTTCTACATTATTTTTCGAAATTGTAGAGAATAATTTTTTTATATTGTCAAATGAAACATTATTTAAATTTTACTATGAAATTTAATAATACTTTTTTATTCTCTCAAAATTCGACAAACTGGATGGTCTGGGTAATGGCGAGGTTGCCCTTGATCAATTCCGAGAAGCCGACGGCAAAGATCAGGATCGAAATCAGGTACGACACACTGGCGCCGACCTGCGCCGGGATCGAACTGCGCAGGCCGTCCTTCAAGCCCAGGCTCAACAACAGCAACGTCATGGGGCCCGGGCTGAAGGTCATGGTGGCGCAAAACAACAGAAAGTAGAGAAATGAAGACAGGGTTAACGCACTTGTCATGGCCAGCACCTTGAATAAAAAGAAACAGCAGCAACAGGGCGAACGCGGCCGGCGCTCGCCCCCGGCCGATCAGGCGACAGCGATTTCGGTGGTCAGGGAGTCGCGGTACATCACCGCCAGATCAGCCAGGGCAGCCTTGGCGGTCTGGTTGCGGGTTTCAAACGCGACCAGCCCCTTCCAGTTGGTCTCGACAATGGCCTGCAGCACATCGGCGTAATCGCAGTTGCCGTCATGGATACCGAAGTGCTGGTCTTGCACGCCGTTGTTGTTGCTGAAGGATTGTTGTTGTTGAAAGATCATTTTTTTTAAACTGAAAATGTAGATCTTCTATGTTTGGTTGAAAATTTACCTTTTTTGGTTGAAAAATTAATTCTTTTATTGAAAATTCGTTTTTTTTTTGCTGAAAATTAACTTTTTAAACTGAACATGTAACTATTCCATTTTTGGTTACAAATTTATCTTTTTTAGTTGAAAATAATTTTTTTCACTGAGAATTTAATTATTCCATTTCTTGGTGAATTTATTTGGGTTAAAAAATAATTTTTTAAGTTGAAAATTGAACTATTTGGTTGTAACATTTTTTTTTCATTGGTTGAAAATTAATTTTATTTAAAGGAAAATTGAACTAACCCATTTTTTGTGAGAATTTTTTTTTTATTTGACAATTCTTTTTTGTATGTGAAAATTTAACCATTTCGTTAAACATTCTTTTTTCTTCTTGAAAATTAATTTTTTTAAACTCAAAATGTAGATATTTTATTTTTGGTTGAAAATTTACCTTTTTTGGGCGAAAATTAATCTATTTAATTTCTATTGAATTTCAAAATTATTGTAAAATTTTAAATTTGTAAAGAATTTTAAATTTTTATAAAATTTTAGGCTGTTTCAAGGCATCCAGAAAAACTGAGGGAGTTGTAAAAGGGGATGGACCAGTCGTCACGAAAATTCGGACGTCTTTATAAAATTTCATATTGTTTCTACAATTTTATTTGAAATTCAAAATTTTTATGAAATTTCAAAAGTTTTCACAATTTACCAAAAATATTTAAAATTTTCCTAAATTCCTTGTATTTGTAATTTTTTTAAATTGCTATTGAATTTCAAAATTTTTATAAAATTTTAAACATTTTTATAAAATTCTTGATTGTCAGAGTTTTGAAAATTTGTAAAGGTTTCAAAAATCTTTAACGTTTCTAAAATTTTTGAAAAAATTCTAAAAGTTTCATCAAAATTTAAAATTTCTATTAAATTTCAAAATTCTTATAATATTATTTTTTTTAACTTCGAAAGTTTTAATACAATCTTAAAATTGCAGTGAAATTTTCAAATTACATTTTAAATTTAAATTTTTTAAATTCACATTTCACATTTTATATTTTACATTCTACATTTCACATTTTAAATTTGACATTCAGCATTTAAATTTTTACATTTTACATTTTGCATTCGAAATTTCACATTTTGCATTTTAAAATTTACATTTTGCATTCCAAATTTAAAATTTAAAATTTAAAATTTTACATTCCACATTTTACATTTTACACTTTACATTTTACATTTTACATTTGAAATTTACATTTTAAATTTTTCATTTTACATTGAAAATTTAAAAATTTGCATTTTGCATTTGAAATGTAAAATTTAACATTTTACATTTTGCATTTTAAATTTAAAATTTTACATTTCACATTTTACATTTAAAGTTTTTAAATTTACATTCTACATTTTGCATTATAAAATTTACATTTTACAATAAAATTTTACATTTTGCATTTAAAATTTTATATTTTGCATTTTAAATTTCAATTTTTTAAATTCACATTTCACATTTTATATTTTACATTCTACATTTCACATGAAATATCTTATAACCTCATAAAATAATTATCTTTTTTTTTGACAATTAAAGTAACAGCATTATAATGCTAATATGAGAAATAAAAAAAATATGGATATTTTAAATTATGAATAGGGATTCTTTCAAGCGTTGTTCTGACAGTCAAATTGCATTAAAAATTTCTGCCTACACTGAAAAGCAATATAATAAACTTCAAGATGAAAATAATAAGCTAAAAAAATCTGAAAAAAAAGATATGGATGTTGATGTTAAATCAAATGAAAACGTCATAAAACTTATAGAATCTCATGGAGAATTTTCTTTTGACAAATTAGAACGTTCTTTTTCAGTAAATATTTTAAAAAAGATAAAAAAATCAATTGATTTATATACTAAACTGAATACACCCAGAGAAATAGAAAGAATAAAAAAATCTTATAATCACTTAACGGCTCAAGTTGATATCTTAACAAATGCAAAGGCTGTACATATATTAAATATTCTCTTTAAAGAATACTATTCTTATGCTCATGAACAATATAGTGACTAATAACATCAATGCATTTATTTTTGTTAACAAAAAATTTAATTATCAACCGAATAATTTAATTTATTACAGAATTTTGAAATTTTAAAATTTTCAAACCAAAAATACAAATTTTCTACAAAATAGTTTAATTTTCAGGTCAAAAATTCTTGCTCACTAATAGCGTCAATTCATTTATTTTCGTTAAAAAAAAGATTAATTTTCAACCAAATAATTTCATTTTTTATAAAATTTTTGAATTTTTAAGCCATCAATATGAATTTTCTACAAAATAGTTCCATTTTCAACCCAAAGATATGAATTTTTCACAATACAGTCTATTTTTAAACCAAATATTTTAACTTTTTATCAAAAAAGTTATATTTCCAACCCGAAAAGACAAATATTAAAAGAAACAGTTCAATTTTCAACCCGAATATTCTTGCTCACTAATAACGACAATTCACCTATTTTTGTTAAAAAGTTTATTATTTGGTTGAAAATATAATAATTTTTTTGAAGAAATGAAAAAATTAATTATATTTCGGATTAGTAAATTATATTTTTCTTTGAGAAATCATCTATTTTGGTTGAAAATTTATATATTTATTAAAAATGCAACTATTTTGGTAAAAAGTTCTAATAAAGTTGGAAATTCGTCTTTTCTAGTTGAAAATTTAACTACTGGGTTGAAAAATTAACTTCTTTGTTAAAAATTTAGTTCTTTGGTTGAAGATTCATAGTTTTAGTTTAAAATTCATTTCTTTGGTTGAAAATTCAATTATTTTGTTTCAAATTCATTTTTTTGGCTAGAAAATTAATATATTTTTGTGAAAATTCAACTATTTGGTTTAAAATTAACTCTTACGTTAAAAATTAATATTTTTGGTAGGAAAAATCAACCATCTGGTTGAAAGTTCATGTATTGCATTGGAAATTTAACTATTTTGGTAGAAAGTCCAACTCTTGGTAAAAAATATCTCTTTATTTAAATTCAACTATTTTGGTAGAAAATTAATCTGATTTGGTTGAAGGTGCATCTTTTTGGTCGAAAATTTAATTATTCTGTTCCGCCCATTCCTCGCCGATCACCTGGATGTCATTCTTGGCCAGGGCGGTTTCCAGGGAAATGGTGGTACCAGGCAAGGTGTCAGTGGGCAGGTCATAGCCCTTCTCGACGATAAAACGCAGTACTTCAGTGATCAGGCTGCCGCTTTCCCAGTTCAGGTCGGCAAAATGCACCGGTGCCTGGGCAGCCGATACCGGCAATGACAGACTCAGGGTCGTCAGGCCCGCCGCCAGCAGTGACTT